>OY288290.1:59275531-59875531 GCA_958450335.1 Hibiscus tridactylites
TTACAACCGATCAAGCTTCTACCCAAAGCCTTGATCAAAACCCTCTTTACAAAGAGATAAATAAAAGCAAACTTAAACCCTCTAATAGGTGTTTGTTTGCACAATGAAGCACTCACCCAAAACCTAAAACACTTGAGCAAATTTGACAATTTTGGCTCACTAGTGTTTGTCTATACAAGAAATGACACTTTAAGCACTAAGACAATTTCTTGATCATTTGTTGATTGACAATTGAAGCATTAGTCTTCTCTTGATGCTTGGAGGTCCCTTTTATACTCCCAAATGAGTTTATAGCCGTTTAGGACCGTTGGGGTTGAAATAGAGTCGTTGGAGCCTTTAATTCCCTCCATAAATGCAGTTCTGCAGCTCCCCGTTTCGAAACGCTCGAAGCCGTTTCGAAACACCCTTAATATAGAAAGAGCTGTTGCAGTCTGTCAGGGTACCCGTTTCGGAACACACCCTTGCCGTTTCGGAACGCGTATCGGAACGCCCTTAGCCCGTATCGAAACGACCTGCATTTAAAAGTTAGTTGGGAAAGAGCCGTTGGGGTTTATGACCGTTGTGGTCAGTGCCACGTGGGCGTATCGGAACGGCCTAGCCTGTTTCGAAACGCTGGCCCCGTTTCGATACGAGTATCGAAACGTTTTGGCCACTGGAGGCACCTGTTTCGAAACGCCCTAAGGTGTTTCGAAACACTTGGCCAGTTTTGTGAAAATTGGCCTTTGAAAACATGAAAAACCTTTATGAAAAATTCCTTAAATATTATTTCAAGTTGTTTGGACTTTGGAAATGTTTTAAATACTTTTTAAATCAGTCCAAAACATTTTTCAATTATTATATCAAAATATTAGTTATACAATCTCCCCCTTTTTGATATAATAAAACCACTTGAAAAATTGTTTGGAATTCTCCCCCTTTAACTTTAAAAATGTGAATAAGAGATTAGAATTTTTAATTCAAATAAAGCTCCCCCTTATTCATTCGAAAAATGAATTTTTCAAACCATTTCTCCCCCTTTTTGTTATATCAAAAAGATTTAAAACATTAAGTTCAAAAATAACAATAGAGGTAAAAATTTGACAATAGTAAGAATTTGGTTTTAAAATGGCTCCCCCTTACTCAAGGCATCATTGGAATGTTAGTCACAACATATATGATCATCTAGTTGACATAAATAGAAGATAAAACAAATAAACACTAAAGCAACTAGATTTTTACCACACTTGAACTCAAGGGATGATGTGAAGCCTTCCTTCTTCAAGTGTTCATCCTTGTGTGCATGGAGCTCCCCCTCAATGTTTGACTTGTTGAACATCTCCATCACACCTACAATAGACAATCAAGTAATTTTTGGTATCCAAATTGCTTTGGATCCATAAACGTTAGTTGCACAAAATTTAGTCCCCTTAGGAATCCATTTTTCAATTTCATCCTTTTTAGTTGAAGTGGTTAGTCCTTTTGGGACCCAAACACTTCTAAAACATTTTCCATTCACAAATCTAGGGGCACTAGATTGTCTAACATAAAAATTTGATTTTCCAAAATTGTTTTTCTTTTCAAGCTCTTTGGAAATCAAATCTTTTTCTACTTGAACATTTTGAAGCAATTTTTGTAAATCAAGACATTTCAATTCAAACTCTTCAAGTTTTGCTTCAAGTTCAAGTTTGGTTTTAGAAAGCAAATCATTTTGAATTTTTAACTTTGAAATCAATTTATTGTTTTTCAAAATGTGGCTTTTAAAATCTAAAACCAAATCATCATAGGCATCTTGTAATTCATCAAAAGTGTAAGAACATGAAGTAGATGAATTAGAAGTTACCCTTGAATCTTCTTCGATGGCCATAAGGCAAAGGTTGGCTTGTTCATCGTCGGTGGAGTCTTCATCACTCCAAGTAGCCAATTGTGCCTTCTTCTTATGGCTTGAAGTGTTTGCCCTCTCCTTTCTTTTAGGTTCTCGTTTAAGCTCTCTCAAAGCTTTCTTCATGAAAGGGGCACACTTCTTGAAGAGATGAACTATCTCTTCATCTTCATCCTCCTCTTCACTTGTGTAGACATGATGGCAAGTGGAGGATTTGAGAGCCATGGCACTAGCATTGATGCCAAGCCCTTTGATTTTCTTCTCTCCCATAGCTCTAATTTCTTCCCTCTTCTTCTCATCCTCTTTGTTCTTCTTCATGATTTGATGAGTAAGGAGTGACCCCATGAGTTCATCAAGCTTCAAGGTCTTCAAATTTTTGGCTTCGATGATGGCGGTCCTCTTTGAGTCCCAAGACTCGGGAAGTGAGTAGATGAGCTTTCGAACAAGCTTTTCTTCCGGGATGGCTTCTCCAAAACCTTTAAGACCGTTGGTGATGGTGGAGAATCTATCAAACATCTTCTCGATGTTCTCTTCCGGATCCATTTTGAAATTCTCATACTCCAAGGTTAGGAGCCCAATCTTGGTCTCCTTGACTTCGTTTGTCCCCTCGTATGTGACTTCAAGCTTGTCCCATACCTCCTTGGCACTCTCACAAGAAGACATCTTCTCATAGATGGTTGGGCCAAAAGCACAAAACAAGATGTGCAAGGCTTTGCAATTAAGCTTCATCTTCTTGCGATCGTCAGCACTCCACTCCGCTTTGCTTCTTTGAGGCACGAACGGACCATCTTCAACTATATCCCATAGCTTGTAATCTCTTGATTTGATGAAGAACTTCATCTTTGTCTTCCAATGGGCATAGTGGGTTCCGTCAAAGAAGGGCGGTTTGTCTATGGATTGCGCCATTTGAGCCGGTTGATGAAATAGTGATCGAGCTTGCCGGATCTTCTCAATAGGATGTTAATCCCCTTCGATTGAGCCAAGCTCTGATACCAATTGTTGGGTTTTGTGTGGAGCTCGATTCGATCAACCAATTTTGCTCACCAAGTGGTGGAGAGGTGAATATTTGGGTGGAAGGGTTTAGGAAGCTAGAAAGAATAAAGACACAATAATTTATAGTGGTTCGGCCTTCTAACAAGCACCTACATCCACTACCTTAGCTTCCCACTAAGGATTTCACAATCAATCCACTAATTGATTCGTCCCCTTTTCTAGGATTAGGAGGAAACCCTTACAACCGATCAAGCTTCTACCCAAAGCCTTGATCAAAACCCTCTTTACAAAGAGATAAATAAAAGCAAACTTAAACCCTCTAATAGGTGTTTGTTTGCACAATGAAGCACTCACCCAAAACCTAAAACACTTGAGCAAATTTGACAATTTTGGCTCACTAGTGTTTGTCTATACAAGAAATGACACTTTAAGCACTAAGACAATTTCTTGATCATTTGTTGATTGACAATTGAAGCATTAGTCTTCTCTTGATGCTTGGAGGTCCCTTTTATACTCCCAAATGAGTTTATAGCCGTTTAGGACCGTTGGGGTTGAAATAGAGTCGTTGGAGCCTTTAATTCCCTCCATAAATGTAGTTCTGCAGCTCCCCGTTTCGAAACGCTCGAAGCCGTTTCGAAACACCCTTAATATAGAAAGAGCCGTTGCAGTCTGTCAGGGTACCCGTTTCGGAACACACCCTTGCCGTTTTGGAACGCGTATCGGAACGCCCTTAGCCCGTATCGAAACAACCTGCATTTAAAAGTTAGTTGGGAAAGAGCCGTTGGGGTTTATGACCGTTGTGGTCAGTGCCACGTGGGCGTATCGGAACGGACTAGCCTGTTTCGAAACGCTGGCCCCGTTTCGATACGAGTATCGAAACGTTTTGGCCACTGGAGGCACCTGTTTCGAAACGCCCTAAGGTGTTTCGAAACACTTGGTCAGTTTTGTGAAAATTGGCCTTTGAAAACATGAAAAACCTTTATGAAAAATTCCTTAAATATTATTTCAAGTTGTTTGGACTTTGGAAATGTTTTAAATACTTTTTAAATCAGTCCAAAACATTTTTCAATTATTATATCAAAACATTAGTTCTACAATGATACTGTAGTTCAAAAGGAAGCAATCCTCTGACTTTTGACCTCTGATATGAAAAATATATCTGATATATGACATTGAATACGAAGTAATAACAATGATAATAAAATAAATTTGATATATGTCTTCTGGTATAAAATTAGATTTGATGTCTATTTTCTATAATATTGTCTTCTGAATATAAACTGAAATAACCTGGGGTATATTATCTGGAATATGAATGATGATCTGTAGGCTCAGCGCTGGTAAGTCCTTCTGGACCTAAGCTCCTACGCCCAACGGGCCTAGGGTAAGTCTTTCTAGACCTAAGGTATTCCCTTAGGTAGGCTCCTACGCCTCAGGCCTAGGGTAAGACCTTCTGTATGCAGTTCAGGGGGATTGCATTCTGTAGTTCGGTTGGAGGGTAGTTAAGTAAATTAATAAAATTTTCTGACATCTTTTGAAATATACCCTACTAAATTAATGCATCAAAGTGAACTTTCAGTAAACTTACAATCTGCGCCTAATGAACCACTCTGAACTCCTTGATTAAATTTCTGAAATCTGAATCTCCAGCTTTAGACTCATCTCATATGATTCGAGTGAGTGAATGAAGAGCAACTCTGTTATCTTCTAACACGGTGATCATAAAATATTGAACTGTAAATTGGGTATAGTTGTTCAGTTATTCACGAAATGTTAAGTTTATCATATACATGCTTGTGATTTTAGCATTCGTTGGTAGTTTGTATTACTGAGCTTCTCGAAGCTCACGTTGTTTTTACCATCACAGGTTAAATGATCGACCAGGTTGCAACTACCAATATTGGTACGGGAGTTTCTTCGGCTTTCTCACGGAGTATGGTATCTGTGTAATTAGGGGGCATGTATGTCACGTCTTGTGTTATATGAGTCTGAAATATGTTTTCGTAACTTGTATCATGATTTTGTTTTATTGTCTGAAAGATTTATGAAATTGTATTTTAATTTAAAGCTTAATTTATGATTTTAATAGTTTAACAATCTGTTTTATTTAAAAATTTTAACATGGGTCGCTTCGGTGGCCCTAATGTAACTTCCTAGGATCCGTGGTAGCGTATAGGCGGGTCTAGGGGGTTACATTTAGTGGTATCAGAGCTTAGAGTTGCGTCATTCTGGGTAGATCGGCCGATCGTCTGTCATAGGGTGTCTGGTCTGTGCATGCCCCTAGCATAACCGTACTTCTCTGAGTCGGAACTCCGATGTTGAATCCTTTTCTGAAATAAGTGATTCGAAGTTTTGTCCGCTGTAGCTCGAATTTTACTGACAAGGAATGTCTGTAACATTCGTCTGTGAATTGAATCAACTTAATGGATTTGAACCTGGAGTGAGAACCTGAGATGGTTCGTGCATGTGAAATTGAATATCTGATTTAGTGAAGAATAAATGTCTTGTTTTGTGAGGTAACCGATATAAGAATTTATGAAGGACTATTCGGTGATAATGATCATTTTTAATACCCTAATAGAAATCTGATAAAGACTTTATGAACTCACAAGAAAAGTGTATGTGATTGTGCTAAAAGTGTATATTTTGTGGTGCTTTTGTTATACACGAGGGAAACAGTTGCCTGAATACTATGCTGAAGGTATGAGATATCCATTCAATACCCCGGTTATGTTTGATTGATAAAGAAATACATATCTTTGAAATTTGAGGCATGGTAGACCGTTATGTAGCATTTCTAACTGAAATTTAATATTTACATCTTGAATCTAGAAAGCCTTACGAGAGGCTTTGGTTACTTGTTTGAATTACAGTTAAAGTTCTTCGTCCGTAAACTAATGGTCAACTTGAAAGAGTAATTCGGATTCTAGAAGATATACTTTTGGGTTGTATGATTAACTTTTGTGGTAGTTCGGAATGTCTCTTATTCTTGACTAAGACAGGTTATAGTAAAACAAATGGGACAAGTTTTCGCTTGACACCTTATGAAGTATAGTATGGTTTAGAATATCATATTCAGATAAGTTGGTATGGGGTGTAAAACGAGATGGGTTTTGGCCATGACGGTCTAAGTGATTGAAGGTGCTATCAGATTGACATGTGACCGTTTGAGAGTCTCAAGAAATAAGGATAGTCTGATGGAAAAGTTTCAGTACAAAAATAGATGAGAGTGTAGTCTCTCTATTTCTTTGACACTGGTAAATTTCGAGGACGAAATTTCTTTTAAGATGGGGAGAGTTGCAACACTCTGTTTTTTTAGCTTGTGATGAGTTTAAAAAAAAGGGTTTGTGGTTGTGGGGGTTTGAACCCACAACTTCTTGATAGCCAAGCTTTTGACCCAGCCAACAGAGCTAGACAACTCTTAGTGTTAAGGTTTCCTCCCTTTTAACTTGAACCATTCGTGGCTGGTATAGGCTACTTAAAGCCTATCAGCTTTTCACCTACCAGAGTTAATACCCATAATTGTTTTTCCCTTTCGAGAACCGTTCCAGACGCTCCAACCAACTCCGTCCAGCCACCGCCCTGGCTCCGTCACCGCCGCTCCGTGGCGTTCACCGCCACCATCGTTGGCTTCCCCGTCGAGCCCCAACCAAAACCTCCATAACCACGCGCCGTTCCGTTGCACCCATCGCCGCGAAATCGCGATTGTAACTGCCGAAAATCGCACCTATTTTCGTCTGATTCCGGGCGCATACGCCGTCCGTTCAAGAAGCGAACGCCGGATCTGTGCTCACGGCGTGGAGGCAAGCAAAACCCAACCGTCCGACAACTCATCCGATGCTGGTAAGTACTTCATCGGCGTTACGCGACAATCCGACCCTTATTGAACTTTTGGGGTAATTTCCGACCAAATTCCGATATGTATGAGTGTGTTTGAGGGTAAATATGATTTTGGGTTTGTTAATCTCTTTATTTTTGGTAGAATCGGCACTGAAGGGCATCTTCGGCGACTTTTCCGACAGCCGTCCGGTGACCGGAAATTTCAGGTGAGTGAACCGGTCTGAACCGGTCCAACCCGGTCTGAACCCAACCCGGTCTGAACCCAACCCGAGTCTGACCCAAACCGTACCCGAACCCGAACACGACCCGTTAACCCAACTTGTCTGCCCGATCCGAAAATCTGAACCGAGTCAACTCGTCCGAGTCAACCGAGTCAACTCGTCCGAGTCAGCCCGAGTCAACTCAGTTGACCCACGTTGACTGCTGACATCATGCTGACGTTAGCATTGACCTTGACCAGATGACTCTGACCTCGTTGACCGTTGACCTGCTGACGTCAGCGTTGACCTGCTGACGTCAGCGTTGACTTTGACCGTGGACAAAAAAGTCAAATTTTTTCGAAAACCCTTATTTTATGTTTTTCGACGTCCTGAGTCCGTTTTTAAGCCCGTTTCATAAAATTCCAACCCGAAAGCCTCTAAAGCTGACCTCGAACCCGAACTTGTATATATATTTAATTAATTGGTTAAGTGCTTTGTGAATGAGGTCTGATCTTGGGATTTGTGTAATTGAAGGTACTCATAATTCTCGGAATACAAATTGTTGAGGGATGTCAAATTCGGGTTCAAGGGTGTTCGAAGGTCGTTCGCAGATCGATCATTGTAGCTCGGAGCCAAGGTAATACATTACTACCTTCTGCCTGCTTTTGCAACATGTTGGTATTCGGTTAAATTTTTACAAGACCATGTTTGAGCATACGATTATTTCCGATTATGTCGATCATGTATGAAATAAAAATAATAATGGCTAAGGCAATTATTCGAATAAGTGGTTTGATAAATCGAAAGGACTCCCGAGCTCAGTAAACGATTAATAAAAACGTTTGATCTCTAGGTCTGATTATTTTTGGCTAATGAATTAAAAAAATGCCCTTGATGTATGAAAAAGACTAAAACACCTATATTAAAGGAAGTGGTCTGAGAATCTACATCAGATCCGGTAAAACCATCTAATCCTGCTAAAAATCTTGAAATTTGCTTGGGAAGTTATAGTAGTGAGGCTTCACGTTTTAGTCTGTAAATTGCTCAGTTTCCTTTTTGAGATTGAATATTCTCTGAAGACATTTGCGAGAAAACAATTGTATGTTTGGATTAGACAAAGTCGCGTAAATTGCTGAATTGATCGAGATGACTGGAATGTTTGGAAATACTAATAAAGCTGAATCGGTCGGAATATCTATAATGATTAAAAAGAATAATGTATCCTCGACACCAAGTGCCAAATCAATCGAAATGACGAATATACTCTCGATATCAGAAAGGATTGAATAGTTGAAATGACCGAAAGACTCAGAATTTGTTTTGGAACACCTTCATATATGAAGCATCTGAAATACCTGTGAATGTTGAAATGACTGAAACTACCTCAAAGACTGGAATAAGGAATACCAATAAAGCTAGACAATATAACAACTCTAAAGTGGTAATTCACAGTCCGTGTTTGTTGGCCATTTCTGATACTATCCTAAATTTGGAAAGATAACATGTGGCGACATGTTCGGGTTATTTGGAGAAAGTACTCAGCAAATTGGTAAGAGCAACATGTTTCCTCAAAAAGATAAATTCAATGCTATGGAAGGGGTTCGGGTGTTATATGCATGTTCAGGAATTTGGAAAATTACTGCTTGTATACATGTTTGATCTATTGTAGTAAGTTCAGTGGATATAAGGTGAAGACGAACTTCTTTGTTGTTACGCTGTAATCAGTTCTGGAAATGAGTGCTTAAGATATACTTATTTGATTATATTTCAGACTTTGTGTTAATGGTTTCAATTAGTTCAGAGGGACTCGAAAGCCTGATGAGCAGCTAGAATTCATGAATTCGGTACATCACCGTTATTACCTTGTTGGTTTAGTTTACCAAATTACCCCTGAAGGTCAAAATGACCAACAATACCCTTGAAAGCTTTAACGGTCGAATCACTCTCGACATATCTGAAATCCCAATGTTTCTGATGCATCAACTTTCGATGTTGATTCGACCCGTCTTATCGAACTCCCCTATTCGTAGGGACCTCGTTCTGAATTCAGTCTAATTGCCAAATGTCATCTTTCTGATATCTATCTCGTACCTCTAAGAAATAAACTGTGACATAAAGCGTGTACCATGTATCTGTAAATAATTTCTGTTCTAAATCAATACCATATGCTTAAAATTTAAAAGTATGATATTGTAGTTCAAAAGGAAGCAATCCTCTGACTTCTGACCTCTGATATGAAAAATATATCTGATATATGACATTGAATACGAAGTAATAACAATGATAATAAAATAAATTTGATATATGTCTTCTGGTATAAAATTAGATTTGATATCTATTTTCTGTAATATTGTCTTCTGAATATAAACTGAAATAACCTGGGGTATATTATCTGGAATATGAATGATGATCTGTAGGCTCAGCGCTGGTAAGTCCTTCTGGACCTAAGCTCCTACGCCCAACGGGCCTAGGGTAAGTCTTTCTGGACCTAAGGTATTCCCTTAGGTAGGCTCCTACGCCTCAGGCCTAGGGTAAGACCTTCTGTATGCAGTTCACGGGGATTGCATTCTGTAGTTCGGTTGGAGGGTAGTTAAGTAAATTAATAAAATTTTCTGACATCTTTTGAAATATACCCTACTAAATTAATGCATCAAAGTGAACTTTCAGTAAACATACAATCTGCGCCTAATGAACCACTCTGAACTCCTTGATTAAATTTCTGAAATCTGAATCTCCAGCTTTAGACTCATCTCATATGATTCGAGTGAGTGAATGAAGAGCAACTCTGTTATCTTCTAACACGGTGATCATAAAATATTGAACTGTAAATTGGGTATAGTTGTTCAGTTATTCACGAAATGTTAAGTTTATCATATACATGCTTGTGATTTTAGCATTCGTTGGTAGTTTGTATTACTGAGTTTCTCGAAGCTCACGTTGTTTTTACCCTCACAGGTTAAATGATCGACCAGGTTGCAACTACCAATATTGGTACGGGAGTTTCTTCGGCTTTCTCACGGAGTATGGTATCTGTGTAATTAGGGGGCATGTATGTCACGTCTTGTGTTATATGAGTCTGAAATATGTTTTCGTAACTTGTATCACGATTTTGTTTTATTGTCTGAAAGATTTATGAAATTGTATTTTTAATTTAAAGCTTAATTTATGATTTTAATAGTTTAACAATCTGTTTTATTTAAAAATTTTAACATGGGTCGCTTCGGTGCCCCTAATGTAACTTCCTAGGATCCGTGGTAGCGTATAGGCGGGTCTAGGGGGTTACAGTACGGGTTCGCCCGGAAAACCTTCTTATATATATTAGTCGGTGATGAGTGTAATCCTATCGACGGGGCGTGAGGATGAGTGGAATCCCCTCCGCGAGAACGGTGATGAGTGTAATCCCACCGTGAGGTAAAGTTGTTGGATGTGAGTTCCAACGTGTTTATCCGCGTTTTCGAGTCATAGCTAGGTGCCAATATGAGTTGATATGTGTATCAATATGTTTTGGAATGTGATTTCCTATTTGGATTATTATATGTGTTACGTATGATGTGGATTGAGCTTGTTGAGCATGGCATGATATTGTATATATGTTCATGCATCGTTTGTACTTTGGCTCATAAGGATCGAAGGTAAGAACATGCATTTACCTTGGTTGTGATCGTGCTTGGACCCTGCATTGTCGAGGTTTGTTTTTAAAGAGCTTATCCTCACTAAGCTTTATGTTTGCGCTCTCTTTTGTTCGACAATGCATATCCTTAGTTCGTGGGTTGCTAGTGCAAGAAGGGGCCTCCAAGTGTGTGTGCTTTGTGGTGATATCTTAGCTATCAAGTATGGACATTTTAGTTATATGATGTAATGGTCAAGCAATAGGACATGTATATGTTGGTTGAGCCTTTTGAAGTATGTTGATGTTGGTTTGATTAGGAGCATGATTAGACTCCTTTCATATGTTATGTTGATTTGGCTTTTGGATGTATGCCTTGCTTGTAAACCATGTTGGATTTTCCTATCTTAATTATCTAAGTGTATGACCTTGTGTAAGCATGAATCTTGAATGCTCAAGTCTATGAGATGTATGATCTTTGAATGGATGTTCTACCATGTATCCTTGTGATCTATGAGTATATTGCTATAGGATGCATGCCTCTAGAATGTAATTGTATGATTTTTATGCTTCTTGTAGTCGTTTCGGACGTTTGGTATCAATTGGAGATGTCTAAAACTGATTTTGGATATTTGCAGACAACATGTGTTTCGAAACATGTTTCCCTGTTTCGAAACGGGTATGGTTTTAGGGCCCCCGTATCGGTACTCGTTTCGATACGTTTTGGCTACTGTGATCCCCTGTTTTGAAACTAGTTTCGAAACACTTTGGCTACTGGAATTGCCTATTTCGAAACTGGTATTAAAACGGCAAGGCTAAATGAGACCCTGTTCTGAAACGGGGTGGATGCGTTTCGAAACGGGTGTCTGGCTTTTCAAATTGGGGCTTGTGTTTCGAAATGGGCTTTGACTGTTTTGAAACACAGGCTTGTTTTTGGGCTTTTTGACATCTCTAAAGGGTTTCAAGGGTTGGGCTCAGGCCCGGTTTGCTGTTGGGCTTCCACTTAGGTTTAATTAATGCATTTAGATAAGATACAATGTAAAAGTTTTTCCTAGGGTCGGTAACCGAAGTGGAGCCTTAGCGGGTTTCATCTCGGTTATCCCCGTGTAGCCCACTCGGATCGGTCAAGCATCCGGACCGGGACGAGGGGGTTACACTGAAATATCACTTTCCGCGCATAACCTATCAGTTTCTAGTAAGGATCGCAACCCAACAGGTGGTTCTGTGGAAATATTTTCACCCAAATCTCAGTCTCGCACATCACGAGCTAACCAATCGACAACCTTATTCGATTCACAGCAACCAAGCTGTACTTCGCCTCCCAAATCTGTTGCAACATTACAACAATAGCCGCGACCAAAGCATTATTACTCGGATGATTGGAATTATTAACAACAACATTAATCGCCTCACGGCTATCTGATTCAATTTGAACACGGCGAAAGCCTTTTCGCCAACCATGTCTAAGCCCCTCCAATATAGCCCACAACTCAGTGTTGAGTACCGAGCAGCACCCAAGCTTTCTATTAAAACCAAAGAGCCATTCCCCGGTACTCGACCAACCGACTCCTCCAACAGCTGCTGCCCCTAAGATCGTATTCACAACACCATCAACATTAATTTTAACCCAATTTGCCGATGGACATTCCCACACAAGCCGATGTTGTTGGCCATCACCCCGACTCCCACCAACCAGCTGTGGCTTCGCATTGCCCGTAATTACCTCCTCTACGAACAACCTGCATTCCACAACCAAATCGTGATGTTCAATAAAACATGGATCAAATACCTTTTTATTCCTGCGATTCTATAGTTTCCAGCAAGTAATTGCGAACAAAGTACGCCAATCATTACTGAGCCCCATGAACGGACCATTACCACTCAAATTCGCCAACTTCCAATCCTGTAGCTGTAAGGTGTAAAACAAAGTACACTTTTGATCGTTGACAAGCTGCCGCCATATACCTCTTGATAAGGGACAATCTCTAAGCACGTGTAAAACATCTTCACATTGACATCCACACAAGGAACATCGCGAGTCACTTGTCATATGGCGCCTCACACATTTCATGTTAGTAAGCAAACTACCACGTGCCGCAAGCCAAAGAAATGCCCTAATACGTTGCGAAATTCTCAATTGCCATATCACTTTCCATACATTGGAGTTCGGCGAATCAACAAATCTGGTAATGCGGTTATAGGTCGATTTCATAGAAAATCTATTCCTTTTCTCATCTTTCCATCCTAAACGATCAGGTCCGAGTTGCTGAGCCGGCAGGTAAATAGCAAGAATCCGTTGAAGACATTCCTCTGGTAAAACTAATTGCAACGCAGTAACATCCCAATGTCCATTGTCCATGACAAAGTTTATAACCGGGCGAGGAGATGGTAAACCACTTAAAGTATAAAAATGATACAAAGAACCTATAGAATCCAACCAAACATCATACCAAAAGTCGATACGACACCCATCACGCACAATCCAGCACATTCCTTCAATAACAAAGTCTCATAGTTGACAAATTCCAGACCATAAACGAGAGCAATTCCGAGCCAAGAGAGTCAGAGGCAAATTGCTTTCCACTCTATACTTAGCACGCATCACCCTAACCCATAGTTTACTCTCCTCAATAAGCATCTGATAGCCCAGTTTCATAAGAAAAGAGAGGTTCACACACTCCAAATTCTGAAGACCAAGACCGCCATTAGTAATCGAAGTTTGCACATTATCCCAACACACGAGATTAACCCTTTTATGATCCGCATTATTCCCCCAAATAAAACCTATAATAAGTTTTTCCATTTCCCTGCAAACTCCTTTAGGAAGCCATGTCGTCTGCATTGTATAGAAAGGAATTACCTGCAAAATAGATTGAGCCAGAGTAACCCTCCCAACAAAGGCAAGGGATTTTGCTGATCGCGATGTGATTTGAGCTCTCACTTTGTCAATCAAGTAACTATAAGTCGCTTTCATTGCCCTACTATGTAACAGAGGTATGCCAAGGTATTTCTCCAAATCCGTCACCTCATAAAAACCAAAACCTCGTGTAATTGTTGTCCTTATGTCCCCAGTTGTATTCTTCGAAAAGAAAATATTGATTTTCGGCTTACTAACTTTATGCCCAGAAGATGCGCAAAAAGAATCAAGAACCTGTTTAATTGTCTGCATTTGGTGAACTGTCGCTTCAACAAATAACACGATATCGTCCGCAAAAAATAGATGAGAGATGCCCGGACCATTGCGGCTTAGTCTAATTTCTTTCCAATACCTGTTACCAATAGCCAACTGTATAACCCGGGATAGACGCTCCATACAAAGGACAAAAATATATGGTGACAACGAGTCACCTTGTCGAATACCTCTTGACGGTCGAAAACTTTCAGTCAACTCACCGTTCCAGACAATTTGCGTAGAGACAGATGTGATGCAACCCATAACAAGTGCAATGAAATCCCCTGACAAACCAATATCATGCAAAGTATCAGCGATAAAGGACCATTCCAGACGATTGTATGTCTTTTCAAGATCAATCATCACGGCCATCCAACCCTTTCGCCCACTTTTATGCCGCATCGAATGTATAACCTCTTGGGCCAAAACTACATTATCCATAATATACTAAGTGAAAAAATCTAGAGGTTTGAGAAGGGTTATATATAATTTAAACATTGTATAAAAATCTAAATATATTAAGTGAAAAAAAAATATTACACATGGACGGAGTTATAATTTAAGGTTGGGCGGGCCAAAATATAAATGTTTGAAAGTGGAAGGATAAATTTAGAAATAAGCTAATTTTTTTAAAAAAAAATTATATAGAGGGACAAAAGTGGAAAAAATTATTGGGGGCGGGGGCAATTGGCCCTCCCCACCCCATGTAGCTCCGCCCTGTACATGTCAACTTATTTATTTAATTTTGCTTGATGTGAAAACTAGTAAAACATGTCAAATTTCAGAAGTAGATTTTGCGTTTGGAGGCACAAAATCTCGATTCAACGGGAAAATGTGTCTCGAACGTCGTGCCCACATGTTTGGGTCCAAAAATCCAAAATTAATTTTGGACCCCAAACGTGATTTTGGGAAAAAACAAAGTAGAAGTAGCTTTTGCGTTTCGTCGTGATTTTTACACTATATTTTTACACAATCGTGATTTTTAAGAAAAAAAACTCTCAGACATAAATCATGTCACTTTAAAATCAATTATACACAAAATCAATTCTATAAAGTCACGATGATCCAAAATCAATTCTACTAGCGCAAAACTATCTTTTCAATGGTTGCGTTGATATCAGAATGTATAAAGATTAAATCATCCAATTCCAATGTATAGGGACTGAATTGAATTATACATTATAGTACAGGGACTTCATATAACATTTCTATGATCTCTTATCCTTCGGTGTTTTGTAGGCCTACATATCTATGATCTCTTACCCCCATTATATTCGTGCGTGTAAACTTCATTGTTCATATTTCAGAGTACTTCTAGAAACGTGTCAAAAATCCATTGGTTAGTCGGTTGGTGATGTTAATTTGTTTTGTATGGGATAATGGGAATTCTAAACAAGTACACTCACCTACACCTCACCAACCAATACCAAAGCTTAGACGGTACTTAAGCCAATTCATAACATCTTTTTCGTTAAAAAATATTTAAAACTGAGATTATTTTTTAACATTAAAAAAACTGAGATTACTAAATTTAGATATAAGATTCATTGAATATCATAGTAGGAATAATGTACAAAATAACTAAATTATTGCAAGATACGTGAAGATTTTTTAACCATGAAGAGTTATAAAAAAACTTCCTTATGAGTGTATCAAATAATTATGATCAAGTAAAACAATCTATCAATCCATTTAGATTCTAGATATATAATAATAATAATAATAATAATAATAATAATAATAATAATAATAATAATAATAATAATAATAATAATAATAATAATAATAATAATAATAATAATAATAATAATAATAATTGTATTTACATTTTTATGTATTTTTTCAATAAAATTTAATAGTTTTCTATAGTTATTGTATGTTTTTTTTTTATCATATATATATATTTTTGGTGCACATAAATATGAGAAGAATAAAGCATAGGATAAGGAGATGGACAGTCCAACTTCCCTTCCCTTCCCTTCTGCTCTAAGCCCCTTTCTGCTCCCTTCAATTCCTTTCTTCCAAACATTACTGAAACATGAGTTCTTCATCAAGCACCCCAAATCCTTGGACACCATATGAAACTTTCAAAGATTGTTCTCAAGGTATTTGTAGCATGTATTGTCCTCGATGGTGTTATTTTGTTTTCCCACCACCACCTCCTTTCCCCGTCAACGACGACGGTTCCTCCTCCGGTTTCTCGCCTCTAATTATAGCCTTTATCGGAATCTTGGCAAGCGCATTCATCTTGGTAAGTTACTACACGATTATCTCCAAGTATTGCACAAGGCGTGGGCATACGAGCTTAGATTTTGATGAAAATCGGGATGCAACGTGGCAAACTGGTTCACAAGGGCTGGATGAAAGTCTTATTAAAGCTATTACGGCTTGCAAGTTCAAGAAAAACGAGGGTTTGATCCAGGGAACTGATTGTTCGGTTTGTTTGAGTGAGTTCATGGAAGATGAGAGTTTGAGATTGTTGCCTAAATGTAACCATGCTTTTCATGTTCCCTGTATCGATACTTGGTTAAAATCTCACTCCACTTGTCCCCTTTGCCGTGCCAATATCATATCCGCAACCACTCCCCGGAATGTCGGTGTATCCGCGAGGAATGAAGCTATATCGGTTGTCCAGGATCTGGAAAGTGGTGTTAGGGAGGAAGCTGTTGTTAATGAAGATGTTGGAGACATGGCGGTGTTGGAAACTGAACACGATGGGGATCGAATCGGACGGTTGAGGCGGTCGGTTTCGATGAGTTCCTCACTGCTTTCACATGGACAAGTGATGTCCATTGCGGATGGGGACATTAGCATTTGTCAATGGAATTGTTAATTTGTATAAGCAAGATGGTGGTGACTTGTCCAAAAACAAAACAAATGTGGTTGGAAGGGAGTTGGGGAAATTTGAAATTGAGTATTGGACTTGAAATCATTGATTGGGTTTGACTTTGGTTACGAGTTGCCACAGAGACAGGACAGCTGAACTGCCTCTTTACCATTTACAAACGTATACTTTCTCCGTACCATTATTCTTCACACATGTTGACTTCTCACAAAATTTTAAAGAAAAAAATTTATATAAATTATATAATGTGAAATAATTTAAATGATAAGTTTATTGTTAAAAAGTTAATTTTTATTTTATTAAAAAATTAAAAATTATAGAAAAGTAAATGTGTTGTAGAAGTTTAAATTTTTTAAAGAGTCAATATGAGTAGAACAATTTTAAAATAAAAAAAAATTACAATTTTAATGAGACGAAAAAAGTATTTTGTACCACCACATTTGTCTTGGGAAAAACAAACTTAAAATTTTTATTTGGATGCAGAACCGTAACTGATAGTGACCGAAATTGAACTGAGAAAATAAAGGCTAGATGGTCTTAACTTTTAGGCGGAAGAGAATACTTGAGGCTCTTTACCTAGATTAAAAGAAATGAATAATTTGAACTCGCCACAACAATCATGTCCTCGATCTTATTTGATATTAAATTAATTTCAGCATCAACAAAACTATATATCATTAAAACAAAATCAATAAATAAATTTATAGATATGGATTTTGTTAACAAGTGTTCTAATAGTATTGCTTATTTTTTTTGAAAAAAAAAAATGACGGACGTCGTTGAAAATTTCTTCTAAGCCTATGTTGAGGTAAAAGAGTACTCATATTTTATTAGATAATATTGATAGTACAATCGTTCATACTTATACGACTGAAGCAACCTAACCCACCGGGAGTTTTTTAGCATGCGGCCGCCTAATATACGGCTAATATACGGCGTTACCGGAAACATGATAAGGTATACCGAAAACATGATAAGGTATATAATGTATTCGGTAAAGCGGTACCGGATATGTTGATTTCGAAAGTATCCATATTTTTTTGAAAGTATCCATACCTTATCATGTTTACGGTAACGCCGTATATTAGGCGGCCGCATACTACAAAAACCCAACCCACCGGCTTGACACACATGACCCTCACTTACACACTCCACACAAATCACTATCTTCTTTCTTAGCTCCCTGACGCGCAAGTAAGTGTGCCTTACAATTCATTTCTCATTCCTACACAACCTGAAGGTCCAAACGAAGCCAAAAAGGTTTAAGCGAATGTTTGATCCCAGATGAGGATCCAAGACTTTAAATTATCTGGAACCACCACATTTAATTTCCAAACCCTGCATCATCTCTGCCAAATCCTCCACACTAAATCGCAATGAAAAAGTAGCTAATTTACCGATTCAGTAACTTTCAAGCATAACACACAGGAGCCGCGTTTCGCAAGCTCATTAAAAATTGGTATTCTTCCTTGGACCGCTCGCCACATGAAGGCTTCCACTTTAGGTGGAGATAGCTTTCACCAAATTTATCAACACTGGCCCCATCTGAAAAAGCTGAAACGCAGAAAGCTTTTGGCTTATAGAAGCCACTAATATCCCCAAACCATTTGAGACAATCTCTCATATCTGCACCCTTTGTTGCACGGTTTACCACCCTATTAAACTCTTCCCATATATCTTCTTCCCAAACAAACAACCCTCTTCTAAGTTCGATTTTTCGGACCTAAGTAAAAATTGTTAAAAGGGGACTCAAATTTAGATCACTTGAGATGCGTAAAATCACACTAATCACCAAATCAAGTCAAATAATGAATTAAAAACGAAAACAATTTAAATAGGTTTAAAGTAGTTATTAAAACAAGATTTAAAATGAAAATAGATTTATAATTTTTTATTTTAAAATTAAATATTTAATAATCAATTTAATTTTTTTTGAAAAAAGTCATAAATTTATTTTTTTTAAAATCTTGTTTTAACAACTACTTTAAACTTATTTAAAATGTTTTCGATTTTAATTCATTATTTGATTTGATAGCGGGTTCTGTGATTTACAGTATTATAAAATATATATTAAATGGTGCAATTCATTTTACTAAAGATGAGTTGGAGTAGTGGTAAGGCCATGGGGTTTCTAACTTGGAGATTGGAAGTTCCATCCATACCAAATGCATCATTTCTCTTCAATTTTTCTTTAACCAGGTGGTGACACAACCACCTGATTAGAAGAGAAAATATATTAAATAAAAATAAACTAAAATTTGAGTAAATTTAGGGAAAATAATGGGGACCATATGTATAATTTTACAAATTTTCGTTAACTGCCACATCACCATTTCGTCACCCATCCGTTAGTTTTTTAACGGCGGTGGTCAAAATAGGTCAATTTAATAAATTTCGTGGTCTAATTTGCGAGTTACATAGTTTGGTGGTTAAAATAAGTACGTCCAAATGGTTCGGTGGTCATTGGAGTAGTTTACCTTATATATATATATATACATACTTGTCACATCATTTTCATTTTTATTCTTTCAAAATTCGAATGAATAAAATGGTTATAGCTAGTGTGTTCAAAAATATATGAACCGATCGATCCGACCTGATTATGCATTGACCCAATCTGATTTATATTTTTCAGATTGGGTATTCGATTCAATTTTAAATTATCTGAATTGGATACGGATCATAATATTTCAAATTTTGGATTATCCGAAAATTTGAGAATTCAAAATTTCATGAATATTAATCTTGTTATATTTAACAATTTGATGTTTGTTATATTCGAAATTTTTTTTTGGATAAATTGGCACTTTATTCATCCAAGCAACCTCAAAGAAACAACAAAGACTCCAGTAGAACCACCAATGGTCTACCCTTTACTTACAGACCAAAATAAGAAAAAACAGAACTATTCACAAAGATCCCAATTTTCAGCTATACAATTACCAGTAAAAATGAATCTATTGCATCATGTAATTCTCCACTTTACTAGATCAAAAATATCAGTCTCTAGCATTGGCCTTTTACCATGCATTCGGCCATTCTTCTCTTGCCAAAGATAATAGTTCAAGGCATTCCATGCTAGCCTAATAATCACTGCTCGCAAGGATCGCCCTTTACCAGCCGACTGGACCCAAGACAGCTTCTCATTCCAGCTATCAGGGACACAACTTACCCCACAACCTTGCAAGAGCAACGCCCACAGATTTCTCGCATAATAGCACTCCCCAAACAAATGATCTCTCGATTCGCAAGCTGATCCGCATAATAAACACCATGTATCCTCTTGGTATCCCCATTTCTTCATTCGACTTCTAGTTGGCAATCTATCAAGCACAACTAACCATGAAATGAATGAATGTTTGGGTATCGAAGGCCCCCCCAAACAACTTTGTGCCATAGGACTTTAGGTTGTCGATATGTAGAACATTCCAAACTTCTTTTGTTCTGTATTTTCCTTGCAAGTTGCCAACCAAAGCAAGATCGGCTCTTAATTTTAACAGCTTTCTCTATGCCCAACTATGGGTCGTTCTAACAGGGGCATTCCACACCGAGCTACTCTTCAACAAATACATCTTCACCCAAGCAACCCATAAAGACCCTGCTTGCGTGATCAACAACCACAAACATCTGATCATGCATGCTTTATTCCATGCAACAATATTTTTAACCCCTAAACCTCCCTCACATTTAGGGTGATAGATTACATCCCAACCAACCCGAGCTCCTTTTGCATTTGTGTCAGTTCCTTTCCATAAAAAAGTATTACAGACCTGAGAAGTTTTCTTCAAGACTTTTGAAGGCATTCAAAACATCCTGCACCAAAAGTTCGGTAAACTAAACACTACCGCTTGAATTAGTTGCAAACGGCCTGCAAAGAATAGACATTTCGATGGCCAGCTTCGGATTTTGCTAACAGTTTTTTCCACTAAGCCCTCACAATCACTAGAAGATAAATTCTTCGCCACTAAAGGCACGCCTAAATAACGAACAGGCAAGGAACCTCCAGAAAAACCAGTTTGCTCAAGAATTAAGCTAAGATCCGTATCCCTCACACCTGCAGCAAACAGCTCACATTTTGCTTCGTTAATCTGCAATCCAGAAATTTTATAAAACATTTCCATAGATGCGATTCTTGTTAAATTGAGCTATTTGTTGTTTGTTATATTCGAAATTTCTAAATTTTCATAAATACGACCTTCAAATTTGAAAAAATAGTTAAATAAAATTATATTTCAGATAATCAAATATTTAATTTTTTTTTCCAAATAAGATACGGATCATTGTATAGTCGATCTAAAAAACCAGATTGGATCCGATCCGATATCAGACAATGAGCACCCCTAATTAGAGTAGCATGAATCAAATTTTATGTTAGGATGATGACGGGACGGGGTGGAGTGAGGCGGGACGGGTTTTTGGGTGCCCCGACTATAATTTAAAATTTAAAGTTTCCATCCCGACCTCAATCAAATCTGAGGTTAATATATTTTATTTTCATCTTGACCCGTTCCGACATAATAAAAATATAACTCGACCTCGAACTGACTCCAAAATTTTAAGAAAACCCCAATTAAATTTGGCTTGCCCGAAAAATTAAAAATTAAAAAATATTAAATATAATATATAAAAATATAATAAATATATATAAATAGATCAAGACGACGCGAGGCGGAGAATTTCCACTCTAAACTCAATTCTGCCCCACTCAACTCGATCTTTTTAAAATTCGTCCGTCACCGCTCTAGACCCGATTTTTAAATACAAAATTAATCCCTATTAAGTCGGGACTCGATGGATCCGGGTTATTTTACCGTCCCTAGAAATGAGGATGAAATGTTGAGTGGACACACAACTATGATATAAATGAATTAATGCATAAATAAATGTTCTTTAACTTTTTAAAGGGTATTTTTTATTTTCCATGAAAGTGAGAGATTCAGCAGCCCAACGAATATAGTTCACAACTGGTACTGGTAGTATTACTTTGGCTGCATATTCTTGGTTTTAACACACAAGGGTACAACTACAAGGTGCACTGCGACTGAATATGATGTAGTAATTACGTTATTCCATTATTAGTTAAACAACGATGACATGGCATTAGAATGATTATGGTTTAGATGCGATTTTTGAACCTTTGAAGGAGAATACACGAACTGCATTGTTATAACTTATCTCTGCCAATTCTTCTGTGTTCATCTCTAGTAAAGATGCAACATATATCAGTATCTGCACACACACAAAAACAAGTCATTGGATCATTCATAGATTTTATTCGAGATTGATTCGAATCTCGTATAGTTTTCGCGAGAAAATAGAGAAGATGAACAAGACACATACACTCTGAACATTTGCAGGCTGGTTTAGGGTGGCATTCCCAGGAACAAAGTAGATAGGGTTTGTTGGCATCGCATCAGGTGAATCCGTTTCCAATAATATTCTATCCAATGGTACCTGTCAGCTTACAAGCGTTACTGATTCGATATTTTATTTTCGTGTTTTGTTGGTCTATATATGATATATGAATATTAAAAATGAATTACCGCCTTGACAATCTTTCTGGCCTCGTCTTCTTGCAGTGGCATCAAATGTCCAGAGAATGAGAAGTAGGAGCCAAGCTTTGTAAGCTGAGGAACTACCTCTGGTGCTCCATTGAAAGAATGGAGTATCACGCCTGATGGAAAATGCCCCATTTCCCTTCATATTAAATCATAATGATTAACAACCTCAAAACTCAATTAATTACTTAATTAATTAATTAAGAATTATAAATCATAGTACTTCATTATTTGAAGAAGCTCGGGAAAAGCTTCAAGACAATGCACACTTGCTGGTCTTTTCAACTCTTTCGCAAGTTGAAGCTGTTTCTTGAACACTTCCACCTTCCAGCCAAAATACCATTAATGCATTAAATATAAAATACATTCAAAATCCTATATAAATTTAAAACAAAATTACAATGAAATTCAGTTGAAAAAGGAATCAAACCTGTTGCCCGAAATCAACACCTTTTGCTAGAGAGCTTTTGTCTAAACCAATCTGAGGATAGCATTTGCATGCATGGGAAATATTTCAATTCACAATGACAGATTTATGAGCAAAAATTGAAAAGAACAGTTAATAAATTTATAAATATTATATCTTAATGCTTAAGTAACATGGTTCTTAAATTTATATATATCTTAATTCGATCTCAACAAGGTGTTCCAATGAAAAAGAGGATGATGTTCATCTTATGAGACTCGAGTTCGAGTACCTGTGTGTGCCTTGTCAAAGAATTTAGAAAAAATATAAATAGATACTATCATATAAACACAATAATATATATATATATATATTACTTCTGCGGATTTTCTCTCGTTTTTCTGGGTGATTTGGGTTTCTAACTTTATTTCCTAGGATGGGCTTGTTTTTATTTGGATTAATATTTATTATACAAAATTGGTTGATTATATTTATACGTACACTTGTTTTTATTTGGATTAATATTTATTATTTATTTATTCATTTTTTTCATGTGTTTGAGCCGGCATGTTCTTACGAAGATTATAGTAGCACAGTATATATATATATATATATATGGGATAATTAAGAAGAAAATTGAGCGTGCATGTGTATACATCCATCAAAAGCTAGGTTAGAGAAGACAGTGATTTAACCAACAAGTCTTAGGTGCGATGACAAGTCGCGTTGCTTTCTTAAAGAGAGAATTCGAACTCGAATCTTGGAGAATATTATGTTGGGAGGGAAAGTCACGAATCCCGAACATAAAACATAAAAAAAAGAATACGGTGATTTATACAACGAACCTCCCCAACAGCAGCCGAAGGGTTTGCTTCAAATAACTGTTTGAGAGTGTCGAACCAAGATGGACTCCTTCCTTCAACGAACCTGTAAACGCAATCATCAGTGACCCAAATGAAATAAATCAAAAGTTTGAGACCCCAAAGAAACATATTACCAAGGATGTAGCCCAAAGTTTGGAATCACAGACTCATATCCCTCACTCATTTCTTGCACCAGATGCCAATCTTTCTGACAAAAAAAAGGGTTGATGCTCAGTTACAACTTACAAGTAAGGAAAACAGTACTTAAATAGTTCCAAATATATATACACACACACACCTCAGTTATCCCATCGACGGCCATGTAAACAACTCCGGCGCCGACGGCAGTTTCAATGAGCTGGGGAGCTTTTTCCAGAACTCTTTGATCCTGAAGGTGACAGTGCGCATCAAACAGTTTGAAGGCCATGGATTTGACGCTCGTTTCACTGGAAACAAACAAGAAAACAGCGAAAGAAATGCACAGGATTTTGGTGCTGATCGCTTCTTTCATGTTATTTGCTGTTTTGCCAAAGTCAAAAAGATGAATAAACCAATATTGTGATCCTTAACTTGCTCCCGCTTGTCTTTGATATATGGCTTTTTATAAACAAGCCTGTCATATTTTTATATAAGCTTGATTTGTAAATAAATTATTGCACGCAAGAAATGAAATTACATATTTGGACATTTGACTTTAGATGCATCGAATATTATCTTCTCGTAAATGTTCGAACTTTAAAAACGATGTTAATGAAAATACAATCATAAATTTTAAACATACGCGGTTCATAAAATAACAAAATATACTACAAATGTTATCTTTTAAGGATTCATATAAGTTTATAATATTTTGAGTTAATTGTATTGTACGTCCTCAAACTATGATCATTATTCTAAATTGGTTCTTGAACTTTTAAACATTCCAATTTCATCCTTAAACTATGACCCTTATTCTAATGGGCTCTGAGCTTTTGAGTGCCTCCAAACTCTGACTCTTATTCTAAATCGGTCTCCAAACTTTTAAACAATCTTATCTCATCCCATAATTACCAATAAACACTAATCATATCCTATGTTAATAAAATCACTAAAAAATTTGTTAATTGCCATGTAAACATTGAGGGGTATTATGTAATAATATGACATTATGTAAAACGATAATTTGATCAAATTATCACGTTTAAAAGTTTGAGAACCAATTTGAAATAAGGGTGGATGAAACTGAATTTTATAATTAATCAAATGGATTAAATTAAGAAATAAATAAACAACTTCGACAAATCAACACGTATAATCAAAATAATTCAGATATGTCCAGGTTGTCTTGACAATATAAACAACAAAGTAACGTGTAACTCCATTTTATTGTTTTATCTTTTAATATTATTACATTATAGTAAAGATTCCTTAATTAGAAGAACTTGCAAGTTTTCTCGTACCTCGTTAACCATTTTTATATTATAATTGGATAATGCATCCATGTGTATTATAGATATCAGAATACTCAACCGGCAGCCTAATTTATATACACATTTCAGACTTATTATCAAATTGCAACATAATGTGTAGTTTATTAAGAATGTAGGAAAATTGCATCCAACTACGCTAGCTTTTATTACAAGCAGAGTTAAAAAAAAAAAAGTAAGACACGGGTCGGTCTATATTAGTCAGAGCAAAGCCACGAGGAACTAGGACTCTAGGAGGGTAACCAATAAAAAAGTAAGACGTTCTTTAAAATTGAGAAACTTCTGTTAATAATTGTATCAGAGAAGAACTTTATCTTTCACTTTTCTAATGTACGCAGTGATATGTTCAAGCAAAAGCTTTTGACTGTTCAAGGCAATGGAATAGAAAGGAGAGGAAGAATACAAATTCTACCTAACCGAACAGATTGAAGACTCTTCATAAGACATGAAAACCGATGAGATTTATTGGAATCGAGTTTGGTTTTCTTGTCGAAAAGATCGGAGAAGCTTTTCTCACTTGTGACTTGCTGCTGCTTCACTGGGGGTTTTGGTGGTCATCTGGTCTACTGCGTGCACTGTGCTTTGCAGCTCCTCCCATATGGCTTTGTAAACCATCCTCTGCCTGTTGACAGCTGATTGTCCGTCGAATGCAGAAGAAACAACGTCAATGCTGCGATAAGGAAGATAGATTCAGCCCAGAAATTGTGCAAACTATAAGGCAAAGTACACTATAAACATGTAAATCACTCTTTGTACTACGCAGTTCCAGAACAGAGAAAAAACAAGTCTATATTATCATATTTTGATACTCAAGAAAAGAGATGTGAAACTATGAGATTGGTTAACTGCACATTCAATTTTTAATCGTAAACAAACCATGTATCCGAACAGTCAAACAGTTTATAGAGTGATTCAGACTTGGCTACTGCTAAGTAAACATTGACAGCTTAAACAAACTTTGCCACCACAGTTGTGAAACAATACAGTTCCCAGAGATACGGCATTCCAGATAATTAGATGCACGGTGATCTTTATTGCACCAATTTATTAAGAAAAGACACTATGAAATACAACACTTGCTTAACTTTTGAGAAAAAAGGAGAAAGAAAGTCGATTTGGCTATCAGCAGTCATACTTCACCTCCTGTATGCATTCTATTCGTTAGGACTTCCAGCTTCATATTGAAACTACCCTGTAATTTGCTAAAAGATACCTTGGAACCCGTGTTTTACTCTTTCAAAAATAGCAAACATAACCTAAACACGTGTATTGTGTCCTGCTGACAGCAGTTAGAAGTTAATAATGTCAAATGGAACAGACAAAGCTGTTCCCTTTAGTAGGAGTCCTACAATGTTATTTCTTAGACGGCACAAATTTGGCTACCATGCTCTATCAGTATCAGTCACATGATAGCATGTTCTAGCAAGAATCAATTTCATTGCACGGGCAATTTATCAGAGCAAACATATGAAGTTCTAACATATACATATTAGTGATCTTATTTAATGATTTACATGTTCTCCAGCAGTAAAGCAAAATGGCTTACAGATATGTTAAACCAGACTTCCAACCATGAATCCAAAAGAACACGCAAAAGGGTGAGCTTGACTTTCTTTCAACCCTCACAATTTTTGGTACTTCGACAAAACAGCCATGTGTGGATTTACTATAACATTCAACTACAACTTCCAATAACAGTAGTAAGAACAAAGCAAGGAGCTGGTGCACCTCTAACTAAGCATTTTGGTCAATCAACTAATTAAGCAAGTGAAAATGGCTTACCAAACATGACGACCATCTCCAGATGCATCTTTTACGATGACGGATTCTGCATTCAAATGTTCCTTGATCTGGGGAAGAACATTAAATCATTAACTCCAATAAGAGTACAGTCCAAGTAGACAATAACCATACAATCTCTATGAACAACAGTGAATAACCAAAATTAACAGTTAAAATGGGAAGAAGTAAATAATCTTGTGACTATACTGAAATTATTGAAGGAGAAACTTGAAACACCAAGTGAATACAAGCTACATCAGTTTTGGATACAATGAATAATATCATTCAACTAGAAATAACTGGCATTTCACACGTACTTGCTAGAACTAAATTAAAACATTTGACCAGATAATATGAACACTCAAGCACATTGTTATGTAGAGAAAATTTTATTTTGTCACAAAAACTTTCTTATTTTTACATAGTCAGTTCTAGCCATGCTGCAATCAGCTTTTGTTCCTAACAAGTCGATCCAATACAAAGCCTGATCAAAACTAAGTACTTGTTGTAAAGATCAAGAATGGATACTTCTTGCCAGGACCCAGTAGCAAAGGAATAAGATTTTCTATTGTAATTCGCCATCTTATAGATGACCCAAGACATGAAGACATACTGAATACTGCAGGATGCATTGTTTTTTTTTATAAACACAGGAGGTATTGAAGTTGATTTTTTGTCAAACAGTTGTTTTCTTTGAAGACAAAGGAACAATATGATCTCTAAAAGTTAATTGAATACAATCTTACAATTTGAAATTTGTTTTGGACACCATGATTGGACTTAAACAAGTAGGGAATATTTTCTTGACATCAACAGGGATATCTTCCTTAATATTCAGGTTCAAATTGATAAAAACCACTTTTCCTATTTCATGAAATCGAAAGTGATCTTTCCTAAAAATAGTTATAGATTTTGGAGGGCATTCCTTGGAATCTAGATGAGGGCTTCAGCTTGACTGAAACTTGCATTGGGAATTTTCATAGATGTCTTTGATTGCAATAAGAAAGGAGCAATGAATAGTGAAATTACCCTTTTGTTTTGATTTTCTTTCATAGAATGTTAAGAATACTTTAATTTCAACATTAACAATGACCGATTAAGACTAAATTTCTAGGTTAATCGTGTTTCCACAAAATTAGACATGGTAAATTGATCATCAGTATAGACAAAAGCCCCTAAAATCAAAGAAAATGGATGGCAACTAATTTAGAAATCCTCTTAGTTTCATACTTCAAAAGGTTCTCTTGCTATTGTTTCAATCAGCTAAACAGATTACAAAGCTATTAATTTGACCAAATTGACTACAAATTAAACTTTATAGCCTAACATAATGATTTTAACTAATAATCGCAGCACAACAAAATAAAAACTGAACTTCCCCATTTCCTTGAGCTAAACAGCAACAAGTAAATAGCAATCACGGTTTGAATAAAACCAAACAGACAAGAAGTATAAAAAGAAGAGAAAAAAAAGATACCTTTTTCTCCATAGATTGAATGAGAGGGGAGTCAATAGAGCCAGGATCGTTAACTTGAGTAGCCTTTATCGAAAATCCGCGGTGACCCAAAATTCCAAACCTTGTTTCCGGAACAACCCTGCTCTTTTTTTCTTCATAGCTGGTTGATTTATTAATGTTGGAAGACCAAAAGAAGCTTGAATCTGGATGGTTTTTGATTGCCAAAAGTGTGGGTCGATAGGGGAAGGATTTAAGTAAACGATTAGGTTTTATTGATGAGAAGAAGAAGGGGCGAGTAGTTATGAGAGCCTTCGCCATTGAAGAGGTCTAAAGGTGGGGAGAGTGAAGTTTTTGGTTTATGTATCTGAAGAAGAAAACGGGTGGTGAGGGTGCAACACCTCGTTCGAGTTTAATTGTTCTAATCTAAAATGCTTTGCTGCGAATCAAAAATATCGGGTTACGCTCGAATTCGCTTTGTAGGCTCCAATGAGATTGGGCTAATACGATAATCACAAAAGAAGCTTTCACTCCAATTCGCTTTGTAGGCTCCAATAAGATTGGGCTAATACCATAATCACAAAAGAAGCTTTCATTGTTTTTTTTTTTGCATAAAAGCCACAAAAAAATTCTCATGTTTAATTGAATATTCATTTTAGTTCTTATTTTTTAGCAATTCAACCGTTAACGTTTTATTCCGAGTTAAAATGACCTATTTGTCGATGAAAATTGTCAGTCATTTAACGGTAAATGGTTTGAAATGACGTGAAAAATCTATATGACAGTACACGTTGACATGACAATATCATATAAATAAATGTGTTGATTTGAAAAAATTTATACCAGCCAAAGAACAATTTTATAAAATTATATAGAATATTAAATAATGTTTTCTGCTCACTTATCATTCTGTCAAGTTATTTCAAACTGTCTATCGTAAGTTTTCTAACAATTTTCATTCGTAGATGGGCTATTTTGACCCAAAATAAAACGTTGAGGGTTAAATTGCTAAAAAAACTAAAGTGACTATTCAGTCAAACGTTGAGGTATTTTTTAACTTTAAACCTTTTTTTAAATAAATTATTAATGAGAAGGCAAAATTAGGGGAAATTGTGATGAAAAAAAGATGATGATCGAACATTATTTTTTTGAAAGGAATGATCGAACATTACTTAAGGATTTAAAGTATTTTTTAATGACTGTTTAATGATGATGGTTGAGTCAGATTTGAGTTTAGGGTAAAAAATATATAATCTAATCCAGTTTGAAATTATTAGTGTAATTTTCTTTTATAGTGTTTTAGAAATATTTATAATAATGTCCCATGTTCATATTTTTTACTTGTTGACTTTTTCACAATTTATCGTATTGTCCTTATTAAAATAAATTTCAATTTGTATTATTAAGAAAACAAAATCTTTTGCATAATTGAACATTTAAAAGCGATTAGAGATCACTATTTCGATGCATTTGCATTTATTTAGTGAATATTACAAGTTTCTACCTTCATATTTCCACCCTACAAAAAGGTCACATCAACAAACATGTTTATCTCATGTAGTTTCTTAATCCGATCAATCTTATCTATCTTTCTGATTTTCTTCATCATTAAATGTTTAATTGCTTGTATTAGGTCTGGGATAGTATTTCCTTTTCTTTTTCTTAATCCGGACCAGTAAATATTGGACTAGTAGCAACTAGCAAGAGTGTTGTTTACGGTCCAACCCACATCCCACAAGAGGCGGACCATCTAATCCGGGCAAGAAAGGATCCAACCCAAGCTAACAACAACGGTAGGAGTCCTGTTTTTTTTTAACCTTCTCGATTTTCTAGAGCTTTAACCTAACTAATTCGAGAAGACTCATGTTGCACACATAATTTTAGTGTGCGAATCACCGAACGAAATTTTTTTACATATAAAAGACCTCGAACTCAAAACCAACTTAAACAATATTAAGCTGATTACTACAATGTTTCTAGAGTTCACGTGGACTAATAAAATTAAAACATCGTCCGTTAAAACATTTTCAAATCCATTTAGAGTCCACGAATGTATATATAGAAAATTATACTACCACTCAAAATCTCACAACACAAAGATCAATTATTTTACACCCATACAATATATATGTATATAACTATGGTGAAACCATCCCACCCAAATTTTCTTTTTTAACCCCCCCCCCCCCCCCCCCCCCTAAAAATAAGAAAATTAAATCACTCTATTGAACTAGACTTCAGATACTTCAGGTTCTTCGACTTGGTTGTATTCATTATTTCTTTTATAAAGAAGATGAAATGAAACTCGATTTATGTCCACTCCCATCAATTGGCCTTCCCTGTAACATAGCATCTAGTTCTTTCACAAATATTTCCATAGCTTGGGCTGGTAATGTAATTGGCAGCACAATCCCAGCCTCCCCTTTCTTGTTCTTGAATGGTATTAAAAAACTTGCTACTCCTGGTATTGCCCCTACTCCACCCTTAGCCGGGCCACCGTACACGGCCTTACCCCACCCGAAATCGGCATCTCCAAACCCGGCACGTGTCACGTCTGAGACTAAGTAAGATCGAACAACGGTGAAATGTGGTCTACCCTTAATCACCATTAAATCTGCCAATGATTTCATGTATTCTTCCGTCACGTCATTCTTAGCTTGTTTCACAAGCTCTAATGAATACCCTAATGGATTTTGACAAAGTTTTCCTGCCTGTGCTACTGCCACCGGGAACGCGAACGCGTTCCCGTAATACCCCGAGGGTAATGGAGGATTAAACTTGGAACGCGCGTTTACGATGCATATAATTCGCACCTCTTCCTCGGGATTAGCTTGAATTGCGATGGTTCGGCAACGCCATAAGCAAGCAGTCAAGAGCTCAAAAGTTGAACACTTACTAAGGTGTTGTGGCACAAGTTTGCGAAGTGCTGAAACTTCAGTGGGGCCGAAGAAAAAGGACCGATGTACCATGTCATTGTAGGGAACAATGGTTCCCTCTACTTGGTCGTACTCACGGTGTTTACATGTAACTCTTGGTGGATCTCTAGCCGCTAAGAGATGCCTTTTCCATACCGGTGGGATCGACGGGACGACCCAACCGCGAGCCATTTCTCCTACAGCATACATGAATTGGGACAAACCAGCAGCATCGCTCATAGTGTGATTGAGACGGAGAGCGAAGATAAAACCCCCACATTTCAACCGCGTTACCTGTTAACTAAAATTATTAAATTTACAATTATCGATTCAATTTTATAACATTCAGACTCTTCTCGCCCATAAATAAAAAGATATTGAACGTTCAAACATACATAATTACGTTCTCGTATATATTATAACAATAATATACAACCAAATTAAGCTCAATCGATTAATATTTATTACTATTAAACTATAAATCTTTATAAAAGAGTGTGAGAATTGTGATTTTATAGGTGGACCAAGGGCACAAAAAACTAGTGGTGCCTAACCACTCGGATAAAAAACAACAAACTGGTGGTGCCTAACCACACGTGACTCATGCTTTTGTATGTTTCCATTGCCTTTTCTTCTCCTTTATATAACGCATTTTACGTGGAGGAAATTTTTTCAATAATTGCAAGCTTGGCCTACATCTTCAAATTTATCTATGGATCCAACGGATAACATATTGTAAAAATTATAAATAATTAAATTAACCTAAGGTAACTTATCTAAGCTTTCATTTTTTATTTCACAAAGTAATTTTTTTACGCTTAAAAGTTATTTACTTGTATCAATAAATATTGAATGTAGGCATGTAGCGATAAAATATTAAAATATATCATATTTTCAATTAAAGAACATACATTAATATTTTAATGATGATATCATTAAAAACTTAATTATAAATAGGTCATAAAACATGCATAAAAAACATTAAAATGAATATTAAATTAGAGCCAAAATTTGAATTAGAAATTTCTTAAAAAGGAAAAAAGAAACAAAATATAGAACATTGTTTGATTTGGATTGTCGGTGGAAGTCATTTTTCATCGCGCAAAAGATAGCCACATTCCAAATTAAAATAATGATCGATCAAATTATTATTCACTATTCTTACCATGTAGGTCCTACTAGTGTCGATAACGTTGGACCGGACTGGTCATCCAAATAATTTGTAAGAGGTAAAGGTGAAGTTGAAAATATTCAGATTCGAGTTCAAGTATTTATATCTATATAATATATAGATACTATTATATAATTATATGGACTAATATCATATATACTGGCAGTGGAAATTGAAAATTTCCACAAACGCCTTAGTTTTAGGGTATAAAGAGTTAGTTTAGGGTATAATGTGTAGGGGTTTAGAATTTAGGGATAATTGTTTCAATTTAAGGTTTAGGGTTTATAAGTTAGGGTTTAGTTTTTAGGGTAAAATTGTGAGAATTTAGGTTTTAACCTATAAACCCTAAATTATAACCCTAAACTTTAAATTGAAACAACTATCCCTAATTCTAACCCCCTACACCTAAACCCCTAAACCTTATACCCTAAAACTAAGGCGCTTTTGGAAACTTTTAGTTTCCACCGCTTGTGTATAGAATATTTATCCTAATTATATTAGTATATTCGAAAAAAATTTAAAGACATATTTTTATAATTGTTCATTCCATCTTATTATTTCAGATTTTATATTAAATATAAATATACGAGCACAAAAACTATTCTTAAGCTAACGAACAAGGTAGTTTTTAGTCCGAGTTCCATTTTAGACAAGGCAACATCTAATTTGGTTGCCTTAATTCGATTATTAATTTAGTTCAATTTTTTTAAAAATATTAATATAAAATAAATAACAAACTTTAAAACAGATGAATAGATAAAAATGTGAAAAATAAGTACCTGAATAAGTATCAGTGGACAATTCAACACACTATCAGATCCCGGAACATTGTAAATGAGTTCTTCCAAACAAGGGAATGGTGGTTGAAGTGCATCACCGAATTGCTCGAGTGTGACATCCGCATCCGCTTCGGTAAACATCAAGCCTTCACCGGTGCAATCAACCATCAACTTTCGATGAGGTCCTTCTCTTAACCTACCCGCAAATGGGTAATAAAACACGAGGGTTTGTGCAAGTGCCTCCCTGATCACTCTAACAGGGTCTTTTCCTTGCATGGAAGGATTGTATTGGTAGAATTGAATAACCGGAATTTGAAACCGAAGACCTTCTTGATCATCGATATCGGATAACAATTTGTACTCGCGAGGGGTAGGTTTAGCCGGAGCTATCAGTTCCGGTTCACGCCGATGAACCTTGAACACTAAGGGAGTTGAAGAAGTTGCCATGATACTGGAAGGAACCAAAAGGGTGGAATTAGAGTAGGACTGTTTTGGTTTTTAAGGGAACACAAAAGGGAATGCCGGTTTGGTAGAGTGCTGGTGAGAGTGGTATTTATAGGAAGACATGTATAGCCATTTCTTAATTTGGCACAAAATTATTTTAGTTAAAGATATTCAAAGTGACAAGGAAATAATCAATTAATCATAACTTTTTAAAGTATGGCGAATTCAATAATTAATCTTTTTGATGTTGTTGGTCTATATAAGGTTGATGATAGTTATAATTTTTTTTGAATAGTTTAGGGCGATTACAAGGTAATATATGTTCATATTTTTTAACACTTTGATAAGGTACACACACCTTATAGATAAAGTTTCTCGAACTCAGATCTCCTAGGAGGAACATCAATATTTTTTCCACCGAGATCACTTGTTGGGTTCGGTAATTACAAAATTTAAGATTAAAAATTTAAATTTTAGATTTAAGCTTGAAAATAGACATGCTTGTGTATATTTTTTTTACACTGACAATGTATCAAATATTAATCTTTTAGTTTTATTTGACAAAATGGAGGTTGTTGAGAAGTTGCATGGTGGTAATGGGAAAACAAAGTGGGATGGTTCCGGGCAGCCTCGGACTTGACTGACCCGTCAAAGTAAACTTAATAGACTAGACTTGGAATAATTAGGCCAGAATTCATTTCTTTATTTGCCACCAACCATACCATTGTTTGCTTGTTTGTTTCATTTTACTAACTTTTCTTTTGTCTTCACCTCACATGCTTTTATGCATTTTATATGTCTATGTTAATATAAATTAATAATTTATATTATTGAAATAATTAAAATATATCTAATTATTTTTATTATTCAAATATTACGATAAAGAATTTAAACTATAATTTTTTTGAATATACTGATGTGATTATATGGTAGTATTTATTCATATTATTTTCTTAATCTTTTGACAAGGCACACACTTTACACACACAAGTACTCGAACTCAAATATCCCAAGATGAATATCATCGTCTTTTTCACTAGAGCCATCTGTTCGTCTCATTTTTAAACTAAAATTAAAACAAGTAAAGTAAAATGTAGTTAATGAAAATTCGAAAACAAATTGATACAATTTACCAAAAAAAAAGATACAAGTTAAAATTCATAACAACTTTATATAAATACGTAGTTAATAAGAATGTAAAAAAATTATGAGCAAGTACATTTGGTCGGTTGACCAAGGTGCTCATCTTTGTTTCTTCATATTTCTTTGTGTTATGAGTTTTAGACCCACTAAGAATACTCTTTTTTCTCCTTAAGTCTCTCCTTCCCCTCTCTTTCCACTCTAGGCACAATCAGAATTAAAATTAAGATTTGTCAAAAAAATAAAAAAATATGTTTTAAATATCATTTAAATAAGAATATTTTCAACATGTAAGAAAAACACTGAAACAATTTAGAAGTCACTACTATGCAATCATATACCCACAAGACTTGGCGAAAGAAAATATATTTTAAAAATCAATGATAATTATTTAAAAAAAATGGTAACTGAACCTAACAAGTGTGTCTAGTAAAAAATCGGATGATGTTTATTCTAAGAGACTCGGATTCAACCGATGTATCTGCAAGATGTGTGTGTATTGTCAATAGGTTAAAAATATGTATAAATAAATGATATATTGTAACCACTTTTAGAATATTATAAAAATAAAAGAAAGTGGCAATATTTTAATGGATAATTTTTGGTTTATGTAGTTACTTTAAGTAAAGGAAATATATTTCTTTAGTTTCTATTGTTTAATAATTTTATTGTACTATTTTATTTTATTATATAGTGGGTTAGGTGGAATGTCTGGTTAAGGTGGTTATTTATTTTAAGTATTATAGACATTCTTTTTAAGATTGTAATTTTACTGTATTTTTCAATAAAACCACTTGTTATTAGTTAAAAAAATACAATATTAGTATTTCTTGTAAGAGTTAAACGTTCAAATCTCTCGTCAAATTTATTAAAGTTTTTTAGAATAAAATTTATCGTTTTAATAAAAACAATAGAAACTTTTAAAATAAAAAAGATGTTAAATGGAGATTTTGTTTATATAAATTTCTAATTCAAATTTTACTTAAGAGGGTTGTTTTTAAAAATAAAAAGTTGCACTCAAATAAAGTAAGAATTACATAAACATAATTAATACATTAAATTATGTAAACTTTTTAATGTTTTAACTTTTTATGAAGCATGTGCAAATTCATATTTCTTAGGGTAATCTTCACCAGTGGTCCCTTTTGTTTAGGGTGTGTTTTATTTTGGTCACTAAAATTTAAAAAAGATTATTCTGGTCACTTATGCTTAGAATCGTTTCTATTTTGGTCCTTTGGCCGTTAGTCTCTGTTACTTAAAAAAATAATTTCTAATTTAACCCCTAAACTTTCAAAAATTTATTTTTCACCATCTTCCTCAAAAATTATAAAACTAAAACCCAAAAAATAGTTACCCTGTAAGCTATTGTGAAGCAACATAGTACTTTGTTGGATAAACAAAATCAGAAAGAGATGTGCTCAGCTAGTTACTGAATTATTGATGCAATGGAACAATAGTTTTCCTAAAGAGGGTAAGTGAGATTCCTACTTAACTTGTTCAACTGATTTCCAAAATTCCATCCTTGAGAAAAAAGAGTGTTCTTAAAGGGAAAGTACTGATGCATGATATTTCTGCAGGTGGTAGTGACTTTGGTTGTTTTAGAAGACTCAGAATAACATAAGCTCTATTAGTTCATCAGGTGGAGTTAGTTATTAGCATCCGTTGTATGGTTGTAAGAGGTGGATTTCTTTTAAAAGTCGAATATTGTGAATGTATTGGACAAACTGGAACTTATTCTAATTCTCTCTCTCTATCTCCTTTATTCTATAGCATCCCTTCATATAGGTCATTCATAATAGCAACCATCGCACGGAACTGGACAATCAAATTATATAAATTTAATATATTAATAACGCAATTTTTTTTCGTTTATGTAAGCTCAAATCATCACCACTAAATTCTGATTTCTCCAAAAATGAAATAGTGAATTCCATTAACTTTCTTGCGACAGCAACAATTATCGGCTCCAATTGTTCCACTGCTCAGGAAAAAAACTTTTGATTGATATAATCCTACATCGTTTAAAAAATAAAACAAAGCCCAAAGTTTCTTCACTTAAGAAACAAGATAAGTAAAAATCGATCATGTAAAAAACAATAATAAATAAATCTAACTCTTGAAATAGAAAACAAATAAAAACAAACAAAAATAAAATCACGAGAAAACAATTGAAATAGAGGACTATAATTTTTGGGGTTTAGTTTTATAATTTTTGGGAAAAATGATGAAAAATAAAATTTTGAAACTTTGGGGGTTAAATTAGAAACTATTTTTTTAAGTAACGGAGATTAACGGCCAAGGGACCAAAATAGAAACGATTCTAAACGTAAGTGACCAGAATAATCTTTTTTGAATTTTGGTGACCAAAATAAAACACACCCTAAACGAAAGGATCACTGGTGAAGATTACCCTATTTTTTTATATACATACCTAATCGAATACGTTTAATGTGTTTGGAATATAGTAATTTCTTTTAAGAAAATTCTACAACGTGCGACGAACACTACTGAATACTATTAATGTTGAACACCGCTGAACACCATTAAATTAATTAATAAAGATTAAAAATTTCAAAGGCTCAACATATAATTAATAATTAGTTTTTTAAAAAATTAAATGAATTATTTTCCATATATATTAAATTTTTGATTTTTTAGGGTTATATTTTGATACACATGTGTAAAGAAAATTTACACAATTCTTCTATAAAATTTAAAACCTAAATCTCAAACTTTAAACCTTAAACTCTAAAACCTAAACATTAAATTCTACCATAAACCTTAAATTATACACCCTACACACTAAACCCCTAAACCCTAAAATTAAAAAACTTATATAAACTTACACAAATTTGTGTATCAAAGTATTATATATATATATATATATATATCAATTTTATTTTGAAATACAACAACTAATAGAATCATATGCAACCGCGATGAAGGAGGGAGATGAGAGCTGGGAAACAAACAGTCCCAAAATAGGGAAATATCCATCACTAAAATCCTCATAAAACCACAGCTTACAAATGATAACTTCATAACTGGATGGAGTTTTAACTTTAAAAAATTAAAATCATCTCTCTTTTTCATATCATAAATATGCATAGAAAATCCAGGAAACTTGAACAAAAATCCATGTTTGCAGTAAAAAAAAATCTTAAGGCCTAAACAATCGACATATAAAAAATAAAAAATATTAAAGTTTGCAGTAAAAAAAGCGACATAAAAATTCAAAATTTTAATATATATAAAAGTAATTTAATTGAAAAATTTTAAAATAATTATTAATTGTATGTTGAGCTCTTAAATTTTTTTAATTTTTATTAATTAATTTAATAGTGTTCAGTGGTGATCAACGTCAATAATGTTTAACGGTATTCGTTGCATGTGGTATACTTATTTTTTTTCTTTTATCATTATCCCAATACACGGCTTGTCAGGAAAGATCAAGACAAATCTTAAAAAAAAGGAAAAAAACAAGACAAATGGAAGAAACGGTATATAAAAATAACTTTTTATATGATTTTTTTTTACCGAGTACCAACGTTCAGTTTATCTAGTGGTATGATACATTAAATCTCTAAAGTAAGGTTAGAGATTTAAATTTTGACTTTGTAAATGAAGTAAATTGAGTTGGTAGGGCCGCCCCTATAACGAGCCTATGCAATACCCGATTTAAATTAATCAGTCAATAAATTAGATAATTGCGGTTAAACAAAAAAACTTGTTTTTTTAGTAAACATATAGAAAAACCTTTGGATATTGGAAAGAGCCAGCCACCGCTTAAATATTTTTTTTTGGATAAATTAATTTTTGCTCACTTTTATTCAATTTTGTTAGGTTGATCACTCGACTTTAAAAAATTAAAAAGTTATCACTTATGTTATCAATGAATTGTAATGCAATCACTTATGTTATCTATAAATTACAATGTGGCCACTCAAACATTGACTAACGTTACATTGATAACATGACACGTTTTTAACCTCTGAACTTTAACCCAAATACAAATTTAGTATTTTTTTTAAAACGAGGAGCCAATGAATTATAGGCTTATAGCAAAGAATTTATCGATAACGTAAATGACTATTTTATAACACCCATAAATTTTTAGGGAAAACTACACCGGTGGTCCCCAAATTATTATAATTTTCCTATTTTGGTCCCTAAACTATGTTTTTCGACAAAACCGTCCCTTATGTTACATAGTTCTCCTGTTTTGGTCCCCCAACGTTAAATAGCTAACGGTTTTGCTGACGTGGCATTTTTTAAAATATTTTTTAATTATTTCTCTCTCCTCTTAAAAAATGCCACGTCAGCAAAACCGTTAGCTATTTAACGCCGGGGACTAAAACAGGAGAACTATGTAACAGAAGGGACGATTTTGCCAAAAAAACATAGTCTGGGGACCAAAATAGAAAAATGGTAATAGTTTGGGGACCACCGATATAGTTTTCCCAAATTTTTATTAATGCCAAACGAACATCATTCTTTGAGGGGAAGAATACAAAAACTAAACAAACAAAATTCGCCTCATTGGTGTCAAAATGATAATGTCCAATAATGCAGTTAACAATAATTATTGGCTACAATAATGTTCACAACAACAGATTTTCCAATCCCAAGAATATGTGGATTTTGTTTGATTCTCCAATGATCATGTTCATAAACTGTTACTTTTTTCTTTCTTTTGGTATAGTAACACCAACAAGAATTACTTGCACAATTCGTTATCAAATTTACCTTATTTTAAATTAATTTTTAAATTTTAAATAGTTTAAATTGATTTCCAGACTGATAAACATTTCAAATTAGTTTTCAAACAACAATTCTCATTTTAAATTAGTTCATGATTTCATCTCAAATTATCAGTATATGTCAATTATATCCCATGATAATAAAATCATTGTAAAAATTACTAACTACCATGTAAACACTGTAGTGTATTATTTAATAATATTATGCGGTTGATGTTCATCCTAAGAGTCAGGGGTTCAAATCGCTCTATTTACAAGGTGTATGCGCATTGTCAAAGGGTTAAGAATATGCATGTATGAACAGATATTACCTTGTAATCACACCATTAGACCATTAAAAAAAAAAATATGATGCAGTTTAAATAATAATTTAAGGATGAAATTTGAACATTCAAAAGTTTGAGACCAATTTAGAATGAAGATCATAGTTTAAGGATAAAACTGGAGCATTTAAAAGTTTAGAGACTAATTTATTACGAGAATTATAATTTGAGATTGATGTAATTAACTCTAACAACAACAACAACAACAACAACAACAACAACAACAACAACAACAACAACAACAACAACAACAACAACAACAACAACAACAATAACAACAACAACAACAACAACAACAACAACAACAACAACAACAACAACAACAACAACAACAACAACAACAACAACAATAATAATAATAATAATAATAATAATAATAATAATAATAATAATAATAATAATAATAATAATAATAATAATAATAATAATAATAATAATAATAATTGACTGTCATCCACCAAACACTAAGGTCCACCGCTTGTGAAGGAATCTTTACACATCAACATGCCTTTTCCTAGCATTTGTCTGAATACAAAAATTCAAGACCGCAATGCAAATTGAATGGAAAATCAACTATTACTTCAAAATTATCAAATCTTGAAATTTTGATTTAAAATCATTATATGTTTTTATATTTAAAAATATAAAATAGTTCAAGAATGTTTTTTTTATAAAAAAAATTAAAAAAAATTCCAAATTTTTTGAAAAATTCTTTTATCACGACTTAACACTAATGGTGTGGTGTTTTTATTCGTGTGTCATGCTTTCATTACATGTTTGTTGCCACCAATGTTAGTCAACAAGGGAATGCTTTTAGTGTTTGAAAGAAACAACTTTGAAGTGGTCCACCCCACTTGGACTTGCGGGACTAATCTACATATGACTTTTTTGGGATAAAATATATGTCTAATATTTTACTGTCTATATTTAAGATTTGTGACCCTCTTTCTTAACAATGTCGTTTTAAGGAGAAAATTTAGTATCTCTTTAAAGGAGCAATGTGTTTTGTCATTGCACCCAATACTTAATGAATTTACATAGGACTTCGGGGATGTGATTTATCATGCTCCTATTGGAAGGGTGTTTGCTATATGACTAGGCCTGTAAACGAACCCGACGAGTGATTTAAATAGTTATTATCTTGTTAATTACTCTTTATTTGTCGGTTTAGGTAGCTAATTTGGGGGGTTTTCTCTTATTTTTTATGTAGGACATTAGATTTCAGAAACTGTTCTAAAAGAGGTTGAATTCTGCAGTTTTTGTTTTTTTTGAATTCATGGCTGGATTAGTGGGCATGAATCGGGGCATGAAAGGGCTGACAGGACGACACATCAATAACTTCTAGAAGATGACGTCAGTAGCGCCGGATAGCTTATCATCCTTGATTCAGATAACTTATCAACCGATATTTAAATTTAAACTTGGAATTTATCTTTTATATTTAATTTGAATATTTTAGGATTTATCTTTGATCACTTTAGGTTATTTTAGGATTTTTAGAATACTATAAATACCCTTTTTGGAGTGAACTCAAAAATTATCTCTTGTTCTTTGCTTGTTTTTACTCTTGAGTTCTATAAAAATACTCTTTCTCTTAAATTCTTTATTTTCTTTAGTTTTTCTATTTTATTTCAAAAAAAATGCTAAGTATGATTTCTTCCATAATCGTGCTTAGCTAAATTTTCTATTAGCCAAGGGCTTAAAAGTGAAGCTTCAATTCACCTTGTGAGAATAAAAGATACTTAACAAACTTCGTTTTACATTCTCGATTTTTTTGAAAACTTAGATCGGCAATTGGTCTTTCTATCAAAATTTTTTCGCTTTCACTTCAAAAAGCTAGCGTTAATTTGATTGTAGTTGAGATTTATAGTGGGAGTAAGATTCGACGATAGTCGTGGTTTCAACTTCCTATGAACACACTTAGCGACGGATTCGCTAAGGGAAAATTGAGAGTGGATTCAATTCTCATCGAGACACTATAATCCGAGTCGAGTTTTTTCAGAGCTTTGAAACTGTTTTATTCTAATGACGATAGGTGTGGTTGGTTAAACCAAAAAACTAGAATCTAAAAATTGATTTTAGATTATCGGTTTATCAGAGAGAAAAACAAGTTACAAGGGTTGGACCTTGTAGACTATAACCGACATGTATCCGGAGTGGAAAGTTTCTTTTTCAATGATAGTTTTGAATTGATGCGGAGTAAAAGCCTGAGGCTAGTTAAATTCATCGACCTATTTTTACCATATTTATTTTTGTAGTCACTTTTACTTAATCTACAATTTTCAATCAAAACCCCCTATATTCACTAAATTACCTTGCAACAGTCAGAATCAGAACAACCGTATATCAGAAACTCCTTATTCCCTGTGGACTGACTCCTTCTTCTCTATACTATGCTTTTCCTATATTTATTCTGAGATAAAGGATATTTATTTAACAATTAACGACGCTTGTCAAATTGGCGCCATTGACGGGGACTTCGACAAAGTTACTAATATCATTTGTTTTGATTTATGACTAGAAGGAATCTGAGTAAACTAGCAGATTTTGTATCGGACATTGAAGTATTAACCCGAAGACTACACGCACAAACACTTCGAAAAAGAAAACAACAACAACAAGAACGAAGATAACGACAACAATAATTCCAACAGGAACTAGAATCGGCCTCCACATCTGGATCACACTTTGAGTACACCAACGTAGAACCAATTTCAATGGGAGACAACGACCAAACCATCCGCCAACTTGTCGCGGCACCAGACGATCAACAACTCTTGTGCATTACATTCCCGAATGGCAAAACACCATTCGCACTCAGTACGAGTTTGATTCATCTTCTACCAACTTTTCATGGCTTGCCTAGTGAAAATCCTCACAAACACCTCAAAGAATTTCATATAGTTTGTTTGAGTACAAAACCATAGGGAGTATTTGAAGACCAAATAAAATTTTACGCTTTCCCTTTTTCTTTAGCTGATATAGCCAAGGATTGGTTATTTGATTTATGTCGCGAGCATTTTTAAGACCCGTTTGTGGAAAAACATCATGACGATTAGGGTTTTTGAAAATCAGGGTTTTTTATTTTAATTTGATCTTGAAATTATGATTTTTCCAATTTTAATCAAATTTCCTTTATTTTCTTAAAAATGATTTTGGAGTCGCCATTGATCAATTTGGTAGACCGGACACCATAAAAATGGACCATAGATTCTTTTAATAAAATTCGGGTTCGGGAGTCGGTTACATGTAAGGAAGGGTTAACACCCATACAAAATCCCGTAATCGGAACCTCACTAATTCCACGTGGCATTTTGACATTTTGAACATTAATCTGAATTTAATTAAATCCCTTAATCATTAAATGGATTCCGTTTCGAATGGGGATATCCTTTTACAAGAAAATACATTTTGGAAAAATATAAGTTTTGAAACGTCCAAATACATTAGAACACTTCAATTTATATTCAAAATGTATCTCAACATAAAAGGTCTAATGTATGTCCAATTATTGTCCTGTCATTTTTAAGTAAAAACCTAGTTAGGGCTCCATTGATTCAATTAATTAAAATTCTATGAATATTATTAATTTTTGGACTCTTTTGGTAACATCCAAACAATTGGAAACTACACAAATTAGGCCCAAAAGTAACAATATTCCTAGCTTTAGTGTCACTAGTTATTTAATCCTATTTTCAATTTTATCTAAGCTAACTATATGTAATTTCCATTTTCTAAGTTTAAATGACATATTAAATATTTCACTAAAATACTCCATTGATTAACATCTCATTGCAATGAGACACTAATCAAATTATGATTTTTCTAATACTCATTTATTTTCTAAAATGATCTTACCTATCAAATTAATTAAATTTAATTAGAGAACTTAGTTCTAAAAGGATCTAATTTAATCGCACTAAGCGAATTAAAGTATCCTAAACAAGTATACTACATGCATAAGATAAATTAAACAAATAAATTAAAATTATTAAACAAGAGCAATTAAACTGATTTCTGGACTAAATTGCATTAAATTCAAAATTATAAAGCCAATTTACAAAGAATTAGTGACTATTTTGTAAGAAAAGGTAAACTCACGAGCCCAAGTTTAATTCCCCTAAAAGAATAGCCCAAACCTGATTTAAGTTCGGCCCAAAACCACCAACCCAATTCGAATTCGGCCCAAAATACCTAGCCCATGCTCGACCGGGCCACAGACCCGTATCTAAACCCGTTCTAAAAGCATGGATCTCGTTCTCAACTCGATTGACTCACCCATAAAAGGGGTGTTACCGGGTCGACTCAACCATTTCCTGAAACCACACACTCTCTCCTCACCCCCCTCTCTCTCTAAACTCTCTCAACTCAAACATCAAAATACCCAGATTCTCCTATGTTTCACGATCAAACTCACTCATTTCTCCCTTGTTCATCCATCATTCTTCATTTTTTCGTGTTTTCACTCAAACTCAAACACCTAAACACCTTTGTTTTCTATTTCTTTCGGATTAAACCCCACTTTTTCCCACTGTATTCATCATTTGTTCTTCTTTTTCCAAACTTCAATCCCCACAAACACCAAAACTTCATCCATTTCCTGTTTTTGAAAATCAAAATCCCGAAAAACCCAAGAACACAACATGAACTACCTCGAATCTCACTTTGATCTTCAACCACCATAAACCCTAACTCTAACATATTTCTCGGCCGCCGAAGGTGACGTCAGTCACCGATCTTCATCTCCAGTTATTCCCTACCTTTCTCCGATCACATCTGCAACTTCCGGTCACCCCTAGCCTTTCTCCGGTCACCTCTACAACTTCCGGTCATCTTCTCTGGCCTAACCTAGGTTTCTGATCATCACTTCTGACCAAACCTGTAACTCCGACTACCGTGCTCCACCACCTAAGCGATTTTCGACCACCGTCTACTGTCGTACCGAAACCCTAAAACTTATATTCTTTTTACTTTTTCAAGCCTAAATCCTAATCTACTCCCGGATTCCTCAAAATTGATCCTCTTTGCCCAATCCTAGACTATCTACCCGAAAATAAAAACCCTAAAACTACCTCTTCAACTCCGCCGAAAGCTCTAAAGCTTCTCAAATTTTGATCTCAACCTCGCAAATATCAGATAAGCTTCGAATCTCACTTTGACTTTTCGTAGATCTAGGTATTAGGCTTTTAGGTTACTGTTTTTAAGGTTTTAAGACTCAAACCTAACTTTTTATGTTATTTTTGTAGGAAAGTAAAAGAGGAGATCGAAATATATACCTCATGGTATATCTGACGTACTCCGGTGACTATCTCAGCGAGCAATTCCGGTGAACGTTCACCTATGGTAAGCCTCTTCAACTTTTCTTCTTCTCTCTCTCTTCAATTATGACCGACAATGATTGTTTCATTATTATTTAATTAATTTTCTCTCTCTATTTATATTTGGCGAACGACTGACGTCAGAGAAGGGCTGGAATCTACGAGAAAAAGTTTGGACCAATGGCAACACGCCACGTGGCCACTTTGGCGGGCTGAGAAAGCACATGTGTGCTAGTTTGGGCCAAATTTGGGCGGGAATATTAGAATTTGGGTCAAATGTGTATTTCTTTGGGTTGGCATATGGGTATGAGCGGTAAATGGGTTGCCAAAATGTATCTTGGGCTTGATATTTGTATTTGGGCTCTATATAATGGAAATGGATATTAGATATGTAAAATGGAATTTTTATGATATATTTTGGACTATTTTGGGTTATTTATTTATTTTATATTGGATTTGTTATATTTCTTTATTTATGATTTTATTTATATCGAATTATATATACGGGTACCCAGACAAAATACGGGTGTTACATCTGCCTCTCTTTGCTCATTGATGTAGAACAAGAATAGGACAAAGACTGAAAAGACACATATTTTTTCTGAACCGTCCATTCATGAAATTTTGAAGCTGTTCTTCTCATTATGTAATTCTTCAATCTTCCTTTATCTCCTTCGTTAGCTGGGGATGATCTCTTTTCATTAGGAATTCTTCATTCGTTGATCGAACTCTTTTTCCTTTTCGGACGAATTCTTCTCATTAGGAATTATGTCTCTGTCAAAGCGGACTCTTCTCATTAGGAATCCTTCTTCGTGGGTGAACTCTTCTCATTAGGAGTTCTTCTTTGCTGGCGAACTCTTCTCAATAGGAGTTCTTCTTTGCTGGGGTGGACTCTTTTCATTAGGAATCCTTCTTTGCTGGGGCAGACTCTTCTCATTAGGAATCATTCTTTACTGGGCAGACTCTTCTCATTAGGAATCATTCTTTACTGGGCGGACTCTTTTCATTAGGAGCTCTGTTTTCCATCTACTTGTCAAAACAAACTAAAATATAAGGGTTAGCATGACCCTAATTTCCTACATGATGCATGAATTGTGACTTGCTGATATTCATCAATCAGATTCTGCCCCTTTAGGATCCCCTTTTTGACACCTTTTTTTAAAATTCCCATCTCATATTTAGAGTCAGCCGTCACAATCTCCTTTCTACGTTCTGGCCCCTCGCTCTAAATTACCCTTTCGAGTTTTCACTTTAGGTTGCTTTTCTCAAAGCGCCCTTTCAGGTTTTCACTTTGGGTTCTTCTTTTTTATTTGAGAGGCGCCTTTTCAGGTTTTCACCTCGATTTCTCTTTCTCTTTTTTTCTCTTTTCTTCTTTTTTTCTCTCTTTTTTGATTAGTTTTCCTTTTTTTTTGATGGAGAATAAAGGAGAGGTATTATAGCTGACGAAATCTTGTCCTGGCCAATCATACGTCACCTTGTCTTGGCAACATTTCAAATACCCAATCCTTCAATGTTAAAGTTTTGCTAAATCCAAGAGCCTTTACAAAATGATGGTTCTCAATAGTAGATCATGGGGCTGCAGACATTCCTATTTATTTTCACACTTCATAAACTGTCTCAACTGAGATGTTGATTCAAGAGAACATGATAATGTGTTGGTCTTGTGGTTCTGATCATCTCAACATGAACACAGAGATAAATCATTGTTCTTCGGGTGACAGACTCTGTTAACATCTTTATAGTTTATTTCCAAGTTCACACCAGCTTGTACTGTACACTCTTCTTCAATATCCCGGAGTGATAAGGTTCACCTGCACTTAAAAAAACATAGTAATACCAGGAAATTGTCTGTTTTTGTACATTATACCAACCATTTTATTGATGCCTTGGAATGAAAAAGAAAGCTCGGAAGTGAATTCATGAACTTTATTGAAGCTTATAAATTGAAATACAACAAAATTTGAAACAATCATGGCAAACTGAAACAACAAAATCAAGAAACAAGGTTAGATCTCCAAGCATCTAAGGCATGAAGGATACAACCACCCCATCAACCAGATATAGGGCTGAACTCGCCCTCATGTCCAATAGTCTTCAAACATTTCCGGGATGCTTTCGAATGTGGAATCCCTTCCAAATTACCAGGTGTCCGAGAGATTTTGCCTACCGAATGCCTAACTTCATTTATCTGAGTCGCACTTTATGGGTTTTCAACTCAGATCCTCCATTGGTTTCAAGGTGCCTTTTACGGATTTTCACCTTGAACCCCCTTTTTATTTTCATCTTTTTTTCTTCTTTTTTAAGATATCTAAGGTGCCATTTTCTAGGTTTTCACCATAGATATTTTCATTTTACGAAAACGCCCTTTCGAGTTTTTACTCCATTTTTTCTTTTTTTTCATTCCCCTTTTGAATTCTTCAAGCATAATACTTCTTGACTGAATCATAGTTTACTGGCTTATGCAACTCCTTGCCGTCCATTTCAGCCAAAATCAACGCTCCTCTAGAAAAGGCCCTTTTGACAACATAAGGTCATTCCCAATTAGGCATCCATTTTCCACGGTCATCTCGATGTATTTGCAAGACCCTTTTCAACACAAGATCTCCCTCTCAGAATTCTCTTGGGCGCACCTTTTTATCATATGCCCGCATCATTCTTTTCTGGTACATTTGACTATGACAGATTGTCTTCAACCTTTTTTCCTCAATAAGATTTAACTGGTCGAATCGAACCCGTAGTCATTCTACATCATCTATTTTCACTTCGAATAAAACACGAAAAATATGGGATTTCAACCTCAATAGGAAGTACTACTTCTGTCATGTAGACCAAAGAGTAAAGTGTTGCCCCATTTGAGGTTCGTATTGAAGTTCGATATGCAAACGATGCTAAGGGAAGTTGTTTCTCATGCAAATCTTTGTAAGTTTCTGTTGTCTTTGATATGATCTTCTTGATATTCTTGTTGGCTGCCTCCACTGTACCGTTCATCTTAGGGCAGTATGTCACATAATTGTGACGAATGATTTTGAATTGCTCAAATGCTTCTATTATCACTTTGTTGTTGAAGTTGGTAGCATCATCAGTGACGATTCTTTCTGGCAAATCACACTGACAAATTATCACTTTCTTCAAGAACTTGCAAACTGTTGTTCTTGTGATGTTAGCATAAGAAGCCACTTCTACCCACTTGGTAAAGTAGTCTATGGCCACAAGAATGAAACAATATCCATTATAAGCTTTAGGATGGATCTGCCCGATAACATCCATACCCTATACAACAAAAGACCATGGCGAATTCATTGCATGAATAGGTACTGGTGGAGAATTAATATTGTCAGCGTATATTTGACACTTCTTGGCATATTCAATGCAATCTCCTTTCATGGTTGTCCAATAATAGTCGTATCTCATGATTTTTCATGGCTATCGAGAATCCATTAGCATGTGTTCCACATATTCCGTCGTGCACTTCTACCATGATGTTCTTTGCTTCATTGGCATTGACACATCTTAATAGAATATGATCTTTTCCCCTTTTATAAAGGATCTCTCCATCGAGCACGTATCCTAAAGCCATTCTTCTAATTGTTCTCTTGTCATTGTCATTTGCTTCTAGGGGATAAATCTGATATTTTAGGTACTGCAGAATGTCATAATACCAGGGATACTTATCGACTTCTTCTTCTATGCTGCAACAGTGGGCGTAGGTTTTATAACTTTGCCTTCGAATCGACATCATATCTTCTGGTTTATTTGCTAGGAATACCGAAGCCAGTGTAGCAAAGGCATCCGCCATTTGGTTGTCTTCCCTGGGGATATATGTAAAGGTAATTTCTTCAAATTCTTTCATTAGCTCTAGATCAATTTTCGGTACTCGGACAATTTTATATCCTTCGTTTCTCATTCTCCACGAAGTTGGTAGATCACCAACGCTGAATCCCCATATACTTTCAAGATTTATATTTTCCTTTCAATAGCAGCTCGCAGGCTCATGACATAAGCTTCATATTCTACCATATTGTTGGTGCAAAGAAATTCTAACTTGCTCGTGAACGAGTAATGTATATTATTTTGAGAGATCAATGCCGCTCTAATTCCAAGTCCAAGGGCATTAGCTGCTTCATCAAAATATAATTTCCAAGTTTCATTATCTGGGACTCCTGTTTTTGTCGTGGAGACATTCATCACATCATTATTTGGGAAATCAAAGTTCAGGGGCTTGTTATCTTTCGATGCACGACTGGCTAAGAAATATGCTATAACGCTTCCTTTTATTTCCTTTTGGCTCACACACACAATATCAAATTCTGACAACAACATTTGTCAGCGTGTCAACCATTCAGTCAGTGCCGACACTTCCATTATAAATTTCAATGGATCAAGGCAGAAAATTAGCCATGTAGTGTGGTACAACATATATTGTCTGAGACTATGAGTTACCCAGACCAAAGCACAACATAACTTTTGGATTGGCGAGTACCGTACTTCACATTCGGTAAACATTTTGCTCAGATAGTAGATATCTCTTTCCTCCTTTCCTGTATCACCATGTTGCCCCAGCACATATCCCATTGAATTCTCATAGACCGTCAAGTAGAGGATCATCAGTCTTCCGGGGACTGGCGCGACTAATATTGGAGCATTTGTCAAATATTTCTTGATTTTATCAAATGTCTATTGACATTCTTCATTCCACTCTCCAGGTTGTTCTTTTTGAGCAGCTTAAAGATTGGATCACATTTATTGGTCAATTGTGAAATGAACCGAGAAATGTAATTTAACCTGCCATGGAACCACGAACTTCTTTCTGCGAACTGGGTGGTGGAAAATTCTGAATGGCCTTCACCTGATATGGATCTATCTCAATTCCTTTTCTACTGACCACAAAACCCAAGAGTTTTCCAGATGTTACTCCAAAAGTGCACTTGTTGGGATTGAGTTTTAATTGGTACTTCCTCAATCTCAAGAAAAATTGCCTCAAATTTTGAATATGCTCTTCCTCAGTATGAGATTTAGCAATCATTTCATCCACGTACACCTCAACTTCTTTGTGCATCATGTCGTGGAACAAGGTAACCATTTCCCGTTGATACGTTGCCCCGACATTCTTCAATCTGAAAGGCATCACTTTGTAGCAGTATGTGCCCCCATAAAGTTATGAATGTTGTTTTGACCACGTCCTCCAGATTAATCTTTATCTGGTTGTACCCCGAGAAACCATCCATGAAAGAAAACCATGAATGTCCTGATGTGTTTTCAACCAGAATATCTATGTGTGACAAAGGAAAATTATCTTTCGGGCTAGCTTTATTCAGATCTCTATTGTCCACACACATGCATACCTTTTCATCTCTCTTTAGCACATGGACTATATTGACCACCCACTCTGGATACTGCGATACTGCGAGAAAACCAATATCAATATGCTTATGTACCTCTTCCTTTATTTTCAATATCATTTTCTGTCTCAATCTTCTAAGCTTCTGCTGAATCGGTTTACATTCTGGCCTGATGGGTAACTTGTGTACCACTATGTTAGTATTCAATCCTGGCAATATCTTATAGGACCAAGAGAAGAAATCTTTGAATTCTCGTAGCAGATCAATCAACTTTTGCTTTTCCTTTAATGGGAATGTTATTCCTATTTTTACCTCTCTTCTAATTTCATCTTTCCCCAAGTTGAGAACTTCCAACTCTTCCTTATGAGGTAAAATCTGTTTATCTTCTTTTTCCACCAACCTTAGTAATTCTTCAGGGATTTCACATTCTATTTCATCATCGAGTTCATTGACTTCCAGTAAACACACTGGTGGTTCAGAACCTACTCCAGGATTAGGTTTAAGATCATGTGGTCGATAATTGGAGACCTGCAAAGGAAATAATAATATTTTTTTGGAAAATATGCGAAAAAATTAAAGAAACATGTTTGCCATTTGTGAATCAGCATGAAAAGCATATTTATTAAAATGGATATGTATAACGACACTTTACAGACAATCCTTTATACTTGTGGGAAAAAGTATAAGGTGGTTCCTGACATTTACTTTGTTTTATTCTTAGCTACAAGAAGGAAGTCTTCGGTAGTCCAATTGTTCAACATCTCGCCTAGGGGATAGGGGCGGATCTGTTCCAAAAATTCTCTATGTCAACCCTCGAAAATTCCACCAATGAAGAGCCCATCCAAGATATTTCTGAAAATCTCTTTCTCGTGTAGCTTTACTGTCTCTTGATTAACCTCTTCCAGTTGTTTCTCAATATTTGCAAATCCCCATGACTTGAAAATCTTCTTCATGTCAATGGAAGTTACCAGTCTAGAAGAAGTTTCAAGTCTCAGTAAACGAGCTTTCCTCCGTTCCTTTCTTTTCTTCCGTTCCCTAAGCTAGCCTTGCATGTTTGGACTAAACCCTAGCCCAAAATGGTTCTTTTTATGATAATGGGCCTCGGACGTAGATGTCCTTGCAAGTGTTTCCTAAGCCCTTTTCTCGTCTCCGCGCCCTTTCCTAGTGTTTCATGCACAATCATTTTAGTGCAATTTGATAACCTTGATTGCGGGAAAGGCTTGCCCTCAGCAACAAAAGTAGCATTTACAAATTCCATGGCCCGAAAAGAACACTCAGTGGCATTTTCATCTGCTTGGATGTACGAGACGTCAATGGTTATTGAGGCAATAATGTCTTCCTCTGCACCGACACTAACCAGCTCCCCTTCTATGAAAAATTTGAGCTTCTGGTGTAAGGACGATGAGACTGCTCCAGCCGGGTGAATCCAGGGTCTTCCCAACAAACAAATGTATGTAGGCTTAATGTCCATTACCACAAAATCTATGTTATAAACTGTCGACCCGATCAACAGGGGTATTTTCAATCCTCCCCAACACATATCGTGTTGTTCCATCAAAGGCCCTTATAGTATTCTGGTATGTTTTCATGTGATAGCCATCAATGGGCAACCTCTGTAGAGTTTACATTGGCATTACATTCAGTGCCAATCTGTTGTCAATTTGGAATCCTGGTAACACATACCCTTTGTAATGTGTGGTAATGTTCAAAGCCTTTATCGACCCCATTCCTCCTTCGGGAATTTCATCATCAGTGAATATGATATAGTTGTCAGTAGTGATAATATTCACAATTCTGTTCAATTTGTCCACGGATATATCATTTGGTAAAAATGTCTGGTTTAGCACCCTCATCAAAGCATTGTTGTGCTCTTCGGAGCTCAATAATAACTCCAAGACAGAAATCCTCGCTTATTGTCTCTTTAAATGCTCAACTATGTTGTATTCACTGTGTTTCAGAAACCTCAAAAACTCTTGTGCATGTTCCTCTGTTACTGGCTCATTTATCTTTGGAGCAGGATCCTCTCCAAAAATTATTTCTAGTGTTACCGCAGCTTTCCCTTTAACCTTCTCCACTTCTTTAAGTGTTTTTGGAGAAGAATATCATCTACCACTTCGAGTAAAGTGTCCCACTTCATTTATTGCCCATGTATCAAGGTGCTTATCATTCTTTTCCTCTAACACATCCTTCTTTCCATCATTTGACTTTGTTTCTTCTTGTGGCTTCTCTTTTCCTGGTACAGTCACATTGGCTGTGTAATTCTAGGGAACTACATTGGTACTTTTGAAAGCAAACGGTGCAAGAGTCGAGATCACAACCTTCGTGATTACTGTCAGTTTCGCACTTATAACCTTTGGTTTAACAGAGAGAACCAAGGGCTTATGGACCCCATATTTAACTCCAGAACACTTAGAGGTGCACACCTCAACTTCTTTCCTCATTTTTGCTTTCTCAAAAAATTCAATCTTTTTTTATCTATCATTTTCTGAATCAAGTCCTTGAACTCTTGACAATACTGAATGTCATGACCACATTCTTGATGATACTCGCAATACACCTAAGGTTGTTTCTCCATTTCCACTTTCATGCCCATTTCAATCATCCTGACATTATATAACTGTTTAAACACCCATTTTAGCAGATATTTATTTTTGAAACATCAGTCTTCAATCATCTTGTTTCATAATCTTCTTCAATATCATTCACCCCTCGCCTGTCATGACTTGGCAAAGGGTTTGCAACAATGCTCGGCTCGCTGTACTTCATTTCGATTTCAGCGCGAATGTTTTCCATCTCATTCAAAGTATTTAGATCGGGGACTTCACCGCCTCTTCCAAAATTCACCCCAACACGCACTGGATGACTGGGCGTTGTTCCTGCCAAGTTAATGTGGACCTTCTTCACAGGAGGAGGTTTTTTTTGGCTACATTCTAATGTGAGATGTAGTTTCAGCTTGATCATTTATGTCGTTTGAAGCACCTTCGAGAGCTTTAGCTTTTCCAAACTCCTTCGGTCTTAACAGAGAAATCAACTTACCAATAATCTCTGCTTGTGTCTGGGCGAAGTGGTCTTTTATAGATTGCTCCATTCTATCAAATCAATTATGTATCTCCACCCGATCATTCTCGAGACTGACAATTCTATCTTTAACAACCATGGCTTTAGAGCGCAGACGAGTTCCATATGAATGCAGTATGATTGCGGCTTAAAAGCAAACTGCATTAAAGCTTTCTTCATTAAATTCCTTATTTTGTAATATATTATGAAGTTTTAAACGTATGAATGTATGAATGTATGCATGAATGCAGAAAAAGAAGGCATCGAATTTTAGGAACTAGTCTTTTGGAAACATCCATTTGTTCGAAAGTTCAAATACAAAGAAAAGATAAATTTCCTACAGGAAGCTGCTAGACCTAATTCCTAGGTTGACCAACTCGTGTAGCAAGCGAGTGATAACTTCTCCATGTTCCTGCTCGATGTTGGGTTGCTCCAAAACACTCGTAGCTTACCTTGACAATATTTGGACGTACGAGGCAACACTCTTGACATGTTTCTTGAAATTCACCAATTCATCATTCTAGCTTTGAACGGTACGTTGCGTCGCTCCGTACTTGTCTTTCCATGCTCCACTTTCTACAATCAACGCTCCTTCATATCCTGCAAGTTTATCCTTCAAATCTTGTACAACATTTTCTAGCTCCATTACATTTTTCTATAGTCCTTCCTTCTCTATTTCCAACTATACTTTGTCCTAATTTGTGATACTTTGTCATTAGTTGCTCTAGCTACGTTACTTGACTTGTTAGATCGAAATTCCTAGCTTGTTCCTCTTCCAGTTTCTTTTTCGCTTTACTGCTTGATTCTTTGCTTGCCCTAAACTTCTTTTCATACATATTTTTATAATCATCTTCGTCCTTGGTCATTGCGTCCAATTTCTCTGACAAACTTTTCACTACTTTGCCCGCTCCTTCCATTTGCTTTGCTTTGTAATCATTGTGCAATTCCTGCAACTCTTTCAGATCACGACTAATCTTCTTGTTTTGTTCCATCAATTCTTTTTCCTTTCCCTTGTGGATGCTTACTTGTAGCTTCACCATAGTCAGTTCTTTGATGAGATCACTGATTCCCTTTTCGTATTTCTTCAAATCCAGCTCACGGTCATCTTTGAGCTTATTTAAAGGCGAGGGTGCTTCCTTAGCAGTCTGAGTGAAGGAACTAGCATTTACCGCTCTTTTTTGGAATGTGTTTTCTTTGACCCTTTGCATTCTTCATTCATTGTATCTTGCCAACACTCTTGAGTTTTGATATGGTTGGACCCTTCTCAGCTTTTTCCATGCTCTTGTAGTCTGAACTATTATCCCCTTGTAGTCATTCGTCTTGTGTGCGTACTCGAAATTTTCCATTCCCGCAGTAGCCAATATAAACTATCTTGAACCAAATTATCTAGATACTAGCAAAGAGCAGTAAGTCGTTCCTCCCCAAATTCCCCACAGTGGGACCCAATCTCTATCTCCACACTGATATAATAAAGTTATTCATCTATTCAACCATGGAGCCTTCCATACCACGCCAGTATCTTTCAAGTCCTTGAAGTAATCTTCCCAATGTTTTTCACTTTTTCCCTCTAAATGACAACTAGCTACGTGTTCTTCAATCGGTGAATATGTGTCAAGATACATGATTCCTCTGTAAGATGTGTTCCACTTATGACCCCTAAACCAAATTTCAAGCAGCTATGCGTATCCCCAAAACCTTTCTTCTCCTGATTTCTTGCAAGTAATCAACGATCTGTAAGTTTTTGTCAAGATAGCGGGCACTGGGTTGACTCCTTTATCTAGTCGCTCAAATAGTCGCACAGTTTACATATCAATATACATTAGAGTCCTTAGAAATAGAACCAAACCGTGGATACACAAGGCGAATAGGCTTCTCATCTTGACCCACTCATTATTACTTGCCAATATCAGTTCTTTAAGGCTCCTCAAATTGATTCGTTGTCTATCTTCATTTTGATATGTGCTGTCATTATTTGCCATTTTTCTGTCCAACCACTCTTTTGTCTTCCTAGTTAATGATATTAATTTCTTGATGAAGCTTGGATTATTGAAGGGTGTGGTATAAATCTTATCACTTTTAATTCATGGACAATTAAATAGTATCTTATATTCCTCCAGTGTTGGTGTCATGTCTACTTGTCCGAATGTGAAACAATTGTACGTTGGGTTCCAAAACTGTGCCATGGCTCTAAGCAACTCTTTTAATTATGGTAAACAAGTATTCTAATTAGTGTTTATCTTTACATAACCCTTCATCTTGGACACATCACTCTTACCGAGGCTATCCTCTTTCTCATGTTGAGTTTACTCGGACCAGGTCCAGACCGCTGTATTATCTTCTCCTATCTTAACTCCCAGAATATATCGAATACTTCCAAATTGACTAACTCACGATTCGATGCCAAAACAAATGCAATTCATGACAAGTTTATCCAAACAAAACAAAACAACAAAAAAAACTCGTGTTAGTATTGTTAATTAATAAGAAAAGAAAGTAAGCAAATTATTAATTCAGAGAAACACATAATACGTAGCAAGGAAAATAACCAGTGAAATATATTGAAACCGGCAGCACCTGTCCTAGGTCCCTGTCTGGCTCTAGCGGGGTGAGCTTTCTAAAAACATAATGTGGGCTTGTTCTAGACTCTAGGTTCTCAAACTATTGTTACCGTCTACTGCGACAGTAAGACATCGATTCGGTAGTATAGGCCCCTTATAACGGAGGCGTGGGCCCTACAACGCGTAAGGTTAGTGTACCGGAAGAAAACAAATATCCGAACTCGGAGCTGGAGAGCATCATGTCGGATATTGTCTTACTCCCACTTAAGGGTGAAAAACTCAGTTTGAGGGTTTATGCATGAATGACAGATATATCATACACAAAAACTATTCCCATTTTTCTTGGAAATCCATCCAACAATTCTTTAGAAAAAAATTAAATTCAGATTAATATTACAAATGCCAAAATGCCACGTGGAATTAATTAATAGGTCCGACTCTCAATTTAATCCATAGCAGAGTTACCAAGCTGTTGTGACCGTTTTTAAGACCCGTTTGTGGAAAAATAGCCTGACGATTAAGGGCTTTTGAAAATCGGGGTTTTTTCATTTTAATTTGATCTTAAAATTATGTTTTTTTTTCCAATTTTAATCAAATTTCCTTTATTTTTCTTAAAAATCATTTTGGAGTCGCCATCGATCACTTTGGAAGACCGGACATCATAAAAACGGACTAGAGATTCTTTTAATAAAATTTGAGTTCAGGAGTCGGTTATGTGTAGGGAAGGGTTAGCACCCCTACAAACGTCCGTTACTGGTACCTCATTAATTCCACGTGGCATTTTGAACATTAATCTGAATTTAATTAAATCTTTTAATCATTAAATGGATTCCGTTTCGAATAGGGATATCCATTTACAAGAAAATACATTTTGGACGAATATAAATTTTGAAACGTCCAAATACATTAGCACACTTTAATTTATATTCAAAATGTATCTCGACATAAAAGGTTTAATGTATGTCCAATTATTGTCTTGTCATTTTTAAGTAAAAACCTAGTTAGGGCTCCATTGATTCAATTAATTAAAATTCTATGAATATTATTAATTTTTGGAATCTTATGGTAACATCCAAATAATTGGACACTACACACATTAGGCTCAAAAGTAATATTATTCCTAGCTTTAGTGTCACTAGTTATTTAATCATATTTTCAATTTTGTCTGAGCTAACTATGTGTAATTTCCATTTTTCTAAGTTTAAATGACATATTAAATATTTCACTAAAATACTTCCTTGATTAACATCTCATTGCAAAGTGTTCATTTAATACTCAATTATTTTCTAAAATGATCTTACCTATCAAATTAATTAAAATTAATTAGAGAACTTAGTCCTAAAAGGCTCTAATTTAATTGCACTAAATGAATTAAAGTCTCCTAAACAAGTATACTACATGCTTATTTAAAAAGACATGCATAAGATAAATTAACAAATAAATTAAAATTATTAATCAAGAGCAATTAAATTGATTTCTGGACTAAATTGCATTAAGTTCAAAATTATAAAGCCAATTTATAAAGAATTAGTGACTATTTTGTAGGAAAAGGTAAACTCACGAGCCCAAGTTTAATTCCCCTAAAAGATTAGCCCAAACCCGATTTAAGTTCGACCCAAAACTACCAACCGAATTCGATTCGGCCCAAAATACCTAGCCCATGCTGGACCGGGTCACAGACCCGTATCCAAACTCGTTCTAAAAGCGTGGATCCCACTCTCAACCCGGCACCAAAATAGTACCGTATTGACTCATCCATAAAAGAGGTGTTACTGGGTCGAATCAACCATTTCTCGGAACCACTTTCTCTCTCCTCACTCACTCTCTCTCTAAACTCTCTCAACTCAAACACCAAAATACCCAGATTCCCCTATGTTTCACGATCAAACTCACTCATTTCTCCTTGTTCATCCATCGTTCTTTTTTTTTCGTGTTTTAATCAAACAAAAACACCTAAACACCTTCATTTTCTATTTCTTTAGGATCAAACCCCAATTTTCCCACTCTATTCATCCTTTGTACTTCTTTTTCCAAACTTCAATCCCCACAAACACCAAAACTTCATCCGTTTCATGTTTTTGAAAACCAAAAATCCAAGAACACAACATGAACTTCCTCGAATCTCGCTTTGATGTTCAGCCACCACAGACCCTAACTCTGACCTATTTCCCGGCCAGCGATCGTCGTCTCCAATTATCCTCTACCTTTCTCCGATCACCTCTGCAACTTCCGATCACCCCTAACCTTTCTCTAGTCACCTCTGCAACTTTCAATCATCTTCTCCGGCCTAACCTAGGTTTTCGATCATCCGTTTCGACCAAACCTACAACTCCGGTCACCTTACTCCACCGCCGGAGCGATTTCTAGCCACCATCCGCCGCCGCACCAAAACCCTAAAACTTCTATTATTTTTCATATTTCAAGCCTAAATCCCAATCTACTCTCAGACTCATCAGAATCGACCCCCTTTGCCCAATCCTAGACTATCTACCCGAAAATCCAAACCCTAAAACTACCTCTTCGACTCTACCGAAAGCTCTAAAGCTTCTCAAATTCCGATCTCAGCCTTGCAAATATCAGATAAGCTCTGAATCTCACTTTGACTTTTCCTAGATCTAGGTTTTAGACTTTTAGGTTACCGTTTTTAAGGTTTTAAGACTTAAACCTAACTTTTTTATGTTATCATTACATGAAAGTAAAAGAGAAGATCGAAATATTCCTCATGGTATATCCGACGTACTCCGACGAATTTCACGACGAGCAATTCCAGTGATCGTTCACCTCTGGCAAGTCTCTTCAACTTCTCTTCTCTCTCTCTTCAATTATGACCAGCAATGATTGTGTTATTATTGTTTAATTAATTTTCTCTCTCTCTATTTATAGCTGGTGAACGGCTGACGTCAGCGGGGGGCTAGAATCCGTGTGAAAAAGTTTGGACCAATGGTAGCACGCCACATGGTTATCTTGGCGGGCAGAGAAAGCATATGTGTGCTAGTTTGGGCCGAATTTGGGCGGGAATATTAGAATTTGGGTCAAATGTGTATTTGTTTGGGTTGACAAATGGGTATGAGCTGTAAATGGGTTGGCAAAATGTATCTTGGGCTTGATATTTGTATTTGGGCTCCGTGTAAGGGAAATGGATATTAGATATGTGAAATTGACTTTTTATGATATATTATGGACTGTTTTGGGTTATTTATTTATTTTATATTGGATTTGTATATTTATTTATTTATGATTTTATTTATATCAAATTATATATATATGAACAAACGCTACTCTTGTACTTTTACGAGGGGCTAACCCCAATGGAAATGAAGATGATTGATGTAGCGAGTGGAGGGGGTGCTTGTGAACATAACCCCAACAACGGTAAAAACGCTAATCTCTACGATGGTTGCTAACTCCCAACATTTTTGCCCTTCAAGTGAACCATCTCGATGAGTTCACGAGGTAAGTGTGGTTTCACTAGAAAATAAAATTGACAAATTAGATGATATTGTTCAATCCCTTATTGCAGATAAAAGAAGAACAACTAGGCTTTGCGAGATATGTACGAGTCCAGAGCATCCAACGGACTACTGTCTGATGGTGCAAGAAGAAGATACTACGCAAGTAAATACCACGGGAAAATTTCCAGGACCTCCCCAGAGACAATACAACCCAAACACCAACTCATATAATCCAGGATGGAGAGATCATCCGAACTTTAGTTATGCTCAAAACCAAAGGCAAAATCAAGGATATCAGTAGAGACAATCTTCTCAACAACAATATCAGCAACCAAAGTCTTCATTGAAGTCCATCGTCGAATGATTGGCAATATCCCAAGAGAAGTTTCAAAATCGCACTGAGTCTCACCTACAAGAATTGGACAAGCAAATGAGTCAGTTGGCCCACACAGTAGGGAGACTCGAGTTGTAGGGAAAGTTACCCTCTCAAACAGAGCCGAATCCAAGAGAAAATGTGAACGACATAACTCTACGAAGCGGTATCATTGTCGAACCAAAAGCCACAGAGGAAGGCATTCAAAAGAAAGGTAAAGAAAAAGCACCACCTCTCGTTGAGAAAGGTATGCCCGATTTTCCCCCTACAAACTCTCCCTATGCTACTCCACCTCATTCTCCCAATGCTACTCCACCTCTAAAAGTAATAAAAAAGGTACCTCGATACGCCAATTCCTAAAGGATTTGTGCACTAATAAAAGACGACTTACCGAAATCGAGAAAGTAAATTTGGGAGAACACGTCTCTGTAGTTTTTCAACGAAGGCTACCACCAAGGTTGAAGGAACAAGGTATGTTCGCCATTCCCTGCAAGATTGGTAATGTTGGTATAAAATGTGCGATTTAGGGGCCTCTATTAATGTTATGCCCCTTTCTCTATAACTCACTGTCTGCTGAGCCCTTGAAGGATACTAAGGTGACTATACAGCTAGCTGACCGATCTGTAATATACCCGGAAGGACTAAAGAATGTTCTAGTAAAGGTAAATGACATCATCTTTCCAGTAGATTTCTATGTAATAGACATGGAAAACGATCGGTCCAAAACTTCTTTAGAGATTCTTTTCGGCCGTCTCTTTCTAAGCACAACACATATGGAAATTGATGTAAGAAGCGAAATTCTTACAATGGAATTCGATGGTGAGGTTGTTAAATTCGATGTTTACAAAGCAATGAGATACCCTAATAATGTCGCTAGTATTAATTTCACTGATATTATTGAGCCTGTCGTTGAAGATTCTTTCGAGCCTAACCTTGTTGACGATTTGTGTAGGGAATTAGAGGACTTTGAAGGCGAAATCAAGGAGTTTGAGAAAAAAATTTCTATTGATTCTGATTCAAACCTTACCCCGTTTAAGTCTAAACCCTCACTTTCCATTTTGCAGGCACCAGATGTTGAATTGAAATCACCGCTGGAACATTTTAAGTGCTTATTTTTTAACAAAAGAGATATTTTGTCAGCGGTTAATTTAAATAAGCTTTCAAAGATGAAAAGGATCCGAAGAAATGCCTACGTTAATACTCGAACCTACAAGAAGAAAACAAAAGAACTCCATAATAACATAATTAATCTTAAGGAAATTCTTAGTTGGATAAAGCACATGAGTTGGAAGAAGTATTTGTCGCAGTACATGTAGTTTGAACCAGGTCGTTGAGCTTAACGACGTTAAATAAAGCGCTGAATGGGAGACAACCCATTTTTACTTTATTCCTTTATGATAAAATTGCTCCATTTCTTCTATTTTTGCTTTGATTTTTATTTTCGTTAGCTTATTTTTTAATTTTATGTATTTTATTTGTTTCTTTTACGTTTTCATGTACCCAAGTATTATTCGTTGAACGTTAATCAGCTTCGGAAGCAAAATTATTGATCGAATATGGCAAACATTCTTCCCCTTGGAGCAGCATGATCATCTGAACAACAGCTGAGAATCCCTTGTTCGCCATTTAATTAAACGGCGCGCGTGAGCCAAACCCATAGGCAAGCAACACACGTTAGCATTTCCCAACTCCTCAAACTAAGCTTGGTGCGTCTTATCACTTCTCCCAACAAAATTAATAAGGTGAATATTCTCACCCAATTAACCGATCACCTGTCCTCATTCTCTCACTCTTTTGCTTTTTTTTTCAAACCCCCACCCGTGGACCCCACCTTATCTCTCATATTTACTTTTTAAAACTTTTTGGTTGGTCAGATAAAATTTTATCCTTATCTGTGCACAAACCAAAATTGCTCAACCTTTTTCTTTTTTTATTCTAACCCAACCATGTGCTAAATTAAACAACCCTAGTCCCCAATTAATTTTCTCAGCCGCATACCCCCACCCAACCTCAAACTTCATCACTCTCATTCATTCTTCTACGATGGTGAGAAAAAAAAGTAACAAGAGGACCGAGACAGTTCGTCTAAGTGCCCAACGACTCCGACTCCGTGGCCTTGGTCGTGGCCGACACTAAATAGGGGAGTATTTTCGTTCCTATTTCTTGGTTAGAATTATTAAAAATCTTGGTTGCCAATCTCTTTTTGATTTAATTTCTTTGTGTTTCTTTGTGAATTCAATCTCATTCTTGTTGAATTTAGGATGTAAGATAGCATGACATGACTAATTGATGTAAATTTTTCTTGGTAATATCATGAATTTGTTGATTGAATTGAATGCATGACTTAGTTCAATAAACCTTTCATGTGAATATTGAGCTTAATGAGCATATATTTTATTCTTACTCTTTGTTTCAATTGAGTGTGCCGAATTAATCGATTGCATTCTAGAACTTGTAACTCGATGCTTGTTGAGACTACACATTTTGATTATGATGCTTTAATGTGATAGAGGTATTAGGATTAAACCAATTTCTCTTCCCAAACAAAATAGCATACCCTTTTTTATTTATTTTCCCTTAGTGAACCATTTTTTAGCCTTATCCTTTTCTTTGTTCACCATATTTTAAAACCCAAACCGATTTTATTTTCTTCTTTTGTTCCCCTTTTTCAAGAAAAGGTGAACTTATTCCGTAAAAAACGAAAAGCGTAGAACTGAACAAAAAAGTCCAAAAAATTACAATGTTTAGTGCAGAAAAATTCAAACAGTGCAGTCTTGATTCGAATGAGCAGAAAAGTACAGTGCAGAAAAAAACACAGTTTGGCTTGAAAATAAAAAAAAGAGTGAATAAAGCTTGTTTGATTTTTACTTCCCTTTGGATAAATTCTTTGGAGTAGTTTTTCTCTTTGCCTTGAATTTTTGAAACCTCATTTTTTGGCATGTATCCTACCCGAACCTTAGCCCCGTTACAACCCGTTTTAAAGTCCTCTTGATTTTTGCATCATTTTCATATTAAGTAGTGGAGTTTAGATTTAGTTACAAGCCTATGGTAATGAGTTGAATAGTTTAGGCTTGAGCAATTCTTTCACCCGAAACACTTGAGCGAAATGAGTGAACCAATGTGAGGAGCTAAGTTTTGTATTCTTTGAAATTGGTAGACAATTGAAATATCTTGGTAGATTTACACTTAATTGATTATGCCTTTCTTGATTGATCTTTGAATTTCAACATTTACTTGATTTAGTTTACTTAAGAAATCTTGGAAATTTTATGAAATTGGAGTTGGCAACTTAAGGTTTCTAGCATGATAATTGAGAAATGCTTGAGGACAAGCATTGAATAAGTGAGGGGGAATTTGATGAGTGATTTAAATAGTTATTATCTTGTTGATAATTACTCCTTATTTGTCGGTTTAGGTAGCTAATTTGGGAGTTTTCCCTTATTTTCTATGCAGGACATTGGATTCCAAAAACTGTGCTAAAAGAGGCTGAATTCTGCAGTTCTTGTTTTTTTGGATTCATGGTTGGATTAGTGGACATGAATCGGGGCATGAAAGGGCTGACTGGACGACACGTCAGTAGCTTCTAGAAGATGACATCAACAGCGCCAGATAGCGTATCAACCTTGATTCAGATAACTTATCAGCCGAGATTTAAATTTAAACAATAGATTTATCTTTTATATTTAATTTGAATATTTTATGCTTTATCTTTTTATCACTTTAGGTTATTTTAAGGTTTTTAGAATACTATAAATACCCCTTTGGGGTGAACTCAAAAATCATCTCTTGTTCTTTGCTTGTTTTTACTCTTGAGTTCTATAAAAATTCAGTTTCTCTTAAATTCTTTATTTTCTTTAGTTTTTCTATTTTATTTTAAAAAAATCTAAGTATGATTTCTTCCGTAATCATGCTTAGCAAAATTTTCTATTAGCCAAGGGCTTAAAAGCGAAGCTTCAATTCACCTTGTGAGAATAAAAGGTACTTAATAAATTTCGTTTTATATTCTCGATTTTTCTGAAAACTTAGATCGGCAATCGGCCTTTCTATCAAAATATTTTCGTTTTCACTTCAAAAAGCTAGTGTTGATTTGATTGTAGTTAAGATTTACAGTGGGAGGTAGATTCGACGTTAGTCGTGGTTTCAACTTCCTATGAACACACTTAGCGACGGATTCGCTAAGGGAAAATTGAGAGCGGATTCGATTCTCATCGAGACACTATATTCCGAGTCAAGTCTTTCCAGAGCTTTGAAACTTTTTTATTCTAACGACGATAGTCGTGGTTGGTTAAACCAAAAAACTGGAATCTAAAAATTTATTTTAGATTATCGGTTTACCGGAGAGAAAAATAAGTTACAAGGGTTCGGCCTTGTAGACTGTAACTGGCATGTATATAGAGTGGAAAGTTTCTTTTTCAATGATTATTTTGAATTGAAACGGAGTAAAAGTCTGAGGCTGTTGAGTGGATCAATGGATTGATCAAAGCCAAGAGGGGGTGAATTGGGTTTTTAAAATTTTTGGAGAATAAGTGGAATGAATAAACTTGAAGAACAAGGCAATTTAGAGTGGCTCAAGTTCCAAATGAACTCTACATCCACTACCTTAGCTCCCACTAAGGATTTCTCAACAATTCCACTAATTGCTCTTCCCCTTTTCTAGGCTTAGGTGGTAACCTTTACAATACCAATCAATTTTCTACCAAAAAATTGACCAAACCCTCACTAGGATACAAAGAAGAAATTTAAGGCATGTAGAATATCTCACAATACAAATTTGCCCCTTTTGATACAAGCACTCAACCCAAATTGGAATACAAGATAAGATTTTCACACATCAAAATTTGGGATTTTACAAGAATAAGAAATTAAGCACTTTGAGCTTGGATTTTTGTATAGATGTTTCTCTTGGATGCAATAGTTGTTGCTGGTCTTCAATAGGCTTGCTTTTATACCTTCTCCATTAATTCTAGCCGTTTGGGTGGTTAGGGAATTGATTATAGTTGTTGGGACCCTCTCTTTCCACCATAAATGCACTTTTGCAGCCTACTGTATCGGTACGCGGGGAGCCGTATCGGTACATGTCTCAAAAAAGAAAGAGCCGTTGCACAATTACAGGAGGGGCGTATCGATACGCGTGTAGGCGTATCGATACAGGTTAGGGAATCGTTTCGATACGGGCAAGACCGTATCGATGCAATTTTTCATACAAAGCTCACTAGAGGAATTCATATCAATACGGGTAAGAGCGTATCAGTACGGGTTACCCAACTCTTTAAAAATTTGTTACCTACCAATTGACGTCCAACGGTCTAAAACATTTAAGGCTCTAATTTAAAATTCCTTTTAAACCGTATCGATACGGGTTATACCGTATCGATACACCATTCAAACTTCTTCTGATTTTATAGGGATAGCGTATCGATACATATGCAATCTGTTTTGATACCCTGTTTCGATACGGTAAGGGGTGTATCGAAACGAATTTCTTCAGTGGCCAAGTTTGTAAAAAAAGTATCGATACAGTAAGAGGTGTATCGATACGCATTGACGTTTTTGAGTAATTTGGCCTTGGAACACTTAGAAAATATTTTAGAGTTTGAGTTTTTCAAACTAGAGCAAAACCTTGTTGATTTGAAACCTTTTGAGGGACTTAAAAACTTATTTCAAGTTTTTCAATTTAGTCCTTAAAGCAATTTGTTATATCAAAATCAAACATAGGTTTTACAATCTCCCCCTTTTTGATATAACAAAATCAAGGCTTAAAATTTTTGAGTCTTTTGAAAAACTTTTGGAAAAAAACAACTCCCCCTTAATATAGGTTAGGTAAATTTTAAGTTTAAATATTAAGTGAGCTTATTCCCTCTCCCCCTTTTTGTTAGATAAAAAATAAGAGACATAGGCTAAAGGCATAATCAATAACCAAGCAACATATAATAGATAAACATTAAGTTCATAAATAAAGAAACATCAAAATAAAATCCAAACAACAATAATCAAAGCATAGATTTTAAAAGGTAAACTAAGTCTTAAGAACATAATTCAAAGTGCATAAATAGTAATCCTAGAATGACATGAATGATATGAAAAGATAAATCTACTACTCGTCTCCATCACCATCTTCATCTTCATCCTCATTTGCATCATCATCATTCCTCCTAGATTGACGCCACTCATCATGAAAGGCCGTGAGCGAGATGTTCATCGAATTATGCTCAGCCTCAATAGATGGGATACGCTTCTCCACATTTGTCATACGATCTTCTAGGCTTGTGAAGCGTGTGTCTATGGCGGCAAACACAAAATTCATGACTTGATCCATAGAAGCAATCCCCGTGCGTAGGCCTGTGAATTGTTCATTGAGGAATGTTATGAGAGCATCCATGGATGGAGGAGGAGGAGCTTGAGGAGCTTGACTAGCTTGAGGATTGTCAATCTCTTCGGGGATCGCATCACTAGGAAGCTCGGAGATGCGAAGCCAACTACCATTGAAGAAGTGAAACTTTCCCCTAAAAAGAGATCTCTCATCAATAGGATCGGTAAGGGGTGTTAGATAGTCGTGAGAACAATCAATCTCCTTTTGAGTGAAGAAATAGCTCAAAGCGGTGCCATAGGTGAATGAAGTGACAAGAGTTGTGTGACGATGTTGCACGAGAAAGACAATCTCCGCAAACATGATACGAGCAAGGTTAAGTTGTTGTCTCTGGCGAAAGCACCGAATCCAAAAGTCATCAACTTGGCGGATGATTGAGTATTTTCCTCCCGAAGGCCTGAACCACCAAGTGATAGGATGCGGTCTTGAGCATTTAGAACGGTTACAGAACCCCCAAAACATGTCCAAGAGAATTTTCATCTTCGATACCCTCATCCTCAAACTTAAAAACAACACAAAGAGATGGAACATCAACGATAATCTTTTTGCCTATGAGATAAGAGTTAACGGCAACGATATTACCTGAGGCATCGCTAACAACACTTGGCATTAGCATAAAAGATCAAAACCAATTTGCGAAAGAAAAAACCCAGTATTTGTAGAAAATCCATGAACTTCCGTTCTTGGAGCAAAGGTAAATAGACAAACTTAAAGCGCTCCGAATTGAGAAAAAGAACGGAAATTACCTTCTCCGTACGAATCTTATAATTTTGAAAAGATTGAAAGTAGGTGAGTTCTCCGGGAGTTCTAAAACACCTTTGATAGATAAGAGTCAAATTCGGGCGAGTACCATCGCCGGGATTGGATCCTTCACCGACTTCGCTTGTAGTACGCGCTCTCTTTTTAGGTGCCATTGTCTAGAAAAATCGATTAAAACAATCTGTGTATGCCTTAATATTCACATTCGATCCCATGTAAATCAATAATCAAGGTTTTTAAATTTTTTTTTGAAAGACAAAACAAAACAAAAAGTTTGATAAAATTTGTTTTTAAAGAAACAAAACAAAATAAAAAGGATGTAAAAACGAAAATTATAAAGAAAAATAAAAAGAAAAAGAATTTGTATACCTTGATATTGAGATAAGGAGGAATGGATGAAGATTGAGCACCAATATGAGGGATTGAGAGGCTTTTTATAGAGGAAAATCGGCTAGGGTTTTGAAAAGTTAGTTTTGGTAAAAGTGAAACTCTTTTAATGCCATTAAGTAGTTGTCTGTGCGATAGAGTATCGATACGCCTAAGGGTGTATTGATACGGGGGTAAATTGGTAAATCCTTGGAACCGCGTGTCAAGAGACTATATCGAAATGGATGTCATCCGTATCGAAACGTTCACAACTCATATCGAAACGAGTTTAACCGTATCGATACCCGTAAGAGAGAAAATGTAGTCTGGTAGACTAATGAAGTACTTGTATCGATACGCATAAGGCCGTATCGATACCCTATGCCCATAAATTCATTTTTGACTTTTAGAACAACCAAAGGCTCGACTTTAACATCTCCTAAATGAATGCAAATGATGTATGAGCAGATATAAGCATATTCTAACAGAAGCATACTCCTCTAGCTATAAGCATGATTTCTATCAAGATCATCAACACATAAACATGCATTTTCACAAATTCAAGCAATTTTAACCTCAAAAGAGTCCTAAAGGGTCAAGATAGGCTAGTTAGACTTAACTCTCTCCTAAAGGACCAAAAATGCTCTTTGTTTAGAGGTTTGGTAAAAATGTCCGCTAGTTGGTTCAAGGTGTCAACATACTCTATAACAACATCTTGCTTATGTACATGATCTCTAATGAAATGATGCCTTATTTCTATATGTTTGGTTCTAGAGTGTTGGATGGGATTTTTGGTGAGACATATAGCACTAGTGTTGTCACACTTAAGGGGTATGGTTTCAACTTTAACTCCATAATCTAAGAGTTGTTGCTTCATCCAAAGGACTTGAGCACAACAACTCCCTAAGGATATGTACTCGGCTTCGGTGGTAGATAGAGCTACACTATTTTGTTTCTTAGAGAACCAAGATATGCACAGACTACCTAAGAATTGGCAAGTTCCCGAAGTACTTTTCCTATCAATTTTACAACCCCCATAATCCGCATCCGAATAAGCATGAAGGTTAAAGGTTGAGTCTCTAGGATACCAAAGACCTAAACAAGGAGTATCTCTAAGGTACCTAAAGATCCTTTTAACGGCTATAAGGTGAGACTCTCTAGGACTAGCTTGAAACCTAGCACACAAGCAATCACTAAATAATATATCTGGTCTACTTGCGGTAAGGTAAAGCAAAGATCCAATCATAGAGCGATAAAGCTTAGAGTCAACACACTTACCTCCTTCATCTTTGTCAAGCTTTGTAGATGAGCTCATTGGTGTGGCTTGAGGCTTTGCATTCTCCAAGCCAAACTTCTTTAGCATATCTTTCACGTACTTTGCTTGATTTATGAAGGTGCCATCCTTCCTTTGTTTGATTTGGAGTCCCAAAAAGAATGAGAGCTCCCCCATCATGCTCATCTCGAATTCACCTTGCATTAACTTAGCAAACTCTTTGCAATGACATTCATTAATAGATCCAAAGATAATATCATCAACATATATTTGCACTATTGAGATGTCATTTTTATATCTTTTTATGAAAAGTGTAGTGTCAACCTTATCTTTTTCAAAACCTTTTTTAATCAAAAAGTTTGAAAGCCTTTCATACCAAGCTCTAGGAGCTTGTTTTACACCATAAAGTGCTTTGGTTAGCTTAAAAACATGATTTGGAAATTTTGAATCCTCAAAACCTGGTGGTTGTTCCACATACACTTCTTCATTTATAAAACCATTTAAAATGCACCTTTCACATCCATTTGAAAAATCTTGAAATTATGATAACTTTGAATATGCAAGAAACATCCTAATAGCTTCCATTCTTGCTACGGGTGCATATGTTTCATCAAAATCTATTCCCTCTTCTTGAGTGTAACCTTGAGCAACTAATCTAGCTTTGTTTCTCAAAATGTTACCACTCTCATCTAGTTTATTCCTAAATACCCATTTAGTTCCTATAGTTGTAACGCCCTGCTTTTTGGGCATAGAAGTTTTAGAGTTTAAATCGGGCCGGTCGAGAATGGTTCGAATCTTTAAGGGAGATTTAGGGAACACCTAGTTTGGGATGCTTTAAAAATATGGAAAAATATCTAAAAATCCTCATTTATTATATGAATGATTATGGTGAAAACAATTTTACAAAATATGGTTTGGAAATGCTACATTTCGGTGTAGTGACCAAATCTCATTTTTTGCAAAAGTTGACTAGTGATTGTTTTATAAAGGATTGAAACTTTGAATCTTTAAGGAGCTAATTTTACCAAAATATTTTTATCAGATTTCTCTCTAATTTTGGGTGTTTTAATAATGATTTAATAAAGGGAATTAAAAGAGAAAATCCTATTTTGACTTTCATAACTACTTTACGATCATTTTCCCTCTTTTCATTTTCTCTTAACTTCCACTCAGCCAAACACATTTCCTTAATCAATTAACCTCTGATTTTCATTCCTTTTGAAGAGATTTCAATCTCCTATGGATTCCTAATCTTTTCCTCATCAAATCCTTTAGTTTTCACTTTGGATTTTCAAGAAAACTTGCCCAAATTAAGGAGAAATCAGTCATTAGAGGTAAGCTTCGTCCTTCTCCTCCAAGGATCAGCGCTTTACTGAAATTCCCAAGTTATCAATCCTTTGTTGATGATTTTTGAGTTACTTTAATGTTAGAAACATGAAATTGTGTTAAAACTCAAGATTCTTGGAGAGATCTTGATGATTTTCGTAACTATTGGTTAGGCTCTATTTTGAGGTTGATTTCTAATGTATCTTGGATGGTAATTGATGTTATAAATGAGGTTTTATCAAAAAAATCCCGAATAGGTTTGGATTCTTAAGTTTTGCATGCTAGATTGGTGGTTTTGGGGTGGTTTTGGTGTTCTGTTGTTGCTGGAGATATAAGGACGAGTTTATGGTTATTTTTGGTGTTAATTGAGGTTTAGAAATGTTTAGAAGTGATAGATCTTGGCTGGTGATTTCAATGCATGATGATGCATTAATCCTATGCTATTTTGTGTAATAAAAAGGGGAGACATCTTCGGACGCTTTTGGTGTTGATCTGGAAGTGCCAGGAGCTTAGATATCGTTTCGGCGAGCAAGCGACACGTAATCGGTGAGTGCGAATGGTTTTAGAAGTCCTTGAGGGACAAAGAAACAAGGTTTGGGGATTTAGGATTGGTTTGAAACCCCAACCTAAGTGCAGAAGTAAGTATGGCTAGATTTGCTCTCAAATATGTGGTTGTTGCCCCTAAAATGCTTTTACATGCTCTTGATTTGAGTTAGACAAATTCCTATTGTTTTATGCATGATTAGTAGCATGAGATGATGCTTTGAAGAGATTTCATGAGATAGCATGTTGCATTGTAGAGTTTTGAGATTTTGATTTAATGCAAAGCATGTGTTATGATTTTGAAATGAGATGAGAAAGATTTGAGAAATGTTGCATTAAAAACAATAGATGAGATGATGTTTTGACATAATATATTGGCATATAAGATGAGATACTTACCGGATATAATTGATCGATCAATAGGATGAGAGTGCACTATAAACTAAAATTCGTACGTGCTCTTTGGAGTAGAGCAATGGGGGTAGTGCCATCCCGATCGAAAGTGAGAATCTGATGATGAGAGATACCATCGGGGTAGGACTTGGTGAAATACCCAAGTTTTGTGGCGATGAGAGATACCGCCATGAGAGTCCGGTGATGAGAGATTCCACCGGGGTAGGACTTGACTTTGAGTCAAGCTAATCCGCATATCCGAGTAAAGATGAAATGTGAAATGCCAATATAATATATAAAAATGTATTTGATTCACATGTACCAAATGAAGAGATTCTTTTTATGATATGAGAAATGCATATGAGAGTATGATATGAAATGCTTTGTTTTCATTTATCATGTGTATGACCTTGCCATGAGATTTGCATTGGTTTAATGCATGAGATAGAATAAGGGTACATGTGTTTTCAAATGGAGATTTTCTTTGAAATGGTTTTAAAGCATGAGATAGAATGAGCATGTTGTTGAAAATTGCTTTTGAGAAAGTGTTTTGAATAATGCATTGTTGTGTTGGTTTTCTTTAGAGCTTGCCTCACTAAGCAAATGTGCTTACGCTCTCTTTTACCAACAATGCAGATAATTGAGACGATTTGGGCAGCGAGAAGGTTAAGAACATCCAAGAAAGTGAAAAGCTCATGTATGTTGATGTTTTTACATACTCTAGTATTGATATTTTGCAATGGGGCATCAAGGTTGTTTTTGGGAGATGTATTTGGAACTACCTATGTTTGTAGCAAGTTTGTTATGGCTTTTGAAGTTTGTAAATGGTCTTATATGGTTTGGTTTGAGGTTTGAGGTCCATATTTGGTTCATGTGGTTAGGAAGCATGCCTATAGACTAAATGTTCATGTGTTTGATGCCATGTTTTAGATTAAGCTTCTTAAATATGTTCTTTTATGTCTAATCATGTTGCTGGTAAGTTATGGTATGATTTGGGATATGTTTGAGTGTGAGAAGATGTGAAAAACTAGAAAACTATACTGTTGCAGGGCAGGGTGTATCAAAACACCCTTATCTGTTTCGAAACAGGGGCCCGAAATGGCCATAGTGTTTCGGAACGGATGAAGGTGTTTCGGAACACTTTGGCTACTGGAGAGGCTTGTTTCGATACTGGTCTCAGAACGCACCCGAGTACCGAAACGGTCAACACCGTTTCGATACCAGGGTCAACGTTTCGAAACGGATGACCGTTGAGATGTGTTTTTGAATTGTTTCAAGTTCTCATGTTTTACATTTTAGTCCTGGATGTTGTGCATGCAATCGATTGAGCTTGGAATGTCCTTTTAAGCTGAAATTTGTCAGAGATGTATGTAAAATGACTAATTGCATATTGGTAAACTTAAAATCTGCAATGTCCTTATTTTCCAAAATTTACGTTTTAGTCCCTAAAAGTGTAATTCTTGCAATTGAACCCCTAAAGGATTTCCGATCGCTGTGCCTTTCTCTCCTATGATTCTTGAGTAATCACATAGGCTTAATGTGCATCTAGAAAAGATAAAAAGAAAAAAAAGGGTTGTTAATCAAGGTTGACTTTTAGGTTGACTTTGGTTTTCCCGTGTAATCTTCATAGTTCGGGTCAAGCGTCTAGGCCGTGCTAAGGGGGTTGCATTTGTTGGTATAAGAGCCAAGTTAACGAATGTTTGGGGGCTTGGTAAGTGGTTAATGTATGTGATTATGAATGTTTGTGACTTTTCGGTGAAAGTATGATGTATGATTGTTGATGTTTGGTTCTATTGAGATGAGTTTGAGATGTTATGTTGTGTTTGGGGTATAGTTGGGGATCCCATTGTCATATCATTACTATTGAGAAGAATTGTTTTCAAAAATGAGCTTGAGTACTTGGATTACTTGCCTTATTGTGCCTAATTGAATTTATTATATTTTGTCAGTTGCATTGTTTTATTATGGGGCCACATAGAGAGCTTAGAATTAACACCCGTGCTACAGCTGAGAATGAGAATGTTGACAATGTTGAGGATCTACCTCCTTCTTCCCTTGGTGAACCACTCGGTGGTGGTGGAGTTGGGGTTGGTGCTGGGGTTGCTGGACTCGAGGGAGTTCAGGGGCAAGCTGCTCCTGATATGTCTGTGTTGATACAAGCTATTGCGGGAGCTTTTCAGGCAGCAGTAGCTGGAGCTCATGGAGCTGCACCACAGGATGGTGCTAATGTGAGGTTGTCGTTGGAGTGACTCCGCAGTCTGGGAGGGACTGAGTTTAGAGGGTTGACCCAGGAAGGTTCCGAGTCTTGGTTAGAGAGTACCAAGAGGATTCTCGGGCAGCTGAATTGTACTAATGTTCAGAAGTTGGGATGCATTGTGTCCCTGCTGCATGGTGATGCATATACGTGGTGGACAACCACAATATCGGGGATGGATGATGATGATGTGACTTGGACATTCTTCTTGAATGCATTCAAGCAGAAGTATTTGGGAGTTCGCTACCTCGATGAGAAAAAGAGGGAATTTATGTCCCTGGTGCAAGGGAGCATGACGGTGGCAGAATATGAGGTGCAATTTGTATGCCTTAGCCAATATGCACCTAAGCTGATTCCTAGCGAGCGAGAAAGATGTGAATGATTCTGTTACGGGCTGGTGGCAGATGTGAAACCTATATGCTCGCAGCAGACTATACTGATTTTGATGTCTTGGTCACCAGAGCCAAGGACATTAAGCTGAATCTTGGTCTGGCGAGTCGAGCAGGAGGATCTAGCTCAGGGAAGCGAGCTGCAGAGCGTGATCTTGGTAGAGATTGCTATAAGAGGAATAAGGATAGAAGGCCACATGGTGATGCTAGACGTGGGGGTGGTAACCCTGGGAGAGGTCAGCAAGGACCAAATGCTTTCTTGAGGACTCCTGAGTGCAACCGATGTGGTAGGAGACATATTGGTGAGTGTTGGGGTAATCTTGGTACATGCTGGAACTGTGGTAATCGAGGGCACATGAAGAAAGATTGTCTTCAGCCGTTGAGAGAGGGTCAGGCTCCGGTGAGAGGAGCTGAGCCACAAAGAGGTCGTGGGCGCGGTCGTGGTAACTTTCAGCGCAGAGATGAAGGTGAAAGGAATGTAGTACATGTGGTGGCTGTTAAGCCTGAAAGTGGTGGCCAGGCTCGAGTGTATGCCCATCGAGAGGAGAGGAGTGACACAGATGTGATCGCAGGTACCTTTACTTTGCAATCCTTGTCATTACTTTCTTTGATTGATTCTGGATCTACACACTCGTACATATTGCGTGAACATGCTCAAATGCTTGGTTTGCTTGTTGAGTCTTTGGATGTGGGTATGCATGTGACTAGTTCCTTTGGTGAGACGGTTGTAACAAGAAGCTTGTATAGGATATGCCCCTTAATGGTGCAAGATCATGTGTTTCTTGTTGATCTTATGGACTTACCATTCTATGGATTTGACGTAATTCTTGGCATGGATTGGCTTGTTGAGCATAGAGCCGTTGTGGATTTTGAAAGCAAGCGAGTTTCGCTGAAACTTGCGGATGATTATGAGGTTGTGGTGGTGGGAGAAAATGTGAAGTTTCTATCTAATGTGGTGTCGACGCTTGAAGCAAGCCGAATATTGCGTCAAGGATGTGAGGCTTATCTAGCCTTTGTTATGAATCCTAGTACAAAGGAGGTTCGCGTACAGGATATAAGGACCGTGTGTGAATTCCCTGGAGTGTTTCCGGAGGAATTACCTGGTTTGCCGCCTAGTCGAGAGGTTGAATTTGGAATTGAGTTGTATGAGAACATAACTCCGGTGTCCATTTCTCCCTATCGCATGACACCCAAAGAGTTGAAGGAGTTGAAGATGCAACTTCAAGAGTTGCTTGACCGAGGCTTTATTTGGCCTAGTGTGTCACCTTGGGGTGCACCGGTCTTGTTTGTTAAAAAGAAAGATGGCACGATGAGGATGTGCATTGATTATCGTCAGCTGAATAAGTTGACCATCAAGAACAAGTATCCTTTACCGAGGATTGATTATCTTTTTGATCAGTTTCAAGGAGCGGCTGTGTTTTCAAAGGTAGATTTGAGGTCAGGGTACTATCAGCTAAAGGTGAAGGATGTGGATGTGCTGAAAATAGCCTTTCAAACGAGATATGGGCATTATGAATTTCTGGTGATGCCGTTCAGACTGACGAATGCTCCTGCTGCTTTCATGGACATGGTGAACAGGGTGTTCCATGAATTCTTAGATAAGTTCGTTATGGTGTTCATCGATGATATCCTTGTGTACTCTCGTATTGAGGAGGAGCATGAGAGTCATTTGAGGATCGTTTTGCAAGCGCTATTAGAAAATCAACTTTATGCTAAGCTGAGCAAATGTGAGTTTTGGCTAAAGGAAGTTGTTTTTCTTGGACATGTGGTTTTAGCTGAAGGGATTTGAGTTGATCCTCAGAAGATTGAGGCGGTGATGAATTGGAAGCCTCCTAGATCTGTTTATGAGGTTCGTAGTTTCCTTGGGTTGGCAGGTTACTATCGGAGGTTTGTGGATGGATTTTTTAAGATTGCTGCCCCTTTGAAAAAGTTGTTACAGAAGGATGTCAAGTATGAGTGGACGGAAGTGAGACAACATGATTTTGAGAAGCTAAAGGCAGCTTTGACGCAAACTCCTATCTTGGTTCAACCTGAATTAGGAAAAGAGTTTGTGGTGTATAGTGACGCATCCTATGTTGGTTTGGGGTGTGTGTTAATGCAAGAGGGTAAGGTAATGGCTTATGCATCGCGACGGTTGAAAGTGCATGAGCGCAATTACCCTATGCATGACATTGAGTTGGATGTAGTGGTTTTTGCCCTAAAGATCTGGAGACATTATCTCTATGGTGAGAAGTGTACTGTGTACACGGATCATAAAAGTTTGAAGTACCTGATGTCTCGAAAGGAGTTAAATCTTAGGCAACGACGTTGGGTGGAGTTGCTTAAGGATTACGTTCTAACGATCGAGTATCATCCGGGGAAGGCCAATGTTGTGGCCGATGCTTTGAGCAGGAAAGTGGCGGTGGAGTTAAGGGTGATGTTTGCTAGCTTGAGCATATCGCGGGATGGGGGTCTTGTTGCTGAATTGCAAGTGAAACCATCTCTAGTTCAGTTGATTAAGGATAAACAACTGTTAGATGATTCTTTGGTGCCACATGTTCAGGATATCACAGAAGGTAGACCATCAGGTATTTGTTTCAATGATGATGGTGTTTTATGTTTTAAGAGTCGGATAGTGGTGCCGAATGATGTTGAATTGAGGCGCACTATTTTGACTGAAGCTCATAGTAGTCCTTTTGCTATGCACCCTGGTAGTACAAAGATGTATTGTGATATGAAGGACGAGTACTATTGGGTGGGATTGAAGAAAGATGTCGCTGAGCATGTTAGTAAATGCATGGTTTGTCAGCGGGTTAAAGCTGAACATCATATTCCTTCAGGGTTGTTGCAGCCGTTAATGATTCCTGAATGGAAGTGGGAGAGGATCGCCATGGACTTTGTGTATGGGTTGCCTTTATCGCCATCAAAGAAGAATTCTGTTTGGGTGATTGTGGATCGCCTTACGAAGTGTGCACATTTCTTGCCTGTGCATACTACGTATACCTTGAATAAGCTTTCGGAGTTGTACATTGCTGAGATTGTACGGTTGTATGGAGTGCCAAAATCTATAGTGTCGGATAGAGATCCGAGGTTCACCGTAAGGTTTTGGGAGTGTTTGCATCAAGCATTGGGTACGCGGCTGAATTTCAGTACTTCTTATCATCCGCAAATGGATGGACAGTCGAAGCGTGTTATCCAAGTGCTTGAGGATATGTTGAGGTGTTGTGTTATTGAAATTCAAGGCTCTTGGGAGAAGCATTTGCCTTTGGTGGAGTTTGCTTATAATAATAGTTACCAGACAAGTATTCAAATGACACCTTATGAAGCTTTATACGGGAGAAAATGTAGAACTCATCTTTGTTGGGCTGAAACGGGACAAAAGATGGTCTCGATGCCGGCTTTGTTAAAAGGAACCACCGAGAAGGTGAAGCTCATTTGTGAGCAGTTGAAGGCAGCATCGGATCGGCAAAAGTCTTACGCGGATTTGAAGCGTAAGGAGATAGAATTTGCTGTGGGCGAGCGTGTGCTTTTGAAAGTTTCACCTTGGAAGAAGGTGATGAGATTTGGCCGGAAGGGCAAATTGAGCCCAAGGTTCATTGGACCATACGAGGTGATAGAACGTGTGGGTCCTATTGCCTACAAGCTGAGACTGCCTCAAGAGTTAGAAAAGATACATAATGTGTTTCATATATCCATGCTTCGGAGGTATAGATCGGATCCGTCGCATGTTATGCCTGTGGAAGAGGTTGAGTTGAATCCAGACTTGACATATGATGAGGAACCTATTGAGATTCTGGATTCGGATAGTAAGGTTCTTTGAGGTAAGACCATCGAGCTAGTCAAAGTCTTGTGGAGACATCGTGGTGTTGAGGAAGCCACGTGGGAAAGGAAGGAAGACATGAAGAAGCAATTTCCTTACCTTTTTCCTCCAGGTAAATTTCGTGGATGAAATTTCTTAAGAGGGGGAGAGTTGTAACGCCCTGATTTTGGACCTAGAAGTTTTAGAGTTTGAATCGAGCCGGTCGAGAACGATTCTAATCTTTAAGGGAGATTTAGGGAACACCTAGTTCGGGATGCTTTAAAAATATAGAAAAATATCTAAAAATCCTCATTTATTATATGAATGATTATGGTGAAAACAATTTTACAAAATATGGTTTGGAAATGCTACATTTCGGTGTAGTGACCAAATCGTAGTTTTTGCAAAAGTTGACTAGTGACTGTTTTGTAAAGGATTGGAACTTTGAATCTTTAAGGAGCTAATTTTACCAAAATGTTTTTATCAGATTCCTCTCTAATTTTGGGTGTTTTAATAATGATTTAATAAAGGGAATTAAAAGAGAAAATCCTATTTTGACTTTCATAACTACTTTACGATCTTTTTCCCTCTTTTCATTTTCTCTCAACTTCCACTCAGCCAAACACATTTCCTTCATCAATTAACCTCTGATTTTCATTCCTTTTGAAGAGATTTCAATCTCCTATGGAGTCCTAATATTTTCCTCATCAAATCCTCTTGTTTTCACTTTGGATTTTCAAGAAAACTTGCCCAAATTAAGGAGAAATCAACCATTAAAGGTAAGCTTCGTCCTTCTCCTCTAATGATCAGTTCTTTACTGAAATTCCCAAGTTAACAATCCTTTGTTGATGATTTTTGAGTTACTTTAATGTTAGAAACATGAAATTGTGTTAAAATTCAAGATTCTTGGAGAGATCTTGATGATTTTTGTAACTATAGGTTAGGCTCTATTTTGAGGTTGATTTCTAATGTATCTTGGATGGTAATTGATGTTATAAATGAGGTTTTATCAAACAAATCCCGAATATGTTTGGATTCCTAAGTTTTGCATGCTAGATTGGTGGTTTTTTGGGTGGTTTTGGTGTTCTGTTGTTGCTGGAGATATAAGGACAAGTTTATTGTGATTTTTGGTGTTTATTGAGGTTTAGAAATGTTTAGAAGTGATAGATCTTGGCTGGGCTTTGTTTTGTAAGAGTTTTGAGATGATTTCGGTTGTTTTGGGTATCTGAAATGGTGCTTTTGAGTAGAGCAGCGAGTTTGTTTAGTTGGCTGGTGATTTCAATGCATGATGATGCATTAGTCCTATGCTCTTTTGTGTAATAAATAGGGGAGACATCTTCAGACGCTTTTGGTGTTGATCCGGAAGTGCCAGGAGCTTAGATATCATTTCGGCGAGCAAGCGAAACGTAATCGGTGAGTGCGAATGGTTTTAGAAGTCCTTGAGACACAAAGAAACAAGGTTTTTGGATTTAGGATTGGTTTGAAACACCATCCTAAGTCCGGAAGTAAGTATGGCTAGATTTGCTCTCAAATATGTGGTTGTTGCCCCTAAAATGCTTTTACATGGTCTTGATTTGAGTTAGACAAATTCCTACTGTTTTATGCATGATTAGTAGCACGAGATGATGCTTTGAAGAGATTTCATGAGATAGCATGTTGCATTGAAGAGTTTTGAGATTTTGATTTAATGCAAAGCATGTGTTATGATTTTGAAATGAGATGAGACAAATTTGAGAAATGTTGCATTAAAAATAGTAGGTGAGATGATGTTTTGACATAATATATTGGCATATAAGATGAGATACTTACCGGATATAATTGATCGATCAATAGGATGAGAGTGCACTATAAACTAAAATTCGTACGTGCTCTTTGGAGTCGGGCAATGGGGGTAGTGCCATCCCGATCCAAAGTGAGAATCCGATGATGAGAGATATCATCGGGGTAGGACTTGGGGAAATACCCATGCTTTGTGGCGATGAGAGATACCTTCATGAGAGTCCGGTGATGAGAGATTCCACCGAGGTAGGACTTGACTTTGAGTCAATCTAATCCGCATATCCGAGTAAAGATGAATTCTGAAATGCCAATATAATATATGAAAATGTATTTGATTCACATGTACCAAATGAAGAGATGCTTTTTATGCTATGAGAAATGCATATGAGAGTATGATACGAAATGCTTTGTTTTCATTTATCATGTGTATGGCCTTGCCATGAGATTTGCATTGGTTTAATGCATGAGATAGAACAAGGGTACATGTGTTTTCAAATGGAGATTTGCTTTGAAATGATTTTCAAGCATGAGATAGAATGAGCATGTTGTTGAAAATGGCTTTTGAGAAAGTGTTTTGAATAATGCATTGTTGTGTTGGTTTTCTTTTGAGCTTGCCTCACTAAGCAAATGTGCTTACGCTCTCTTTTACCAACAATGCAGATAATTGAGACGATTTGGGCAGCGAGAAGGTTAAGAACATCCAAGGAAGTGAAAAGCTCATGTATGGTGATGTTTTTACATACTCTAGTATTGATATTTGGAAATGGGGCATCAAGGTTGTTTTTGGGAGATGTATTTGGAACTCCCTATGTTTGTAGCAAGTTTGTTATGGCTTTTGAAGTTTGTAAATGGTCTTATATGGTTTGGTTTAAGGTTTGAGGTCCATATTTGGTTCATGTGGTTAGGAAGCATGCCTATAGACTAAATGTTCATGTGTTTGATGCCATGTTTTAGATTAAGCTTCTTAAATATGTTTTTTATGTCTATCATGTTGCCGGTAAGTTATGGTATGATTTAGGATATGTTTGAGTGTGAAAAGATGTGAAAAACCAGACAATTATACTGTTGCATGGCAGGGTATATCGAAACACCCTCATCTGTTTCGAAACAGGGGCTCGAAATGGCCATAGTGTTTCAGAACAGATAAAGGTGTTTCGGAACACTTTGGCTACTAGAGAGGCATGTTTCGATACTGGTCTCGGAACGCACCCAAGTACTGAAATGGTCAACACCGTTTCAATACGACCGTTTCGATACCAGGGTCAGCGTTTCGAAACGGATGACCGTTGAGCTGTGTTTTTGAATTGTTTCAAGTTCTCATGTTTTACATTTTAGTCCTAGATGTTGTGCATGCAATCGCTTGAGCTTGGAATGTCCTTTTAAGATGAAATTATTCAGAGATGCAGGTAAAATGACTAATTGTATATTGGTAAACTTAAAATCTGCAATGTCCTTATTTTCCAAAATTTACGTTTTGGTCCCTAAAAGTGTAATTCTTGCAATTGATCCCCTAATGGATTTTCGATCGTTGTGCCTTTCTCTCCTATGATTCTTGAGTAATCACATAGGCTTAATGTGCATCTAGAAAAGATAAAAATAAAAAAGTTCGTTAATCAAGGTTGACTTTCGGGTTGACTTTGGTTTTCCCCGTGTAATCTTCGTAGTTCGGGTCAAGCGTCTAGGCCGGGCTAAGGGGGTTACAATAGTAGATTGATTACTAGGCCTTTCAACTAATGTTCATACATTACTTCTCTCAAATTGGTTTAATTCTTCTTGCATAGCCATAATCCAAAAATCATCTTTTAATGCTTCTTTAATATTCTTAGGCTCAATGCACGAGATAAAAGCAACATTATTCATGGGTTTGAGAGAAGATCTAGTAGTTTCCCCCTTGGATGGATCACCTAAGATTTCACCACTTTTGACATAGTTGTACACCCTTGGGTAGCTCACTTCGTTTTCCTCTAGAGCCAAGTCCTGTAAGGCTTCAAGAGGTGGATCTTGTGCATCTTCTTCTTTAGTTGGAATCTCATCCTCCTTTGAAGTTTGTCCTCCATCAAAGGCATCAATGATTCCTACATCATCATCATCATCACAAGATTCCTTTCTCGGAAGGAGGTTATCATCAAAAACAACATGTATAGACTCTTCTACTACTAAAATTCTTTTATTAAATACACGATATGCTTTAGGGTTTAAAGAATATCCTAAGAAAATAGCTTCATCACTTTTAGCATCAAATTTACCTAAGTTGTCTTTTCCATTGTTTAAAACAAAACACTTGCAACCAAATGGATGAAAATAGCTAATGTTAGGCTACTTAGATTTTAAAATCTCATATGGTGTTTTCTTTAAAAGTGGCCTAATCATTACTCGATTTACAATGTAGCAAGCGGTATTTGTGGCTTCCGCCCAAAAATATTTAGGTAAATTGTTTTCACAAAGCATGGTTCTAGCCATTTCTTGTAAAGTTCTATTTTTCCTCTCAATTACCCCATTTTGTTGAGGAGTTCGAGGTGCCGAAAAATTGTGGCTAATACCATTTTCATTTAAAAATTCTTCAAAACCTAGATTTTGAAACTCGGTTCCATGAACAATTTTAATGTGAGAAATCTTAAGCTCAAGACCATTTTGAGTTAATTTTGAAAATGTGATGAATTTTTCTAAAGCTTCATCTTTTGTACTTAAGAATAGAACCCAAGTAAACCTAGAATAGTCATCAACAAGTACAAAAGCATACGATTTACCACCCAAGCTCATAGTTCTAATATGCTAAAAAAATATCCATATGAATCAATTGTAAACATCTACTAGTGGAGATATCATTAATGAATTTAAAGGATGATCTATGTTGTTTACCCTTAGAGCATGCATCACATATTTTATCATTTGAGAATTTAATCTTGGGCAAACCTCTAACTAGATTTAGGAAAACTAATTTTTCTAAAACACTAATGCTAGCATGTCCTAGTTTCCTATGCCATAACCATGCATCATTTTCATTTTGTGCAACAAAACATGCATGAGATGTATGAATGTCAATGCACGATGTATATATTTCCTATGTGATGACAATGAGCATTATTTTATTTGATTTGATGTCAACAATTTTACAGCAATTTTTATCAAATAAAACATTAAACCCTTTTATCACACAATTGACTAATGCTCAAAAAATTGTGTTTTAGACCATTGACATACAATAAATTTTCAATGAGTATAGTAGAGTGATTACCTATGGAGCCAATACCTTCAATGTGGCCTTTGGAGTTGTCACCAAATGTCACTACTCCACCACTTTTTGGCTTTAAGTCCATGAATCGACTCTTGTCTCCGGTCATGTGCCTCGTGCATCCACTTTCAAGGTACCATGAGTTTTGGCTTTGTGTTTTGGCCTTGTAGCAATGCTCCCCCTACAAACAAAGAGTTAAGCTTTGATTTTTGGTATCCAAATCATTTTGGGTTCATGAATGTTAGTTCCCAAATACTTGGTTCCCTTAGGAATCCAAGATGAAATGGCTACAATATTGTTAGAAACTACAAGTTCCTTAGGAACCCATACACTTATAACTTTCTTGTTCTTATGATACTTCTAGGAGCCTCTTTGTTTGTTGTCAACAAAGTTTCTCTTCACATGTTGGGATTTTGAAGACGATGCTTTTTCAAAACTGTTTTTCCCAACATTGGTTAGAGAAGCTTTGAGTTTACTCACCTCCTCTTGGCGGTAAACATGGTATTTTTCAAGAAGGTCATTTAAATCATTTGATTTCTTTTCAAACTCATTTGAGGAACTTTGTAAAACCAAGACCTTCTTTTCTAATTCCGAGTTGGTTTTAGAAAGGGAGTCATTTTGGGTCATTATAACCAAAATCATTTTCTTATTTTTTAAAATCGACTCCTTGCATTTCTCAACCAACTCATCATATACCTCTCGCAACTCATCATAAGCATCTTGAAGTTCATCAAATGTAAAATCTAAAGTAGATGAGTTAGAGGTTACCATAGAAGAATCCTCCTCAAGAGCCATGCGGCAAAGATTAGCCACTTCATGTTCCTCATCCTCGGATGACTCCTCATCACTCCAAGTAGCAAGCTTGGTTTTGAGCTTCTTCTTCTTCTCAAAGCCCTTCTTCTTGAGTTTAGGGCAATCGGAACGTATGTGACCCGACTTCTTGCACTCAAAGCAAATGATCGTATCCCTTTCTTCTTCTTTGCCTTTGTTTTTGAAGTCCATATTTCTTTGAAATTTTCTCCCTCGGTTGGACTTCATGAACCGTGAGAATCGTTTGGCTATCATAGCCAATTCCTCAAAATCTTCCTCCTCACTAGAAGAGCTCTCCTCTTGTAGAGAGGCTTTGAGAGCAACTCCTAGCTTCTTCTTCTTCTCTACCTCATGATTCTCTATCATTCTCTCTTCCTTCTTCTTCCCTTCCTCTCTTACTTGCTTCATGATCTCGTGTGTAAGAAGAGACCCAACAAGCTCATCAAGCTTCAAGGTTTTTAAATTCTTTGTTTCAATGATGGTCGTCCTCTTACCATCCCAAGACTCCGGGAGAGAATATAGAAGCTTCCTCACTAGCTTATCTTCGGGAATTACTTCACCGAATCCTTTAAGGCCATTGACGATGAACGAAAACCGATCAAACATCTTTGAGACACTTTCATCGGGGTCCATCTTAAAATTCTCATAACTCAAGTTTAGCAACCCAATCTTCGTCTCTTTCATATCGCTAGTGCCTTCATAAGTCGTCTCCAAAGTGTCTCACACTTCCTTTGCGCTTTCGATAGATGAAACCTTTGAGTAGATATCCGGACCAAGTGCACAAAATATGATATGTAGAGCTTTGTCGTTGACTTGCATCTTTCGTCTACCTTCCTTGGTCATCTCCGACTTTATTTTTTGGAACTAGTCTTCCTTCCATCGGTTCTCTTAACCGGTATGTAGGGGCCTTCTTCCACTACATCCCAAACCATGTAATCCGTTGACTTGATGAAGAGACGCATCCGATTCTTTCAATATGGGTAGTTGTCCCCATTGAAGAAGGGTGGTTTAGTGGTTGATTGTGACTCACAGAGGTTGGAGGTTGAAGTAGATGCCATGGCTTGTTTTTAGAATATACCACACTCTCCTAGGAACTCCTCTTGTGGTTGTTAATTCTTCAAAGAGGTAGGCTCTGATATCAATTGTTGAGTGGATCAATGGATTGATTAAAGCCAAGAGGGGTGAATTGGGTTTTTAAAATTTTGGAGAATAAGTGGAATGAATAAAATTGAAGAACAAGGCAATTTAGAGTGGTTCAAGTTCCAAATGAACTCTACATCTACTACCTTAGCTCCCACTAAGGATTTCTCTACAATTCCACTAATTTCTCTTCCCTTTTTCTAGGCTTAGGAGGTAACCTTTACAATACCGGTCAATTTTCTACCCAAAAATTGACCAAACCCTCACTAGGATACAAAGAAGAAATTTAAGGCAAGTAAAATATCTCAAATACAAATTTTCCCCTTTTGATACAAGCACTCAACCCAAGTGGAATACAAGATAAGATTTTCAAACAACACAATTTGGGATTTTACAAGAATAAGAAATTAGGCACTTTGAGCTTGGATTTTTGTATATATGTTTCTCTTGGATGCAATAGTTGTTGCTGGTCTTCAATAGGCTTGATTTTATACCTTCTCCATTAATTCTGGTCGTTTGGGTGGTTAGGGAATTGATTATAGCCGTTGGGACCCTCTCTTTCCGCCATAAATGCACTTATGCACCTTACCGTATCGGTACGCGGGGAGCCGTATCGATACCTGTCTCAAAAAAGAAAGAGTTGTTGCACAATTACAAGAGGGACGTATCGATATGCGTGTAGGCGTATCGGTACGGGTTAGGGCATCGTTTCGATACGGGCAAGATCGTATTGATGTAATTTTTCCTACAAAGCTCACTGGAGGAATTCGTATCGATATGGGTAAGAGCGTATCGGTAGGGGTTAACCAACTCTTTAAAAATTTGTTACCTACCAACTGACGTCCAACGGTCAAAAACATTTAAGGCTCTGAATTTAAAAATCCTTTTAAACCGTATCGATACGGGTTAGACCGTATCGGTACATCATTCAAACTCCTTCTAATTTTATAAAGAGAGCGTATCGATACATATGCAATATGTTTTGATACCCTGTTTCGATACGGTAAGGGGCGTATCGAAACAGATTTCTCCAGTGGTCAAGTTTGTAAAAAATGTATCGATACGGTAAGAGGTGTATCGATACGCATTGACGTTTTTGAGTAATTTGGCCTTAGAACACTTAGAAAATATTTTGGAGTTCGAGTTTTTCAAACTAGAGCAAAACCTTGTTGATTTGAAACCTTTTGAGGGACTTAAAAATTTATTTCAAGTTTTTCAATTTAGTCCTTAAAGCACTTTGTTATATCAAAAATCAAACATAGGTTTTACAGAGGCTAGTTAAATTCATCGATTTATTTTTACCATACTTATTTCTGTAGTCACATTTAATTAATCTACAATTTTCAATCAAAACCCCCCATATTCGGTAAATTACCTTGAAACAGTCGTAATCAGAACAACCGTATATCAGAAACTCCTTAGTCCCTTTGGACCGACTCCTTCTTCTCTATACTACGCTTTTTCTATAATTATTCTGAGATAAAGAATATTTATTTGACAATTCAAGACGCTTGTCAGAACCAAACGAACACGAACGATGGTGTGTTCATGTTCGTTCGTTTAACTTTAACCGAACAAATGAACAAACACGAACATAAACGAACACATAATTCTTGTTCATGTTCGTTCGTTAAGGAATTTAGCTTGTTCGTTTCCGTTCGTTAAATTGATAAATGGACACAAACAAACATAAATAACATGTATAATATGTTAAATATTTAATATTTTGGGTTAATTCAATTAATTCAGTTAAGTAACCGATTTTAAACCGAATTAATCGATAATTGAAATTTAAAAAAACTCTTAATCATTAGCCGAAAACTAAAATTATCTAATACATTAATCAATTTTGTTTTGGTTTGGTCGGTTAGTTCGGTTTAACTGAACAATGAGCACCCCTATCCGATAAGAAGGAAGTTCTTAACGAGTCATAAATAGGATTTTTCAACTCGAATAACTCAAAATTTTTGACTCGACTCGACTCGATCTAATACTCACCCCTAGAAATATGCGAATAAATTTAAACGAACGGATTACTGAACGTTCACGAACATAAATGAACGAATGAGCCCTTTGTTCGTGTTCGCTCATTTAGTTAAACGAACACAAAATCTTGTTCGTGTTCGTTCGTTTAATAAATAAACGAACATAAACGAACTTTTCGCCGAACGGTTCGTTGAACATTTGGTGCGTTTACAGCCCTATATATAACAAATTTAAGGGGAATTAAAATACAAGATAAGGTGTTAGGTTGTCATAAAACCCAATTCTTCATCTGTATTTGAATATAAATATATACGAGCAGAATTTTAACAACTTTGAAATGGACCACCCGAGCTGGCTACTTGCTATAGAAAGCAAATTTTTTATTTCGGAAAATTCTTGATTTATGGTTTGCTATAGGACAATTTTGAGTGAAATTAACAACGAAGATAAGGTGTTTGATTGTTATTAAATTTATTATTCAAACTTGATTGTACCCACAATTTAACTAATCGTTTTATTTTTATAGATTAGGGTAATGAAAGTTATAGCTAAACCATGTGATGACTCGTACATACTCAAGCAGGGGCCAGGTAGGTAGGGGTTATAAAATTAGCCAAATATACCCCTTAAAATAATTATTTAGATAAATAACTCCATCCAAAATCATTTAGATAAATACCCTTTTCAGTCCACATAGGACAAACTCGCGTACTACTAAAAGAGAGTTCCAAACTCCCATCCTAGCAAAAGCGAGTTCCAAACTTGCTTTTTACTAAACAGGAGTTCCGAACTCGCTTTTTACTAAACAGGAGTTCCGTGTTAAGTGGATATGTCATGAGGAAAATTTAATTTGCCGCGTTTATTTTACACATAACTCACTTTTAGTGAAGCGTGAGTTCGAAACTCGCTATTGGTAGAACACTAAATTATGTTACGTGGGCTGAAAGGGGATAATTATCTAAATAATTTCGGTTGGAGGTTATTTATATAATTAATTATTTTTAGGGGTATACTTGAATGATTTTGTCGGTAAGGGTCTTGTTTCTCAAAAAATTGCAAAATTGCAATAGTCTCTTTGAAAACTGTGAAATTGTAAATTAATGCAATGGTAAAATTTCACATGGTCCTTAGAGGATTGATAATAAGTTCTAGTCCAGCTAAAAGAGGTTTCCAACTTCGTCAATGTGCTGGAGCATCAATTCAAAATTGTGGCCATGATTCATGAATGTGTTTTTAATAGCATTTCACGTTTAGTGGATCTTTCAACTGTCAAAGGTCATAACTATTCAAAACAATTATTGTAACATTATGTGACTATTATTTTTTAAATTTATCTATACTAGTACCCCATGTTATCTTGAGAATAATAGTGAGTCCATAACTCGATACTAGAAGAATGCAATAGAAGACAGTTTAAAGGGAGGCAAAGATCTGAGATTCACGTAGTTGCTTCCATAAAAGAATTTGTTCAGATCAGACAGTGTGAATTCCATTGACATTGTAAATGATGGAAATTGTACAAAAGGTGTTGATCCACGGTTAAGAATGCTGCAATCTGTCCATCATGCCCATTAATTTTTGTTGGAGTGTGTATAGCTGTTAGTTGGTTAATTGGATTAGTTAAATGGTTGTAATCTATTAGCTAGACAGTTAGTGTTTGTTAGCTAGGCAAGTAGTTAGTCATCTTTGTATATAAATACTACTTGAATATTTAATAAAGCTGAGGCATATTTTATACTTTTTTTTGTTTCAACATGGTATCAAATGCTAGCCCGTTGCTTTGGGCCTGATTTATTTTCCTCTAGCTCGTTTGCTGATCTTTTTGATTTCGCCTTTTCGTTGTTTTTCTCCCAATTTCTTTTCATCGGTTTTTTTTTCTTTCTTTTTTTTTCATGGAAATCGATTTCAATCACCCACTGTTTCTTCATCCTCTGGACATTTCTGGCACTATTTTAATTTCTCATCAACTTACTGGTATTGAGAATTATGGCATTTGGAGCTGCTCGTTACGAATCGCGCTTCTCGCCAAAAACAAATTAGGTTTTGTTGATGGCAATTTGTCGTCGGACGAATTACCCCTGGGCGGTGCAACCTCAATGGGATAGATGCAACGCCCTGGTCTTTTCTTGGATTCTCAACACAGCCAACAAAGATCTGTTTTCGCCTCAAGTGCTGCTCTTGTTTAGGCTGAATTGAAAGAGCGATTCGCTAACTATTTTTTATTCATATATGCACCTTAAATCTCAACCGTTGGATCTAGGGTTAGATCCAACGGTCAAAAAAAGATCAGAAGAAAGGAGGAGCAACCCCCACTCTCGCGCCGCCACGTGCTCCTCTCTCCGCACGCATGCGGGCCACGTGCCTGAAGCTCCAAGCCATTAAGCCCTCATAGGCGCGACGTTGCGCCCTCACACGGCCTTCTTGGTGCCGTTCTGTCAGCGTGACACCAACAGCTACAGTCGGACATTTGTCACCGAGGTTCGAGCTATGTCGCCGTCGTCGTCTCCTCTCCCACCGGCAAAACCTGCGCACTGTAAGAGTAAGAATCGAAGAACAAGAATTTTATAGAGATGAGAAGCAGATCAGATTTAGATGAGAAGAGAATACAGAGAAAATTTAGAGAGACAAGAGTTCATTCATTCCAATCGATAACTCATCTACATTAGTCTTAGGATTTTTAACCCGATACAATAAGACGACAGCGTTTAAAAGCACTATAAAATAGGTATATGCCATAAAAACAACATTGTTTTAGTGAATAACTAAAACGGTGCGTTACAAAACTTCCCGCTCGAAAGAATCCTTGTCCTCAAGGATTAATAAGGAAATTCCATGACTACCCTTGAAGATAAAGCAAAGACTCGGGATTTCTTCAAGTGATTCGACCACACATTCCCAAATGCTCTTTTCGCCTTGGTCCCAAACGGTTCCTGAACTGGTAGTAATGCTTCCAAATAAAATGGATATGTCAATAGAATACCAAGTTGCAATTCATATGTCTCATCCAAAATGAGGAATATTTTACGAAAGTTTTCAAGTTCCATTTTATAGTCCCGCGAGTAAAAGTTGATGTTTTTGTGTTCCCCTTTTGCTTCCGAGCCATCCAACCATGTCTGATGTATGTGCATCCATGTGAATGATTTTTCAGCTTGCTTTGTACTTACTATTATAAGACAACAATTTCTTTTCTCACCAATTGACTCCCATTCATCAAGCTCCAGAACCCGTGAATCTGAACCAATCTGCGATGTTGAAATGCGATCTGACCAAATTTGATATCCTTTTCCTTGTTTATCCTCATATAATCTTTTTATCACATCTGTGCACTTGTTCATCGATTGCTTAGTCCCACAAGGTTGGACAAATGTGCCAAATACACAAAAACTTGACTTAAGATTCTGCAAATTCTGATCAGACTTCTCAACTTCAGCACATATCCATCGCTCATAAAACAAATAAAACTTCACAACTTCATAACCACGGCTGAACACATTTACTCTGCATTTTTCAAAGTCTTTAATATTTTTAGGAGACCCATTTGGACCCAATGAAAATTTTCCAATGGCTTGTATTATTTCGGATGAACATCTCTCGCTCGAATAGATTATGTTGTGATTGTTTTTCGCATTTTCAACATGCCACTGTAATATTTCTTCTTGTGCATTGCTAGCCATCACATTGTATACTTCAAGAATGATGAGTAGTTCAACAATACTATTTACAGCCAGATTACCACTTAACCAAAACTCTCTAACATCGACCTCAACACCTTCCTTAATGTCATTCATATCTTCAAGGGTCATTCCAAATATACATCTACTGAAGTCATCCTGTAAAATGACATCCCATCCAATCTTTACATCTAATTCATTACTCTGTACAAATGAGACTTCAAAACTCACATACTCAATTGCCCTACTAATACCCAGAATATTTTTCCAAATGCCTTCAAAAGAACTATAACAGGCTACACAAATCATGCCTCCTATTGTAAACTGTACCGCACACATAATCAAAATATTATAAGCAAGATACTCCATTTTAATTAAACTAAAACGACATGCATCAATATCCCCTGCATAAAGAAAAATCCTTGTCCTCAAGGATTTAAGTGAGAAAATTTGTATGCAATTCAAATGTTGAATCCAGCTTACTCTATGATTTCCAATTAAACAAGACAAACAATGACTACCAAGCTCAAGCACCTCATTGACTTGTTGCATCTGGAACTTATTACTGCTCAACCATCTACGATAATGCACCGCCCTAAAAAAGTAAATATGGGCAGCAAGCTTCTCCCACTCAACATTGTTTCGAGCAAGGCACAACACCCCATTACCACACATCTCAAGCTTGTTACCTTCAGCATAAATGATTCTTTCAAGATATTCAGTGTTGCTTACTCCATATATTGAAAAAGTCAGTCCATTGACTACCACCTTGTTGTTCCCCATCAATAAGAGTCGAAATTTATAGGGGTCATTTAGTTCAACAAACCCATTAGAGTAAATGAACCTTGTCGGACAAACTCATTCAAACTTTCTTAGTTTATCCTTCTCAAGCTTATAACTACAATCTTTCTCAAGCTTATAACTACAATCTTTCAATAGTTTACCATTAATAGTACTAGTCACATTAGACATTCTCCTAATCAGAATATCACCAAAGTCAATCTCACTTGGACTGCTCCCCATCATACTATAAGTTTTTGAAGTTTCTCTAATCGGGTCAAGCTCAAGAACTTCACTAATTGAGTAAACATTATATGCAAAATTCAGCTCTGAAATATCCATACTCAAGTCAACACATGGAATTCTTCTATTTGAGTAAACATAAAAATTTACTTCGTTTGGGTTAACTTGTCTGTCCACATTGTTCTGAGTTATAACCCTCGAAGAGAGAAATGGAACTTGAATCGGTTCATCAGAACCCACAAAAGCTATTATCGGAAGTTTATCCTTCAACTCCTCAGGCATACCATTAGCCAACACTTCCAAACCAGTAAAAGTCATTACTTTATCCTCTTGTACTTCATCATTTTGATTTAGCATTTCATCAATCACCTTGACTTCACATGAACCCACCTCTGTAGCCACCATAGGAAAATTTAACACCACACCTCGAACTAGTGGTGGTTCCAACAGACTGTTACAACACTCCACCTACGATAAAAATTTAGTTGTCCAGACTTGTTTCAGCGCACAATTCGTCAACCCAACATCTTTATGAAGCTGAATATCCATCTGACAGCAACCGTCGTAAATGTTACAACACTGGAGAGACTTTATAGCCGCAATTGCACCATAACCTTGATATTTGATCAGAAATTGAAAGCTAAACGAGTTCTGGAATGGAGTAATCTTTTCAACAGACCCATAGGGTGAGAAAACCCGATGTAGAGCTTCTTGAGTAACAGGAAAAATTGCCCGGTGGATTGTAACAAGGAGCGTTCGATTCGCGAAATGTAAGTCAAAGATAGATTTTAGATCCTCACGGAACTCAACCCAAAATTGATGGCTAACCATATCCAGGATTGATAGCTCTGATGCCTTTGTAAGAGTAAGAATCGAAGAACAAGAATTTTATAGAGATGAAAAGCAGATCAGATTTAGATGAAAAGAGAATACAGAGAAAATTTAGGGAGACAAGAGTTTATTCATTCCAATTGATAACCCATCTACATTAGTCTTAGGGTTTTTAACCCGATACAATAAGACGACATCGTTTAAAAGTACTATAAAATAGGTATATGCCATAAAAACGACATTGTTTTAGTGAATAACTAAAATGGTGCGTTACACGCACAAACATAAATAAGGGTTAGGGTTTGCATCGAATATGGAACAAAAGGGGAATAAATAACCCCAAATCCAATGGATTCGAATAAAAAAAAAAGGAAAGAAGAGAAAGGATTGGTACGGTCAAACAAGAATCCATGGAGATAGAGGAATCGAATCAAATCAAGCAAATAAAAGGGGGAAATCAAAGTCAATCGGAAATTAGAGAAAATTATGGATTTTTTTGTCTCAAAGTTCTTTGTAAATATGGTATGAAAATACCTACACAAACACCCCTAATTCCATTGTAAAAACCACTAACAACCACGAATCTCACTGATAATTCACTAGAAAAGATTCTGATTTTGCAACATCTTGTATTGGAATTTCCTACTGGAATAGAAGCAATCAAACAAGTTCTTTTTCGGTATTGTGTTCTTAATCTTCCTTATATTTTTTTGTGTTTTTTTAAATCTAATATGCATATAAAAGTGGAATGATGCTTACCTTAATCTTGTTTCGATTCGTCTTCTTTATAGCCCGAATACGAATTTTCAATTTGATTTAATAAAGGGGTTTTTTGTGTTTTTAGGTAAAAATGAAATAAAAAATAAAATTGCCACCGCCGTCAATGGCGTTCGGCGCCGGTGAAAGGCGGCCGACATGGTGGAGGTTTATCGGTTCTTCAATAAATGATGAACATGATTAACACTTGGGAGAATTTAAAAGGGGGGCGTTTGATCGAAAAGTTTTGAAAGGGAAAAATAAAAATGTGTTTTTATAAGTGGGTTTTATACCCAAAATAATATGGGTTAATTTCACTCATTAAATCCCTCCGCCTTACCCTTGTTCTCTCCGCGAGTAACCAAGTTTTCAAATTATTCATTTTGGTCACTGTTTTCTTTAAAATTCAGCCTTCAGTTTTGTTTTCAATTCGGTCATATTTGTTTTGGTTTCTTTAAAATCATTTTTTCATATTAATAAATTCATTTTCACATTTTTTTTTAAATTCATAACTTATTTTTTTATAACACTAGATCATATATAAAAAGTATATATTCATTTAAACATTAACAAGATCAGCCTATTTTAACAATTGTATTTTTTTGTTTATTAACGTATATTTATTTATTATCTTTGTATGTTTTTTATATTATCTTGTAGGTTGATATTTTTCTTTATGTAATTTTTAATAATAATAAATTTGGTGTCCTATCAAACAGAAATGATGGGTTAGCGCCAGGAGTGTTGGCGGAGATTGAAGTTTATTTTTCGAACGGTAAGACTAGGGGTGAGCAAAATTCGACTCGACTCGAAAAAACTGAATAACTCAACTCCACTCGAGACAAAAATACTCGACTCGTCTTGACTCGACTCGACTCGAAATTTCATAAACTCGAATAACTCGAAAAAATTTCAAATAAAGTTTGAGTTGTAAAATGGAAATTCGAATAACTCGAAATTTTTAGTAATTAGTGGAATTATTTTTAAGTTCGAGACGAGTCCTTCTATTTTTTATGATATATACATACTGATATATATAAAAATATGAAGATATATTGTCACATGTGAAAAAATATATATGTGCATATCTTATATGATTAGAGAAAGGAGTTTAAATTGGAATCATAACATGATAAATAATTACAATTAAATTTTTATAGGAACTCGAAAACTCGACTCGACTTGACTCGAATTTCTTAAACTCGACTCGAATCGGAAAAATTTCAAATAAAGTTTAAGTTGTAAAATATGACTCGTGAACTCGAATAACTCGAAATTTTTTGACTCGACTCGATCGAACGCTCACCCCTAGGTAAGACCGTTAAAATAGACTCATATTCATAAATGGACAAATAAATCGAATTTTATACGAACTTGCAAATTTTGACATTAAAACATTTTGTAATCGGCTATGTACCAATTTTTGGGCATTGTGGGGGTGATAACCCTTCTTCACGCATAACTGACCCTCGAACCCTTTTTCGTGATTTCGCAAGCCAAAACCTTTGTTTTAATAAAATAAAATGTTTTGTTAAAATAACATTTTTTAAGTGATCCAACCACACCTTTTAAAACATTGGTGGAGACTCCGTTGTATTTTGTTTTTTTTTTCAAAAAATGTCTGGCTCGAAAGGGTTGCGACAGTTTGGCGACTCCACTGGATATTTTTGTTTTTACAAAAAAAGAGTTAGGCCACAAGTCGATTACATTTTGTTTTAATGTCGGAATTTGTTAAGTTCACGTAAAATTCAATTTAATTGTCCATCTATGAATATTATTATATTTTACGCATTTAAAAATTGGTTAAGCTCTACACCCGAGCTTCATTCCATTCGATTAAGTGGGGGGGGGGAATGCTTTACTCATGTTAGAATATTGATTCTCCGTATGAGCCTAGCAAGTACCTTCGAGACTCATATGCCCTATGTCTTTGTAAGGATATTGATCCTTCGTAAAGGTGTAGGAAATGAGTCCCCCTGAGTTGAACTTGATTTGTTTGTAGCCTATAATGGGTGAGTCTCATCAGGGGACTTGCGACCCTTAGTAGGAGATAGCGAGGACAACTTGGGAACCTTTTTAGAACCAAACTTTTGTGTGTGAATCTATAATCCCACCTCAATAGAGCCATGTGGAAAAACTTAGGCTTTTAGTCATATCAAAATTATTTCGTAAGGATAATCCGTGGAGACATGTCCTGGAGTGTTGGAATGTGCTGCCCATAATTATTTGTACAATGAAATTATTTTGGACATTTTATGTTTTATTTTCGGTTTTTAAGAATAGTAATCCTTTCATTTCCTTGTCTTAATTTTGATTTGCATTTTTATTTTTTTTTTCACTCCTTGCATTTGCATCTCATATTTAGAAGGGGTCAATTTTGAAGCATGTTGCTTGTAAATTCTTTTGGGAGTGTGTAAAATGAATGCTGGCAAAAGGTATAAATGATATGTGTTGCGTGTAAAAGAGTCTATCGCAATTGTAGTGCAAGTATACACGACGCAAGTAGTAAAGTGATACGAAGTATCGGATATCGTCTCCACAGGGATTGGGCTAATAGATTCACCTAAATTTACTGCACGAAAGTAAAGGAAATAGTTTAAAAAGATGTCACGAAAATATTGAAGAAAACGTAAATAAAAGAATTGAGATATCAAGATAGAGAGAATGGGCTGGTATTGAATTGCTCAGTAGTGCAAGTATTGCAATGCTTAGGATCTCCAGTTCTGTCGTCGCGCCCGTCGCCGACAGCACCTGTCGCGGCGGCTGTCCGTTAGCTGTCGCGGCAGCGAACACACTAACTCCGTACTCCAAGTTTGGCAAGAATCCCAGATCTGCCTTGGCCTATCCCTAGGTCCAAGTCTGTCGATGATCACGTCTTTGATGATACCTCCCGGCGTGAATCGAAGGATGAACACCGATGTGTATGAATTCTTCCTTAGCCACTTAACCTCGCGCTATCCCTAGGCACGAGATGGTTCAACTATAAACTAGAGAACGCGCTCTTATCTCTTTCGTATACTTAACTCTCCCGATGCTAAGTAAATAGATAACCTCACAATGCTCTCCCAATGCTCTTGCAAGATATTAAAACCGAAATAAGAGAACTTGAAGTTTATTTTATTGAACTTGGAAAATCCTAAAACAAAACAACCCTTGCAACTACTTTACAAAACAACCCGTGGCCCTAGGGGGAATTTAGAACATGACAACGACGGGTAATCGGTAGGGGGGTTTAGGTTTCGGTTATGGGGTTTTGGATTTTGGTTATGGGGTTTTGGATTTCGGTTATGGGGTTTTGGATTTCGGTTATGGGGTTTTGGATGCCTCCTAGGTTAAATCTATGACCTTATATAAGCTTTGGGCTCAAGTATTCTAAGTTAACAAGGATTACAACTTTAATGAAAAGTAAGATTCTAATAAATGCTTAATCTCTAAGGATTCCTACTTTTCAGCCGCCTCCTTGTTTCATGGGAATTCTTCTCCTTGAGCTTTGGCTTGACATATCTTTCGATCCGGGGCTTGGAAAAATATTTGGCTTTCACACGACAGACGAGCAGATTTTTCTCTATCTATCGAGGTCCACTTGACTTTTCCTCTTCATAAGGCTGCTGTCACCTTGCTGTCACGACAGGTCCATGGCAGCTTCGTCCTCATCATCTACTTGTCCAGTTCAGTTCTCCCGCTTCTCTGCCCTGCGCCTGCCTTCGTCGTCAACCTTGGCAGAAACCTGCAAAATAAGCCATCTTTTAGTAGAATCCGTACCTTTAGTGTATTTGTGATGTTTTGCTGTAAACTAACCTAAATGCAATGCAATGATGCTTGAATGCAGCAGAAATATGGGTTAAAAAGGGTGTAAATAATAGAACTTTTACACACTCAACACACCCCCAAACTCGAGTTCTTGCTTGCCCTCAAGCAATTAAACCTAAAAGAAAAGAAAATATTTTTGTGTTGGCCTTCAAACAGTGAACTGTCCCTTACCCGTCGCTCATTCTTTGTGGCAGCAGCAACCTGTCGGAAGGTTTTAGGATCTGTCCGAAATCTCCCTATAGCTCTCGTGCAGTGTGTGCATGCTTGTGAACAGTTATATGCTAAGACTCTCTTAGTTTCACTAGAATATTCAACTTTTTTAACTCGAATTTTTATGCCAAAGTTTATTTTTGAAGGCACATTTTCATGCTTCTTTTTTTTTTCAAGCTAAGTTTTACTAGAGCCAGTTTTGGGCACCTCTAGTTAGCTTCCTAGAGCCGGTTTCGGGCACCTCTAGGTTTTTGAGTTTCTTTTGCTAAACTTCTTTCCTAGAGCCAGTGTTAGGCACCTCTAGGGGCTATTCAAGTTCTAAGCATCCTATTCTAGTTTGGCTAAAAGAAATCTAAGCAATATAACAGTCACAAAGGTGTTTAAGTTTTCAGAACTATAGAAAGGCTCTAAACTTCTCCCTAAACTGTCCTAAAGATGCTGCCACGACAGAGCTTTCATGACAGGTAAGTTAACTTCACAGTTTTAAGCCAACAGTTTTATATTTTCTGATTTTTTTAAGAGAACTTAATTAAATAAAGACACAACAATAATAAAAAGATGTACTACGACTCCATTAATGATGGAGGGTTGCTACCCCCAAACTCGAGGGTTGCATTGCCCTCAATGCAAAATGACAGATAACATGACAGCAGGTACATCACAAAATAAATATAAGCAGGCAGCAGGATAAAAAGAAAAGACTTAAATTTAATCGCTGTCCTCGTTGCTGCTGTTGACACGGATCTGGCAGCGGCGTCTGGGCTGTGGGGGAAGCTGGGCAGGTTCAGGGGCAGGCTGCTCTACGAGTTGGATGTCGGAACTGCTGCCACTGTCCCAAGTGCTGCTGGTGGTAGTGCTAGCCTTGGGCATAAGTTTCCTGTCTGCCACGTGTTTTATCCTCTTGACCGGCGTAAATTCCCTCTCCAAATTCCTCCTGATCAGAGGGCTGTCATCGGAAGCAGGTCTCTTCGTTCCTCTGGCAGGGGTGTCGGCCGGTGGACTGCCTGCTACCGTCGGGGCAGGTGATAGGGTGGAAGCGGTAGAGTGGGAATGTGGGGAGGCAGGTGGTGTGGGTGTGTGGACAGGGGAGGGGGTGTGGAAATAATGGGCAGGAAAAGTAAGGAAATTAACATTCGGAAAATTTAAAGTGTGGGTAATGAAGTTTACCGTGGAGTTCGTGAAATCCCGGATGAAGGTCATCAATCCCATTTGTCTCTCTTCTACCCGTTGTAGCGCAGCAAGGATGTGGGCAGACTGGTCTGTCGGAGCGGTGGCGGCAGTGGCAGCAGGTTCGATGGCAGGTTCCTCGTCTGAATCAGTTGAGCCTGCTGCAGGGTTGAAAAAGTTGATAGGTGTAGCGGCTATCAGCTCCATGAGGCTATTGATGTTGTTGTCTGTCCAGCTTCTTCCTTGGATTAGTTTGTCGGAGGATTCTTCGGGGACAGCAGCGCAGCGGCATAAGGAGGTTATTGTGAATGGCAGGTAGAGGCGGGAGTCGGAGCGGAAGGTGCAATCCAGGATGCTGTCCCTCATATAGCGGCCTACATTGATAGGCCTGTCGTGCATGATGGAATGAATAAGGGCGAGCCGCTGCCGGTTAACCGTCGTGTGGTGGGAAGAGGGCATGATACGCTTTTTGATGAAAGCGTTCCAGAGTTTGGCTTCAGGAAGGAGCTGCCCCCTGTTGACGGAGTGGGGGTTCTTTTTGCTGGTTGTCCATGATGTTCCGTCCTCTGTCACCTCCGCCATGACAGCATCATAAGCGGCAGCATCGAGGGTGTCGAGAAATTTCTGGTGGGCATCATCATCGGGGCCAAAGTAGAGGCCAAACATGTGGTTGATGCTGTCAGCTGTGAAGGGCACCTTCACTCCTCGGACGGTGACAGATGTTGCTGTTCTGCTGTCAATAGCAGCATAGAACTCCCGGACTAGTGTATCATTCAGCTCTGCAGGTTGTTCGGCGAATTGCTCCCATAGTTGAGCCGTGATTGCCCTTGTGATGAACGGTCGGAGTCCCATGTTGGGTGCTTGACGGATGTAAACGAAACCCCTTTCCTCCCATAACTCTTTTGTGGCGAAAGGCGTTGCGGCTGCTGAAGAAGAGGCGGAGGCAGCACTACGGCGGGTCTGTCTAGACGACATGTTAGTTGCAAGGGTTGTGAAATAGAGAAAGCAAATAAAGACTAGAGGAGAAAGCAAGAGAGAATAAGCAGAAGTGATGAAAAATGAAAGTGCAAATGGGGTTTTATAGCGGTCGAGGAGCTGCCCATTAAATGCCGTAACGGCAGGCGTGAATAACGGGGCGACAGATGAGATTTAGCGTGTCTGACGCATCTGACACGTAATTATGCGTCTGTCGCACGCTTCTGCGTCTGCCGTGTCAGTCTGTTGACAGCTTGTCTTATCCGTCTGCGGCGGCAGCCGAAACGACAGGCTTCAATAAATGGGCTTTGTTGGGCTGATGGATGGGTGGTGGGCTTGGGTCACTTCTTCTTTTCTTCTTGACTCCTTTATTCCCTAAAGACAGAAAATAAAAACAAACATTATTCGAATAAAATAAACCTAATTTCCTAATAAATAATAAATAATAAAAATAAATAAAAATAAAATTTAGGTGAAATTAGGGATGCCTTGTGGGGCATCTCCTAAAGTAACCACTTCTTGTATTCCTGGGGCTTCAGTCCCCTGATAATGCTTGAGGCGCTGTCCGTTGACTTTGAATTGGTGCCCGTCTTTTAATGATTGAATTGTTATGGCATCATGGGGAAAAACTTGAACCACTTGGAACGGGCCGAACCATCTAGATTTAAGCTTTCCTGGGAAGAGTTTCAACCTAGAATTAAACAACAACACAAGCTGCCCTGGGCAGAACTGTCGTGGCAGCAACTTCCTGTCATGCCACTTCTTAGTCTTTTCCTTGTAAATCCTTGCATTGTCGTATGCCATTGTCCGTAATTCCTCAATCTCGTTTAGATCTAATAGCCTTTTCTGGCCTGCCTTGTCCAAGTCCATATTCACTGCCTTGATTGCCCAGTATGCCTTGTGTTCGATCTCGACAGGCAAGTGACAGGTTTTCCCATAAATCAAACGGTATGGAGACATGCCCAATGGAGTCTTAAAAGCTGTCCTATATGCCCATAATGCATCATTCAGAAGTAAAGAGCAATCCTTCCTAGTTGGTTTAACAATCTTCTCAAGAATGTTCTTAACTTCCCTATTGGAGATCTCAGCTTGTCCATTGGTCTGTGGGTGGTATGCTGTCGCGATCCTGTGTTTGACACCATATTTCTTCAAAGCGGCAGCAATTACCCTATTATCAAAATGTCTCCCTTCATCACTGATAATCGCCTTAGGGATGCTAAATCTAGAAAAAAATGTTTTTGTGCAAAAACTTTTGGACTGTCTTGGCATCATTCTTTTGAGTGGCGATGGCTTCGACCCACTTGGAGACATAGTCCATTGCTAGGAGGATGTATAGATTTCCACATGAAGATGGAAAAGGTCGCATAAAATCGATCCCCCAAACGTCGAAGATCTCGACTTCTAGAATGTTTTGCAGTGGCATCTCGTTTCTCCTCGAGATGTTACCTGTCCGCTGGCACCTGTCACAGTTCTTGTAGAAGTCATGTGCATCCTTATACAGTGTCGGCCAGTAGAACCCTGACTGCAGCACCTTGGCAGCAGTTTTGTTGCCTCCTAAGTGACCTCCATATTGTGAAGCATGACAGTGATGGAGAATGTCTTCTTGTTCTTCTTGTGGTACACACCTCCTAATAACCTGATCTGCGCACATTTTGAAAAGAAGAGGTTCGTCCCAATAATAATGTTTAACATCATTTTGAAACCTCTTCCTGGCTTGATAATTAAGATCAGAAGGAAGTATTCCGCTAACTATAAAATTAACGAAATCAGCATACCAGGGGAGTTCAGAAGACTTACCTGCCGCCATGGCTGTCGCGACAGCGATTGCGGCAGCAAAGAGCTGCTCATCTGGGAAGGTCTCCAATATGTGTGTCTCATCAATGGGTAGACTCTGTCCCGTCTCCAACCTTGACAAGTGATCAGCCACCTGATTTTCTGTCCCCTTTTTGTCCTTGATCTCAAGGTCGAATTCTTGCAGTAGCAAGATCCACCGTATCAATCTCGGCTTTGCATCCTTCTTTGCGAACAAATACTTAAGGGCAGAATGGTCTGTGTGCACTATTACTTTCGTCCCAAGTATGTAAGAACGAAACTTGTCAATGAAGATTACCACAGCTAACAGCTCCTTTTCTGTGGTGGTATAGTTCACTTGGGCGTCATTTAACGTCTTGCTGGCATAGTATATGACGTGAAACAGCTTATCTCTGCGCTACCCAAGTGCTGCCCCGACAGCATAGTCACTAGCATCACACATAATCTCGAACGGCTGCGTCCAATCCGGTGGCTGTACTATGGGGGCTGTTACTAACTTTTCCTTCAGAACCTTGAATGCTTCAGTACATTCTTCACTAAAGTCAAAGGGTCGGTTCTGCTCTAAGAGATGACATAGGGGCTTCGTGATTTTCGAGAAATTCGAGATAAATCTCCGATAAAACCCAGCATGCCCTAAGAAACTCCTTATGCCCTTGACTGTGGTCGGCGGCGACAGCTTCTCTATTACTTCTATTTTTGCCCTGTCGACTTCTATCCCACGGCAGCTAACCTTATGGCCAAGGACTATCCCCTCATCCACCATAAAGTGACATTTTTCCCAATTTAAAACAAGATTAGCTTTTTCACATCTTTCAAGTACCTTTTGAAGATTGTCGAGGCAGCTCTCAAAGTCGTCTCCAAAGACGGAAAAATCATCCATGAAAATCTCTAGGAAGTCCTCTACCATATCAGGGAATATGGCCATCATGCACCTTTGGAAGGTGGCAGGTGCATTACATAGTCCAAACGGCATCCTCCTAAACGCGTATGTTCCGTAGGGGCATGTGAAAGTCGTTTTCTCTTGATCCTCTGGTGCAATAGCAATTTGATTGTAACCTGAGTAACCATCAAGAAAACAATAGTAAGGCTTACCCGCTAATCTATCAAGCATTTGATCAATAAAGGGTAAAGGAAAGTGGTCATTTCGGGTAGCTTTATTAAGCTTCCGATAGTCCATACAAACCCTCCAACCGGTCACAGTCCTGGTTGGGATTAACTCATTGTTCTCATTGGTTACGACGGTCATCCCTCCTTTCTTGGGAACGCATTGCACCGGGCTCACCCATTTGCTGTCGGAGATGGCGTAAATAATACCAGCATCTAACCATTTAATTATCTCCTTGCACACTACCTCCTTCATCGCATGGTTTAGCCGCCTTTGAGCATCTATAGTCGGCTTATGATCTTCCTCTAGGAGGATTTTGTGCATGCATAACGCCGGACTAAGGCCCTGAATATCAGCAATCGTCCATCCAATCGCCTTCTTGTGCTGTCGTAACATGTCGATTAGCTGTCGTTCCTGTTCCTACGGCAGCTTAGAAGAGATGATTACGGGCAGCGTATCATTGGAACCAAGAAAAGCATATTTAAGTTGCCCTGGCAGGGCCTTCAGTTCTAAAGCAGGCGGTTCAACAATAGATGGCTTTTGGATTAAATGGTTATCCGAAGTATAATTTAAAGGTTCGAATAACTTACCTAGACGATTGTCCATCCAGTTTACCTCCTCTTGTCCTTCAGTATCAGATGTATCGGATTCAGAGGAGTCGCTGTCGTCGGTGCTGTCGTTGTTGCTGTCGTGACAGGCCTGTAAGTGGCTGTCGCGGCAGTGACCAAATTTTATTTCATGGCAGCCCGACCTGATGCAGGGTTGATCAAGGGTCACCTCAATGATGGCCTTGCATTCCTCGTCCACATCAGCATGTTTCATGGCTTGGAGAACATTCAACTTAATCTCTTGATCGTTCACGCGCATGGTGAGTTCTCCTTTCTCCACATCAATCAGTGATCTTCCCGTGGCTAAGAAGGGTCGCCCAAGGATGACTGGTGCGTTTTCGTCTGCCTCACAATCTAAGATAAGAAAGTTAGCAGGAAAAATAAGCTTATCCACTCTTACCAAAATATCTTCAATTTTTCCTTCGGGGTGAACGTAAGAGCGGTCGGCTAGCTGCAGAGTTACTGTCGTGGGCCGCGCCTTCCCAATACCTAATTTCTGAAAAACAGATTTGGGCATTAGATTAACACTAGCACCAAGATCACAAAGTGCCTTACCCACAAATTTATTTCCGATTACGCAAGGTATGATGAAGCTCCCCGGATCATTCTTTTTCTGGGGTGGCTGCCGATGAAGAATACTCATGCAACCTTCTGTCATCTTTACCATTTTAAATTCCCCAAGTTTAGATTTTTTTGACATGACATCCTTGAGAAATTTAGCATAACCGGGCATCTCCCTAACGGCATCTAACAATGGGATATTAATATGAACCTACTTAAAAATATCATAAATCTTTTTAAGTTGAGATTCATGCTTAGCTTGCTGTATCCGTTGAGGGAAGGGTGGTGGGGGACGGTAATCAGCAATACGTCCTTCCCACTGCATGCGAATCTAAGGACGATATTCATCTTTCTTCTCCTCTGTCGCTTCTGCTGTCGTGACAGGCTCATCGGCAGCAGTTTGTTTATCACTTGTCGGGGCAGCTTCCTCGGCAGGTTTGTCTAAGGCTGGATCCTTTTCTGTTTCAGCTTTTTCTGGCCCTAGTAGCTTCTTCCCACTCCTAGTAGTAATCGCCTTACACTGCTCATGTGTGGGCGGTCTAGCATTTTCAGTATTGCTAGGAAATCCTCCATTCTGCCTTGGCTTAATATGTTGCGACACCTGACCCATTTGTGTCTCCAGAGATTTCAAAGTAGCCTCATGATTTGTCATTCTCATCTCCGTCTTATCCATGAAATTCTCTGTTTTCTTGACAAACTGATTCATATTTTCAATGTAAGTACCTGTTTGAGACATAAAAGTGGCCAGAGTCTGTTCCAATATACTACTCGTGGCAGCTGGTGGCTGCTGTTGTTGCGGCGGCGGCAGGTTCTGCGGCAGCTGCTGTCGCGTCAACAGTCGAGGACCTCCTTGATTCTGATTATGTGCTTGAGGATTCAGGGCATTGTTGGGATTACTCCATGAAAACTTAGGATCCTTCCTCCAATTGGGATTATAGTTGTTGGAATTATAATTTGGCTTGTAATTTCCAACATATTTTCCCTCTTCTACATTTATTGGGCACTCATCCCTACTATGATTCCCCTCACAGATATCACATACTTCCTCAACAGCAAATCCTTGTAAACTATCATCATTCAATAATCTTTTCATTGCTTTAGTAAGGAAGGCTACCTGCGATTTCATAGTGATGTCGGCTTCGTAGTCCTTGACAGCAAGTATCCGTTTACCCCCTCTTCTAGCTGTTGGAAACTGCTCCTCATTCTTAGCCAGATTTTTCAAAACTTGTAATGCCTCATCCGGATCTTTATCCAATAATAGTCTGTTTGCTGCAGAATCAATTCAAATGCGAGTTTGTAAGTTAGCAGCATTATAGAACTTAGTTACCTGATTCCAGACGGGGAATCCATGCATTGGGCAGTTTCGAAGAAGAGTTGTAAATCTGTCCCAGGCCTCGTGCATTGGCTCGTCATCTTCCTGTTGAAAAGTAGCAATTTCGTTACGTAACCGCTCAGCTAAATGCGAAGGATTAAAACGAGATAAAAATTCACGAGTTAGATCTGCCCAAGTCATAATGGAACCCGGTGTAAGTTTATTCCACCAAGTTTTAGCTCTGTCCCTCAATGAATGGGGGAATAACCGAAGCCTCAGTATCTCCGGACTAACTCCTGGCAGTCTAAACGAACCACAGATCTCCTGGAACGTTTTGAGATGCTCTCTAGCATCCTCTGTTGCAGCACCACTAAACTGCCCGGCGTTGTTGATCATACTAAATATGACAGGCTTAAGCTCGAAGTTATCAACATCGATATCCGGCAGCGTGGTCTCCAGCTCTACATGATCGTTCAGCATGTAGTCACGACATGACCATCGTCCATCTGCTACGGGCGGGTCACCGACAGGCGGGTGGTTATCGCCAAGGTGTGGTATGCGACCGTCGGCAGGTTGGTTATGGCCCATCTTCTCTAACTGTTCCTCGAGGTATTCGTTTCTGTCTAAAAGGTGGCGAATTTGTTTCTTGAGATTGAAGGAACATTCGATTTCCGGATCTAATTTATACTCAGGCTTTTAGATCTGCGCATAAACAAGAAAACCTCGTGAAAAGCAAGAGTTGAAAAATAGAAAAAGAAAAATGAAAAGAAAAATAAAAATAAAAACGAAAGTGCAATAAAAGAAAGGTATGGTTATGTTGCCAATCCCCGGCAACGGCGCCAAAAACTTGTTGCGTGTAAAAGAGTCTATCACAATTGTAGTGCAAGTATACACGACGCAAGTAGTAAAGTGATACGAAGTATCAGATATCGTCTCCACAGGGATTGGGCTAATAGCTTCACCTAAATTTACTGCACGAAAGTAAAGGAAATAGTTTAAAAAGATGTCACGAAAATATTGAAGAAAACGTAAATAAAAGAATTGAGATATCAAGATAGAGAGAATGGGCTGGTATTGAATTGCTCAGTAGTGCAGGTATTGCAATGCTTAGGATCTCCAGTTCTGTCGTCGCGCCCGTCGCCGACAGCACCTGTCGCAGCGGTTGTCCGTTAGCTGTCGCGGCAGCGAACACACTAACTCCGTACTCCAAGTTTGGCAAGAATCCCAGATCTGCCTTGGCCTATCCCTAGGTCCAAGTCTGTCGATGATCACGTCTTTGATGATACCTCCCGGCGTGAATCGAAGGATGAACACCGATGTGTATGAATTCTTCCTTAGCCACTTAACCTCGCCTTATCCCTAGGCACGAGATGGTTCAACTATAAACTAGAGAACGCGCTCTTATCTCTTTCGTATACTTAACTCTCCCGATGCTAAGTAAATAGATAACCTCACAATGCTCTCCTGATGCTCTTGCAAGATATTAAAACCGAAATAAGAGAACTTGAAGTTTATTTTATTGAACTTGGAAAATCCTAAAACAAAACAACCCTTGCAACTACTTTACAAAACAACCCGTGGCCCTAGGGGGAATTTAGAACATGACGATGACGGGTAATCGGCAGGGGGGTTTAGGTTTCGGTTATGGGGTTTTGGATTTCGGTTATGAGGTTTTGGATTTCGGTTATGGGGTTTTGGATGCCTCCTAGGTTAAATCTATGCCCTTATATAAGCTTTGGGCTCAAGTATTCTAAGTTAACAAGGATTACAACTTTAATGAAAAGTAAGATTCTAATAAATGATTAATCTCTAAGGATTCCTACTTTTCAGCCGCCTCCTTGTTTCATGGGAATTCTTCTCCTTGAGCTTTGGCTTGACATATCTTTCGATCCGGGGCTTGGAAAAATATTTGGCTTTCACACGACAGACGAGCAGATTTTTCTCTATCTATCGAGGTCCACTTGACTTTTCCTCTTCATAAGGCTGCTGTCATGACAGGTCCATGGCAGCTTCGTCCTCATCGTCTACTTGTCCAGTTCAGTTCTCCTGCTTCTCTGCCCTGCGCCTGCCTTCGTCGTCAACCTTGGCAGAAACCTGCAAAATAAGCCATCTTTTAGTAGAATCCGTACCTTTAGTGTATTTGTGATGTTTTGCTGTAAACTAACCTAAATGCAATGCAATGATGCTTGAATGCAGCAGAAATATGGGTTAAAAAGGGTGTAAATAATAGAACTTTTACACACTCAACAATATGTATTAGGCAAGTTATGCCAAGAGTCTTTTGCATGCAAGTATACACGGTCTGCAAGTAATATAACAGTTAAGCCGAGTATCGATCCCACAAAGGCTGTGTTTGGAATTCGATCGCTCTGTTAATTAATTGTCTTGCGAAAAAGATGTTTTTGATGTAGAGTGGTTTTGAAAGAAAATGAAAAGATAATGGAAGTACAAAAAGTAAATTAAAACGTTGGCAAGGAAGGTGTCTTAGCAAATGACGAGCGTTGGCAAAGAGTGCCTAGTTTTCACGCTATTCATTTCATGCCAACCTTTAATAAATCTTGTCTTGGCATTGTTTGCCGAGCAGATTCAAAGGTAGCAATGCCTCTGTCGATGACATTGCCCTAAATTAATCATGGAAAAACCCTTATATGTCTATAGTGATTTTTTTCATAAATCAATTCGATTAAGTGTCAATCTTTACTCCCAAGGGGTAGATTTCACTCCCGAAGTAAGTTTATCTTCTTGAACATCTTCTCTCGAAGCATCTCACCTCAGTATCTAGCATTTGATCGTCACCACCCAAGTCAGTTATAATATTGAGTTGAAATAAGCTAACTTTGTCAGTCGTCGCTTGCCATAGTATTTTAAGAAGAGAGAGTCAGTTGTTGCTTGGTAGCACACTTAAAAATAGTAAACATGCCAGATAGGAAAATAGTATCGAGGCAGTGTCGATTTATTAAAAAACTAAACAAAAACATAGTGTTCAAACGTAATCACCCCTCACCAACTATGAAATTAGTTCATGGTGAGGGTGTCAACCAAAAAACCATTATCGTTTTTAACCTCCATCATCATTAAAATTAAGTAAAAATAAAATAACAACAAAGAGAATGAGCTAGAAGAAGGTCTCTCGGTACAACTCTTCGCAGCCAAGCTCTTGGTCGAATGTTGAACTTCATCTCCGATCACTCTCCTCTTTTTTCTCTATTCTCTCCAATTTTGCTTTGATTGGGTTTAAATAGGACTCCATGGATAGTCTAGAATTACCTTGGATTTGAATTTGAACGTGTAAGGTTAAGGAAGGTGATCATCTTATCTAGCATTTGAATCCTAAGGCTGATCAGATTAGGGTTGACGTCATCGTGCCAATGCTCTTCTGGCTTCGCAGCTCGGCATGGTAGTGCCAACAACGCTTGGCACTGCTTGTCCGCTATTTTTTCGAAGATTGATCCAATCCCTATTTTCTCGCAACCTGATCTGGTCCTAATTTTTCGGGGTCAACATATTCTTGGTCTGGCATCAAATGTTCTTCTCTACCAACTGGTGCTTGGCATTAAAGGTCCTTCTATGCCAACGACTACTCAGCATCCTCCTTGGCGCCGTCTCCTTTTTGGGCTAATCTGCTCCTACTCTACTAGCTGTTGTGCCATCAGCTATGCCAACATGCAAAAAGGTGCCAAAAACAACCCTTCACACTGGCCATACACCGAATCCTTACTCTTTATGCAATGCATGATTTTGCGACATAAATGTACTTAAAAGACAAGGAAGAGCATGTGAAATAAGCATAAAAATTAGTACTTTTAGAGCGTCAACATTCTTCTACACCTAGCTCATTGCTTGTTCTCAAGTAATGAAGAAAGAAAAATAAAATCAAAACGATGAAAATGATATCTCAGCAAAGTTTTGGTTGGCATGTCAACCGATGCTGGAAAGTAAAAGTTGACTTAAGTTTGTCCTCCGTTATCTCAGTGCAATAATGCCAAACAGATAGTAATTCAAGAGCAACGATATAAATCTAGTCTAAGATAATGAAGAGTGCATGATCTGCAGACAATATGCATCAAATATCCTTTCACTCCCTTAGCTCATTTTACTTCCTAAACTCAGGTTGTTATTATTATTATTATTATTATTATTATTATTATTATTATTATTATTATTATTATTATTATTATTATTATTATTATTATTATTATTATTATTATTATTATTATTATTATTATTATTATTGGCAATTGCTTCAAACTCATCTCGAACAGGAGAGCCAAATGCAAAGAATTCGTTGTAGGCATATCCACCACCAGCTGAAGCGGCCCCTCGTAAACATACTTGGAGTTACTGCCAGCATTTGATGCCACCATAAGCATGTCAGCCTTTTTAAAAGAAATATTGGGGTTCCCAAAGTCAGCATGTATTGTTGATTTCCTTTTGCTAGAATATCAGCTGCCAATTGAGGCACATGGATACTATTTTCAAGAGAGTCAGACACTGTTGAGCAGAATGGAAAGTTTGGAATGTGGGTTTCAGGTGGTTTGGGTTGTTGGGGTTCTGGTGGTTTCAGCAGTTGGGTTGTTGAACCAACTAACTCGTTAGGTCTAACGGATCAGTTCTGAATAACTGATTCTGTTGGACTCGGCTGGGCTATATAAAAGAAAAGGGTGGCCCGACCCTTGGCTATCTCGACTTTGATGAGATTTAGCCCACATTCATTTGGATCAGTTTTCTTTCGTTATTCAATCTTGACCGTTCATCTTTAGGGTTTTAGAGATATTCCATTATGGTATCATTCGTCGGGTTCAGCCTCTAATCCTATCATTTTGCGATCTAGGGATTTCTTGTTGACGGTTCTGGTTCTACGCATCCGCCACGATGGTTCGTGTTGACGGTGATGGAGACGATGACTCCTCTGCCCGATCAACCAAATTCTTCGCCAGCAAACGCGTGAATGTCCTTCTCGATGAGACGAACTTTCTCATCTGGAAACATCAAGTACTCTTGACGGTGCGAAGCCACCGCCTTGAAGGTTTCCTCACTGGTTCGTCGAAGGCACCGTCGGCTAAAATTCGTCAGACTGACAGAACTGAGGTTTTGAATGAGAAGTATGAGGACTTTCTTGCGCAAGGCAATGCGCTATCGTCGTGGATTCTCTCAACAATAAGTCTGCATCTTCTGTCTAACTTTGTCGGAGCTGAGTCCACTGCGAAGATCTGGTCTATTGTGGTCGAGTTCTTCAGCAGCCGTTCGACCACAACGGTGATGAGTCTACACTTTAAGCTCCGGACAATTCGTAAAGGGGAGCTTTCGATGCGTGCGTACATCTCCAAGGTCAAGGAGATCTGTGACGCCTTGGCTTCGTGCGGTAGTCCAGTGTCGAAGGTGGAGCATATCGCAACAATTCTCGGTGCTCTTTCGGCTGAGTACAAGCCGTTCGTGGCAATCATCATGGCGAGCCATGAAGTCCTGTCCCTTGACAACGTCACATCTATTTTGGTTGATGCCGAGGCTCAACAGGGACTGTTTGACTTTGAACAGTCTTTTCCGATGAGTGCTAATATGGCTCGTTATTCTGATTCTGGTGGATCGACTCAGTCTGGTACAGATTCCTCGACAGGTGGGTCCTCTCAGCGTCCGTATCGGCAAAATGCCTCTGGTGGAGGTCGTGGTTGCAATCGACCTCGGTTTCAATGTCAATTGTGCAGGAAGATGGGCCATCTTGTCGATCGGTGCTTTCGAAGGTTCGATCAAAGTTTTCCGGGTGTATCTGCTAGCTTGTTCAAGAACAGTGAGGCGAAGGAGCTATGTCTGCAAGCGTGTGCACTATGACTGGAAACAAGTCTTTCAATGGTCCATCTCTCTCATCCAGTCCAACCGGTGGCTCTACCCTGCCCAACTCAGGTGGCTCGTGTCTTCATTGTGCACCTAGTGGTGCTGGTAACATTGGTCAATGGTTTGTTGACACTGGAACCATGCATCATGTCACGTCCGACTTATCCACTGTTCATCAGAGTGATGACTTCTCTGGACCAGGTAAACTTGTTGTCGGTGATGGTAAGGGGTTACGTATTCACAAAGTTGGTTCTAATTTTGTACCTGCTAAAAATCGTATGCTTCATTTATGTGAATTACTTCTGGTTCCTTAGATATCTAAAAATCTAATATCTGTTTCGAAGTGTGCTAGTGATAACATAGTATATTTTGAGTTCCATGCTGATCGGTGGCTTGTTCGTGATGAGGGCTCTCATGATGAACTGTTGTGTGGTACTGTCTCTGATGGGTTATATGTTCTTTCCCCTGCTTTAGCTGTTGTTAAGTCTGATTCTGTTGCAATAATGCTGAAGTTCATATATATGTGCTTAATCAAGATAGTTGTCATGTCTGGCATCGCCGTTTAGGGCATCTAGCTCAAGTTACCTTAGATAAGGTGTTACATAGCTGTGGTTTATCTGTTGATTCAGTTGTAAATAAAAGTGATGTTTGCTCTGCGTGTTGCATTGGTAAAAGTCATAAACAACCATTTCATGCATCTACCATTGTGTATTCTGAGCCATTTCAACTCATGTTTACTGATTTGTGGGGTCCTGCTTATGTTAAATCAGAAGGTTACTCGTATTATGTCTCTTTTGTTGATGCTTATACTAGACATACTTGGTTGTACTTACTCAAAAACAAGGCTCAAGCTGTTCATGCCTACAAACTGTTCTCTAAAATGGTCACTAACCAGTTTGGTGCTAATATTAAAGAAATTCAGTGATTAGGGTGGGGAGTTTCGTAGCTTGTCTCCTATTCTTGCTGAACTTGGGGTAAGGCATAGGGTCATGTGTCATCACACATCTAAGCAGAATGGAGTGGTTGAACGAAAGCACCACCACATCATTGAGTTGGCTCTAACCCTTCTTAGTCAAGCTTCCTTGTCTACTCAGTTCTGGTCCCATGCTGTGGTCACAACTGTTCACTTGATCAATCAACTTCCAACTCGAGTCCTTGATAACCTTAGCCTCTTTGAAAAATTGTTCCAACGCAGTGTTGACTACTCCTTTCTGAGAGTGTTTGGGTGTGAGTGTTTCCCACATCTGCGTCCCTTTCAACACCATAAACTTGAACCTCGTTTTCAGTCTTGCATCTTTCTGGGTTACAGTATGCAACATAAGGGATATAAGTGTCTTACTTCTTAAGGCAAAGTCATCATTTCTCGACATGTTGTTTTCAATGAGAATTACTTTCCTGCTTCCAAGTCACACAACAATCTCACTCCACCTCAACATAAAGCCTTTAGATCTTCTCCTTTACCTGTTGTATCAAGTTCCTCTTCTTTTGATGTCTCACCTTCTGCTTCTACTACCCCTCACACCACTGAAATCTCTTCTTCTACATCATCACCTTCTGCAGTTGCACCTTCACCTACAAGTGTTAGTCCTACAGCTCTTTGTTCTGAAAACCCCAATTCCTCTCCTGCTGAGTCTGTTGCTCGTTCCACTTCTGTTCCTATTGGGTCTGAACACAGTCAGGTTGCTCTGGAGGTGCCAGCTGGTTCTCCACAGCTTTCAAACTCTGTGTGTGGCCCTACTTCGAGTTCTTCTCAAATGGAAGTTGTGTCTGTCAACTCTAATGAACAAATGTTGCCAGTTGTCCATCAACCTTGTATACCAAGTGTTGATCCAACACCTGTACCTGGGTTTGGTGAAGATGGTACTTCTGGGTCTCTTGTTAATTCCCATCCTATGGTTACTCGAAGTAAACTTGGTGTCTTCAAGCCCAAGTCATATGTGGCTACCAAGGTCAGTGACTTTGTTCCTGACACTGTCGAGCAGGCACTTGAGATTCCAGCTTGGCGTGATGCAGTAATGGCTGAGTACAATGCTCTTATGGCTAACAACACCTGGAGATTGGTGATCCTTCCTGCTGGTCGAACTGCTGTAGGTTGCAAGTGGCTTTTCAGGGTTAAATACAACTTTGATGGTTCTGTGTCACGCTACAAAGCTCGGTTGGTGGCTAAGGGGTTCTCTCAAGTCCATGGTCAAGATTTTGGAGACACGTTTAGCCCTGTTGTAAGGATTTTTACTCTGAATATTCTGTTATCTATTGCTGTGAGCAACAAGTGGGTACTGCGGCAAGTGGACGTGAACAATGCGTTCCTCAATGGGGGTCTCGAAGAGGAGGTGTACATGCAACAACCTCCTGGTTTCACACAGAGTTCGGATGATGAAACTACTCTCGTGTGTTTACTTCAAAAGGCCATGTACGGACTGCGACAAGCTCCCTGCAGTTGGTACACTAAGTTGCGTAATTATCTTCTTGATATCGGGTTTAAAGAGTCTGCTGCAGTTACCTCCTTGTTTGTATGTACTTCTTCGACTGCCTCTTTGTATGTATTAGTGTATGTTGATGACATTATTGTCACTGGTTCTTCAATTACTGCTGTTGAAAATGTTATTCAGCGTCTTCATGGCCAGTTTTCATTAAAAGATCTTGGTGAATTGTCTTTTTTTCTTGGCATTACTGCTCATAAAGTGTGTGGGTCTCTGGTGTTAAGTCAGAAAACTTATATTTTGGAGTTACTGAAAAAGGCCAAAATGGATCAAGCGAAACCATCTCCCACACCCATGTGCTTGACTACAAAACTTGTTTTGAATGCTGGCAGCCCGGTGTCTGATCCTTACGCTTATCGTAGTATTGTTGGTGCCCTATTGTACGTATGTTATACTCGGCCAGATATATCTTTCAGTGTTCATCGGGTGGCCCAATTCATGCATAAGCCTTGCGAAGAGCACCTTGCCGCTGTCAAGCAAATTCCGCGTTACCTTGGTGGCACTCTTAACTATGGTTTGACGTTCACACCTAGTGATGCTGGAAGCAAGAGTATTGTTGCGTTCTCAGATGTTGATTGGGGTAGTAGCACGGATGATCATCGGTCTACGACTGGATATTGTGTGTATGTCGATAACTGTCTGGTTGCATGGAGTTCGAGGAAACAAAAGTCCGTCTCACGTTCTACATCGGAAGCTGAGTATAGAAGTGTGGATGACACAGTTTCAGAGTTACTATGGGTTCAAACTGTGTTGAGTGACATGAAAGTTTCCCTCACGGGACCCCCGGTTGTTTGGTGTGATAACACAAGTGCGGTTGCAATGTCCGCTAACCCTGTCTTCCACTCGAAGTCTAAGCATGTGGAACTCGATGTCCATTTCGTTCGGGAAAAAGTTGTTGAACGAAAGGTTCAAGTTAATTATGTACCCGCTGAAGCTCAAGTTGCGGACGGGTTTACGAAACCATTATCCAAGGCTTACTTTCACAATTTTCGTCATAAGGTGGTCGTTCACCCAATTGGCTTTGAAAGCATGTGAGCTTTGCTCGAATTATTAAAGGGGGGAGGAAGCAGGGGAAATGTTGAGCAGAATGGAAAGTTTGGAATGTAGGTTTCAGGTGGTTTGGGTTGTTGGGGTTCTAGTGGTTTGAGCAGTTGGGTTGTTGAACCAATCGCCCTGTTAGGTCTAACGGATCAGTTCTAAATAACTGATTCTGTTGGACTCAGTTGGGCTATATAAAAGAAAAGGGTGACCCGACCCTTGGCTATCTCGACTTTAATGAGATCTAGCCCACATTCATTTGGATCAGTTTTCTTTTCGTTATTCAATCTTGACCGTTCATCTTTAAGGTTTTAGAGATATTCCATTAGACACCAAAGCCCCATTTATAATCCCAACAGCACCCAGCTGGACCTCCAACTAACGGTTCTACTTCCATAGCCTCAAAATTATTTCTAGCCATAACCTTCGATTCAACTACCTTCTCTGAAACAAGGGGATTCAGCCCCCACTCTGTACACTTCTCCTTGTTATCAGTATTGGAAAAACTAGGTCTAGATTGTAACAGACTAACGGAGAGGAAGAGGCCAAGAGAGAATTTGGGTTTTGATTTCAATGTAGGCCTCATCCAAAATTACTTGAATGGGTCAGTACCACAATGTGGTTAATATAGCCCAATAATAACTTCCTAACATATTGCCCATTAGTTGTTCAATCTGTTTTTGGAGTTTGTTGGGCAGTTACAACGTTTGTTATATTTCAATATTCACCCGAATTACTCGTTTCTTGAAGAACCTCCTTCGAAAATACGGATAATTGACTTCTGAGCTTGCAAAAATTATTGTTGGGCAATGGCTTTGTGAATATGTCAGCCACTTGATGTGCAGTGGGAACATAATTAACCATAATCTTCTGCTCGCCAATCTTTTCACGGACAAAATGCAAATCGAGATCCACGTGTTTAGTCTTAGCATGAAGAACGGGATTAGCAGCCAAGGCAACCGCGCTGGTATTAACACACCATATTGTTGGCGTACCCACAACATTCACACCCATGTCACTTAAGATAGTTTGAAACCACAAAACTTTAGAGGCGACATCGGCAAGACTGCGATACTCCGCTTCAGCCGTTGATCGGGAGACAGCCCGCTGCTTGCGTGAGCTCCAAGACACAAGATGCGGCCCATGATAAACACAGTCACTACCCCAATCCGCATCCGCAAAGGCCACTAAATCAGAATCTTTATCAGCGGATGCAGCAAAAAACAAACCATACTCAAGAGTGCCCTTTAAGTATCACAAAATGCGTTTAACCGTAGTCCAATGAGACTCCATAGGTGATTGCATAAATTGAGCCACCTTATTGACGGCAAAAGAAATTTCAGGCCGAGTATGGCAAGCATACAAAAGACCACCGACAATACTTCGATACAACTGAACATTCCGAAAGGGATTACCACTACATTTACTAAGTTTGGTTGAAGTGGACATGGGGGTATCAACAGGTTTTGTAGTATTGAGATTGGCCTTAGTAATGAGATCACTTATATACTTTCTTTGCCCAAGAAACAGACCAGCAGACGTACGCTCAGCTTCCAGACCAAGAAAATATTGAACTTCACCCAAATTCTTGAGAGAGAAGGTTTCATGCAACTGATCAATGAACCTGGCAATATGGCTTTCTGAGTTACCAGTCATGAGTATATCGTTAACATAAACAGCCGTGTAAACAAGAGTGGAACCGTCACAAAACACAAATAAAGACGTGTCTGCTGAAGAATTTCGAAAACCAAACTGAACAAGAAAGCCTTTAAGCTTCAAAAACCAACTTCTAGGGGCCTGCCGAAGCCCATAAAGGGCCTTAGTCAACTTACAAACCAAGCGAGACCCATCAGCAGCAGTTTGTTCAAACCCAGGGGGTTGAACCATAAACACCTCTTCAGACAAACCCCCTTTAAGAAACGCATTATTGATGTCAAGTTGATGAATTTTCCAAGTATTCTGAACTACTAATGACAAGAGAACATTAACCGTGAAAAACCTGATCACTGAGCTAAATGTTTCCGTAAATCACAACCCGGAGTCTGAGAATACCCCTTTGCAACAAGACGGGCCTTGTACTTGTTCACGGACCCATCAGCATTCAATTTGATCTTGAATAACCACTTACAACCGACGATTCTTTTATCAGACGGAACTGGAACCAACTCCCAGGTTTTGTTTTGAAGAAGGGCATTATATTCTGCCAACACAGCCTCATGCCACAAAGGGTGCTGAAGAACTTCAGAGATGTCCAAAGGAGTTGTAGGGCAAGTCGTAGCATAGACCTTAGGCTTAAACACATCGGCCTTGCTCCGAGTAACCATACTATGGTGATTAAGACCACTTGCCAAGCAAGGAACATCAGGATTGACACTGCTCGGGGGTGCTGATGAATCAGGGTCCAGCAGTACGTGACCAGCAGCATCTAACGAATCACCAGATGCATCACCAATCTGATCACCACTCCCCAGCATATCGTGCTCAACAGTATCCGTAGGTTCATCAACATTCTGTGTAGCAGGAGAAGCAATGTCAACAGGATCCACAGCAGGAAGAGCAGCATCAATGGATGAAGACTGATGTGCAGAAGCATTAACAACATCAACGACTGCAGCATCAGTGTTAATAGTCACACCACCAGTAGATAGATGCTCAGCAATCGCATCAGGAGAAGTATGGGGCGCATTTTCAGACACAACAGCAGTAGAAGAACCAGATGACACACCAAGAGTGGATTCCTGACCAGCATCCAAGGGCACAGTACGCTGTGTTCGAATAGGCAACTCAGAATGAACAGGGAGAGGAAACGAGCCAGACTCAAAGGTCGATGAGGAAGAAGAAATTGGAGGAGCAGATGCAAAAGGAAATATACGTTCATTAAATCGATCATTACGAGAAATAATGATTTTACCAGAGGCATTAAGGCATTGATAGCCATGGTGCTTTGGGGAATAGCCCAGGGAAACACAAGGGCGAGAACGAAACTCAAATTTGTGTTTGTTGTGATGTCGAAGACATGGAAAACACTGACTCCCAAACACGTGAAGAAAGGAATAATCAGGGACCTTTCCATAAAGCATCTGAAAAGGGGATTGACCACCAAGAGAAGGCGAGGGAAGTTTGTTTATAAGATAAACTGCACTGAGAATGGCAAAGGACCAGTAATGTATGGGCATGGAGGCCTGAGCTAATAAGGTGAGAGCAGTCTCGACCACGTGCCGGTGCTTACGTTCAACAACACTGTTCTGCTGTGAAGTTTTAGGACACGTGACTCGATGACGAATACCAAGCCTAGCAAGAGTGCTTTCCAGGAAATGAAATTCCCCACCACCATCCGTTTGAATAGCAAGAATGTTTGCAGAAAATTGAGTAGCAACAAGAGCATAAAATAATTCAAAGGCTTGCACAGATTCAGACTTAGCTTTAAGTAGATAGACCCAAGTATTCCGTGTGTACATATCAACAAAGGAAATGTAGTATTTATAGCCAGAAGATAAAACTGGAGCAGGGCCGCATACATCAATTTCAATCAACTCAAATGGTTTAGTGTAAACAGTAGTCGAAGAGGGAAAAGGTAGCCTATGACTCTTCCCTAACTCACAAGCAGTACAAACAGTGGATTCATCTGACATAACAGTGTTATTCAAGACTAAACTAACTATATTTGGAGCTGGATGACCCAATCTCCTATGCCAAAGCCAATAAGCAGATGAATTTGAATCAGAAGTAGAAAATAAAGGAGCAGAAGTAGTAAGGACAACACCATTTGATTCGGAGGAAGACAACACTCGTGGTTGAAAGCTATACAAACCATCACGCTGCACCCCTTGCAGCAACACCAGGCCCGTAGATTTATCCTTCACAAAACACCTATCAGAGTGAAACTCGAAGAACACAGAATTATCACTGGCAAACCGAGAAACAGTGTACAAGTTCTTCGCAATATGAGGAACATACATAAGGTTTTGCAAAGTCAAATTCCTAGTATCAGTAGCAAAAGATGAAACACCAATACTATCAATATCCAAGCCAGAATTATCACCAAGAAGAACCTTACCCTTACCAGTATACTCACGTGGCTGCTGCATAGCTTGAGGATCACGAGTCACATGGTGCGTGGCACCAGAGTCGCCAAACCATTTGTTGTCAGACACACCACCTTGCCCAATGACAGTATTCACCTGGGCATTAGCTGCAGAACCATTCAAATCACCAGTACCTGCAGAGGCATTAACGAACGGATTATAGCAAAAATCAGAAGAACAACGACACTGAGACGTCAGGGAATCAGATCTAGAAAACTGAGTCATGTTAACAGTAGACACTGGAGGTGAACTTTGATAGGCAGCTCCTCGAAAATTCTGGTTAAATCGATGCTAGCACCGATCGGCGGTGTGGCCAAGCTTGCCACATATCTGGCATTGCAGGCGTTGCTTACCACGATACCGATTAGAAGACTCATCTGCTCTGTAAGGACGAGTGTTGACAGTTGGAGGATTAGAAGAACTAATAGCAGCAGACGAGGAATGTTGAGCCACATTAACACCGATTGGCAACCGCAACGGGTCCTGAAGCTGAGTCTCAGCATCAACAAGAACAGAGACAGCCGAAGTCAGAGAGTATTGCTCCTTGCTTCCAGTAATGACCACAACAAAAGGATCGTACTCCGCGGAGAGGCCATTCAAGATCGTGGCCACTTGTTCAATCTCCGAGACCTTGTTGCCGCACGTCGCAAGCAAATCACACACTTCCTTCACCTGAGTGACGTACTCACGCATCGACAGAGAGCCTTTTTTGAGGGACCGGAGACGACAATGGAGGTGCATTATTTTTGTGGTTGAGAGCTGCGCATACAACTCGAGAACAGCTGCCCAAATTGAGGAGGACGTTTCGGCTCCCACGAGTTGTGGAAGAACCCTAGAGCTCATCGTTGAAAGCAACCAGGACGCCAGAGAACTGTCTTGTTGCCGGAAATGAACATAGGCAGGATTTGGAACCGTTTCCCCAGTCGAATTGACGAGAACCTTGGCTGGAACGGTGGTGGAACCATCAAGGTAATGTTCAAGTCCATGACCACGAATCAACAGCAAAACTTGCTGTTTCCAGAGAAGAAAATTCTCATCGTCCAAGCAAACACTGATAGACTTGTTCGCAAACATCGGAGTGACAGTATCATCGCCGGAGGGAAGCTCAGTGCTTACTGGCTCAACAAGAACCATGATGACGAATCAACAAGGCAAATCGCGAAGAAAAACGCGGAACAAAAAGAAAATAAAAACGAAATAACGCTGAAACGAAGAGGAAACACCGCAATCATAGGCGGCGATCGAAAGAGATGACGGCCGGAAGATGACCCTCTGATACCATATTGGAAAAATTAGGTCTAGATTGTAACAGACTAACGGAGAGGAAGAGGCCAAGAGAGAATTTGGGTTTTGATTTCAATGTAGGCCTCATCCAAAATTACTTGAATGGGTCAGTACCACAATGTGGTTAATATAGCCCAATAATAACTTCCTAACAGATTGCCATTAGTTGTTCAATCTGTTTTTGGAGTTTGTTGGGCAGTTACAACGTTTGTTATATTTCAATAATAAGATGCAACTTCAATAGTCTCACCAAAGGGTATCCCTTCGTCCATCAGCCACCAAGATTTGGGGGAGAAAAAAAGGATCAATCTCAGTAACGACAACCTCAAATGACTTATCTCCTACCATAAGATTCACTCGTTCATCAATTCTATCGCTTTGCTCTAAAATAACTTGAAAGTTTGCCAAAGCAAAAGAACATGGACTAAGAGTGCTCTCATCTACTGAAATAAGCATCCTGCATGCCCCGGAATGCCAAAGCAACACAGCCAAGCTCTACGGTTTTTCACCCTGAGATTCTCTGACCACTCGGAGAGGCTAACGAACCACTTATTGCACACCATCGATTTCTCAGACTTGAAACTCATCATGGCTTCATAAGAATCAAACATTAACAACATGAGTGTTCCAGAGAAGTTCGTAACTGTTAGATCAGTTATACTTTCATCTTGCATTTTTTTCGCCAAATCTTTGACCTTCGTATAACTTTTACACTTTCCAACAAGACATCTGCGCAATAAGGCCTCTTTCTCCTTATCAATCACACCCTCAATAATGGTATAAGACGGATGTTTACCATTGATTTGGGAAGTGTAATGTAATTAATAATTGATTTGGGAAGCCTAATGTTTAGGAGTTTAGGTGTTTATGTTCAAGATTTAGTGTTGTAAGACTTATAGTTTATGATTTATGGCTTTAGGGTTTATGGTTTAGAGTTATGATCTATGATTTAGAGTTTAGGGTTTAGAGTTGTGATTTAGAGTTTAGGGTATATTTCTTAGGATTAAGAATTTTTATGTTTTTTTAGAGTTTATGGGTTTAATGTTTAGGATTTAGGGGTTAAGGTTTAGTTGTTAGGACTTAGGGTTTTAGGGTTTATGGTATCATGATTTTAGGGTTTATGTTTTAAGATTTTGTGTTCTAAGCTTTTAATTACATTAAACATCCTAAATTAAAATTTATTTAATATTTTAGGAATGTAATTAATTACATTCTAGTAAATTTCATTGTAGAGTAAAATAAACATTCATTGTAAGAATTTAGTACTTCTTAATAGCAAAACCCTTTATGTTAAATGTTAATTTTTTTTAAGAAAATTTGATCTGGCGTATTAAATGTATGTGTGATTTAATAGAAACATTCGGACATGGCAGCAAAAGTTGGAGTGAGCTTCTTCAAAGTTGAGGAAATCCTTACTCACATTTATTCTCAAGATTGCATGAGGTGTTAGTATTTACTTGGTACAAGAAACACGCAAAAGAAGACATATCAAAGAGAAGCAAATATCTGAGGTTAACATAGTTGCTTCTGCAATAGAATTTGTTCAAATCAGACTTATTGCAAATTCTATAGCTACAACTAATAGTTCCAATTTGTTTCTTTGTAAATGCTGAGATATTATTATATAGGGTTAGTTCTTAGTTAGTAGTGTTTTGTTTCTGTATTCCTGCTATAATAAAACTTGCTATTTATCCAAAAACCAATATTGATTACATGCTTCCATTCCATTGACATTGTAAATGATGGAAATTGTAGGAAAGGTGTTGATCCATCATGCCCATTAATTTTACAAAGAAGATGAAATGGAAGTCAATTTACGTCCACTCGCATCTATCGCCTTTCCCTTCAACATATCATCCACTTCTTTCACAAAAATTTCCATAGCTTGGGCCGGCAATCTCATTGTGATCACTACTCCAGCCTCTCCTTTCTTATTCTTGGATGGCATGAAACAACTTGTTATTACTACCTTAGCCATACCACCGTACACCGGCTTACCCCACCCGAAATCGATGTCTCCAAACCCGGTACGTGTTAAGTCCGAGACTATGTAAGTTCGAGCAAGGGTGAGTTGCGGTCGACCCCTGCTCACCATTAGATCTGCTAACGATTTCATGTATTCTTCTGTCACAATATTCTTTATTTGTTTAACAAGCTCCAATGTATACCCTAATGGATTTTGACAAAGTTGCCCTGCTTGTGCTACTGCAACCGGGTGCGCGACTGCATTCCCGTAATACCCTGAAGGTAACGGGGGATTATACTTGGAGCGTGCGTTTACGAGACATATAATGCGTACCTCCTCCTCGGGATGAGCTCGAATTGCAATGGTTCGACAACGCCATAAGCATGCAGCCAATAGTTCAAATGTCGAACACTTAGAATGTTGTTGTGGCACAAGTTTGCGAAGTGCTGAGACTTCTTTGGGGCCAAAGAAAAAAGATCGACCGACCAATTCGCCGTCGGGGAAAATGGGTCCCTCCACTTCTTCATATTGGAGATGTTTACATGTGACTCTCGGTGGATCTCTAGCCGTTAAGAGATGTCTTTCCCATACAGGGGGGATTACCGGAGTGAGCCAACCGCGAGCCATTTCTCCAACGGCAGACATAAATTGGGTTACACCAATAGCGTCGCTCATGGTGTGATTGAGACGGAGGGCGAAGATAAAACCACCACACTTCAACCGTGTTACCTGTTAAAAACGTTATCAAAATGGAAAATTTAAATATTTACAACCATTTGGGACACACAGATTGCAAAGTGATAAAAACAATGTAAAACGAATACCTGAATAAGTAACAAGGGACAATTTAACACTCCAGAAGAACCTGGAACATCATAAAGGAGCTCCTCCAAACAAGGAAATGGTGGCTGAATTGTATCACCGAATTGCTCGAGCGAAACATCCGCATCCGCCTCGATAAACAACAAGCCTTCATTTGTGCAATCAACCATCAGCTTGCGGTGAGGTCCTTCTCTTAGCCTACCAGCAAATGGATAGTAAAACACCAAGGCTTGTGCAAGTGCCTCCCTAATCACTTTAACAGGATCTCTTCCTTGCATAGAAGGATTGTATTCGTAAAACTGGATGACCGGAATTTGAAACCGAAAACCCTCTTGATCATCGATGTCGGATAATAATTTGTACTCGGTAGGGGTTGGATTGGTCGGAACAATCAGTTCAGGTTCACGACGATGAACCTTGAACACTAAGGAAGTGCAGGAAGTTGACATGATACCAAAGAGGAAAAAAAATGGAACAGAGTAGTTTTGGTTGTTAAGCCAAATACTTGAGTTTTATTAGAGTGATATTTAGGGTAAGGGAGCTCTATTTCTATTTCCCATTAATTCAATTTTTTATTTAACTATCAGTATTTGTTTTATTGTTTTATTAGTTCGAATCATAAATTTATGTGAAGGACCTAACTCTTCATTCATAAAAAAAAATATCGTTATCCACCAAACACCCCACTACCTCGAACTTCTCGTCATCAATCACCATTGTTGTCATTCTCGGATATAATAACGTTAAGACATAAACATTATTTGCATGAATTATTAAATTTGTTTTCTACCTCTTTTGTCTTTGGAATTTTATTTATTTATTTTAAAATTGTATTATTTGCATATATTTTTCTTTCGTTCACCTAACGAGTATGATGTAATTCTAATCAGTGAAAATAATAATAAAATTTATCGTTATCCACCAAACATCATAACCTAGCATTTGTCGGGTATCAAAGATTCGGTTGGACTGTGGAGTTGTTATCAAATTTTAATTTTATCATTGCTATTCTTTTTTCAATAAAATTGCTAATACTTTTTAAGAAAAAGGTTCATTAAAAATGAAGGGTCATAATTCTTATCATTTTAATAAATAAAAATATACCACTACAATTATATGAATATGTATTGTGTTCTAAAACAGATAATTATATATGATTACAAAAAGTTCAAATTAAAAACTACAAGCTATATTACATAATTTATTATGATAGTAATAAAAAACGTATTTTAAGTTTTTATTAATGTTTCTATGGTTTTATTAACAAATTACGTTTTACAACTTCGACTAGAAAATTTTAAAAATACAAATTATGATGAGTTAATTATTGTTTTTATGGTGATAACCATTAGTCGAGTGGTGAAAAATATTTTATATTATCCAATTTTGTGTAGATTTAAATTATGATGGTTATTATTTAGAAAATAAAATTTTATATTTAATAAAAAAATAATTGTCTCTATGGTTTATGTAGTGGGCCATCGTTCTGCAAGAGCCCAAAACACAAAGTATAGCTATATTAATCAAATAAGCCCTCGCTTTTTTAAAAGATACATTATTGTTTTTTGTGGGGCCAAATTAATTTCTTTAAAAAAAATTAAGGGTAAAATTTTAATTTCTTAAAATATTGGGGCCATGGCCACCCCTAGTCCCCTGCATGCGAGTATGCGACTCTGATTCACACTTTTGTATTGGCCGACATCTTCGAAATAAAGGTAAACTATATTAGATATAAGTAAATATTAAGTTTTGTATTGAATATATTATTAAATTAAAAATTAATATTATTTGTCAACAATTTTTAGAGAAAGTGGTTAAATCTTTCATTTGACATTTTTTCCTCTCCCTTAGGTTATGGGTTTGAAACCCATTAGGAGAAAATTTCTCTTTCTCCTCCCTTTGGTAGAAATTGTTCAAAAAAAATTAATACTATTTTAGCACTGAAATTTAGTTTATGCTATAAATATATCATTGGACCGTTAAAATTCTTCCACATCATTACATGCATACTATTAAGATCAGTCCATATCATCATATTAGAATAATAATTTATGAGCCTAATAATTGAGCTCTATCTCATTTTTGTTTCATTGATTATTAAAAATAGAAACAACCCTAATTTAGCAATAGCATAATATATACACATAAGCTAAACTTGGGTTTCTCTCGCGAATAAAATTCCTTTGCACTTGTTCGATGCATCTATATATGTTCTTACATTAAAAATTAAATTTAAAGTTTAGAGTTAAAGTTTATGATTAGTATTTAAGGAATTGAAAATGTGTATTTTTTAGGATTTAAATTATAGAGTTTATGATTTAAAATTTATGATTAAGACTTAGATTTTAATTTTGTAATGTCGAGACATGAAAAAGGACACTAAAAAAGAACATATAATTTTTGTTCCTCACTAAGATGACTTGAAAACTGATTTACATTCACTCGCATATATTGGCTTTCCCTTTAGGATGAGTCTACCACGTGCGACGAACATTGATGAACACCACTAATGATGAACACCGATGAACACTATTAAATTTTTTTAAAAATTTTAAAAATCTAAAGGACTAAAATTATAATTAAAATTATCTCTTAAAAAATAAAAACTAAATTTAATAATTACTTTATAATATTTTTTAATATGTTAGAATCAAATATACCTAATTCTCATAAACCCTAATAAAATCAATCTCTTAAAAAAATAAAATTAATTTATAATTTTTTAATAGATTATAATCAAATTATCGGTAGTGACGGGTCGTATTTCTTTTGCTTGATTTGATTCTTATATGAACTACTAAATATGCATGGAAAGATGCGACTCATGATTTTCTTTTGCTCGGTTTGATTCATATATGAACTACTAAATATGCAGGGAAAGATGCTACTCATGATTTCGAAGATGTTGGTCACAGTGACGAAACACGATGAAAAAGTACTACATCGGTGAGGTTGACAACGCCACAAATCCTAAACCTAAACCCTAATAAATACTAATATGGGTATGTTTGATTATAATTTATTAAAAATTATAAACTGATTTTTATTTTTTTTAGAGATTGATTTTGTTAGGGTTTATGAGAATTGGGTATATTTGATTCTAACCTATTAAAAATATTATAAAGTAATTATTAAATTTGGTTTTTATTTTTTAAGAGATAATTTTAATTATAATTTTAGTCCTTTAGATTTTTAAAATTTTAAAAAAATTAATGGTGTTCATCGGTGTTCATCGTTAGTGGTGTTCATCAATGTTCGTCGCCCGTTGTAGAATTTTCCTTCCCTTTAACATACCCTCTAGTTCTTTCACAAATATTTTCATAGCTTGAGCGGGCAATCTAATCGGCACCACAATTCCAGCCTCCCCTTTCTTGTTCTTGTACGGTATTAAGAAACTAGCTATTGTACCAAGAGCTAGACCACCATACACCGGATTACCCCCAAGAAATCTGTGTCTCCAAGCCCGGCACGCGTCGTGTCTGAGACGAGATAAGATCGAAAAAGAGTAAACTTTGGTCGACCTTTGATCACCATTAAATCTGCTACCGATTTCATGTATTCTTCCGTTACAACATGTTTTGCTTGTTTCACAAGCTCCAATGAATATTCTAATAGATTTTGGCAAATTTTCCCTACTTGCGTTGCTGCCACTGGGTACGCGATTGTGTTTCCGTAATAACCTAGAGGTAACGGAGGATTAAACCTGGAACGTGCATTTACGATGCATATAACACGTACCTCTTCCTCAGGACTAGCATGAATCGCAATGGTTCGACAACACCATAAGCAAGCAGTCAATAGCTCAAACGTCGAACACTTAAAAGGTGTTGAGGCAAAAGTTTGCAAAGTGTTGAGACGTCCATGGGGCTGAAGAAAAAGGACTGGTGGACCATGTCGTCGTAGGGAATGATGGCGTCTTGCACTTCATTGTACACGTAATGTTTACATGTGACTCTTGGTGGACCTCTTGCCCTTAAGAGATGTCTTTCCCATATGGGTGAGATTGATGAGGAAAGCCAATCTCGAGCCATTTCTCTTACTGCAAACATGAATTGGCCTAGGCCACAGTCGTCGTTCATGGTATGGTTGAGACGAAGAGTAAAGATAAAACTATTGCATTTTAGTCGCCTTACCTAAATAAAAATTATATTATACATGTTTAATTAAATGAACACGTGGATTAAAAGACTAAAAAAATTATTAGGAAAAAAATCAATTAAGCTACTCTGTCAAAAGGGACCAATTGATTTTTTTCATTAAAAAAACCTTTAATTTGATGCATTTTAATTCCTATGAGCTCAATTAATTTAAATTTTTACGAAGGGCTTTCTAGTAGCTATGTCTAAAATTAAGCAGCTTACCGTTAGACTAAAATTAGACGCATTTTTGTGTAGCTACATAATTTCTTACCATTTTGGTAAGGATTTGTGTAGGATAGATAAGAAATTGTGTAACTACAAAAATCTTTACCATTTGTGTAACTACAGAAATTATTATATGATAACCTAAATCCTTACCATTTTTATAAGAAATTGTGTAGATTGTAAGGAATTGTGTAACTACACAAATCATTACTGTTTTATAAGAAATTGTGTAACTCGCACATAATTTTAGCCTAATGATAAGGGTGCCTAACCCTAGAAGCTTCCGTTTCCAGTCCCTTTAGTCAAAATAATACATGTATGTGAAACATTCAAAATCTAGGGAATATAAATAAAACAACAATTATATAATGTTTTAAATCAATCAAAGATAAAAATATACTATAAACTAAATATCTGAACAAGCAAAAATGGGCAATTCAACATTGTAGAAGAACCTGGAACATCATAAAGGAGTTCTCTGTGAGAATGGGGCCATGAAGACTGGAGATGGTGATCGACGGTTAAAGGGAGTGAAGAACGGCGTTAAGAGGAGAAATGAGCAAGGGTTTGTGTTTTACAAAAATACAAAGAAAATGAGAATAGGAAATTTTATTAATGATGAATATTTTGGATTTACAATGATATTGGCTATTTATAGCCCAAACTAATATCAAACTTAACAAACTAACAATCTCAACTAATTAATAACAAACCTTAAACAAACCAATTAACCATTCTTATTCTAACATTCACCCTGCTTTCTAACTTTTCTGAACTTCTTCAATCTCCTTCATTGAATAGGAGTTGAGTCCATGAGCTAATTCAATGTCGACTTCTCGAGCAAAAGATGCAGAATACAATGAGTTGAAAATGTTTGTGAGCTGCTACTATCCCGAACAAAATGTTCCTACAAAACTTTTCTTTCTTCTTCATTCATATTTGCCTTCATTCATTCACTTTCTCTTTTTTTTTCTCCTTTCTTCATTGTTCTTCTTTCTTCACTTATTTGGACTGTCTTTTTGTTGGAAGCAAGGCTGTTAGGCGTCGAGCTTCCGAATGCAATCTGAAGCCTCTCTTGGGCAAGAAGGCACCCTCTTATATCTGGTTAAGGAGAGCAAGGTTGTTAAACACTTAACTCTCCCCAGATATTTTCTTCGATGGACACTTGGTTGTGAAGCATTAAGTTCCAGGTTTACCATGAAGAAGCAGCAACAGACAACGAAGAAATAAAACACTGACTTATCTTTGAATAAAACTCCAGCACTCATCAGATTTCAACGACACCAATATCAATAGCTTCTATCATTATCGGTCGTAACCAAACAATATTCAACAAGAACAGTCAATGACAAAATGAAACTCCAACTTATTCTTGAACAAGATCTCATGCATTGACCATATTCCAACAACCAAAATGACATCGGTTGAGGTGAGCTTGCAATGAACATCAACAATGTGATCTCATATGAAAAAAAATCAAATCTGACTGTAACTGATCAACACAACCCTTTAACAATAGGCACCAACATTCAGTTTACTACAGCCAACTTAGACCAATTAGCCCTCAACTTAGCAATAACAAATATCAACACCAATCAACATATTGCAATCACAACCAGAAGATATGGAGAGCGACAACCAAATTAGTGGAACTCTCACTATGCGCCAAAACCACCAGCAAAAAATGAACCAAATAGATTCTAGGCCACAATTCACAACCAGTGTGTTGACACTCAATATCTCTTCTTATGTGATTCAAGTATTCATAGGCAAATCATAACCATCAAATATTCACAATCACTGATAAAACTTAACAAATCACAACTCAGTTTTAGTTGTAGACATTGGGAAGATGTGAGCAAAGACAATTGCAGAAGAAAGACAATAACTCAAATCATTAAGAGCAGCTTGGAATTCAAGGTCACTTAATAATCAAAGAGTGGTGTTGAGTAAATCAGAGGATCTCACCAAAAAATTGCCTGTAACAATCACTGAATACCAAGAAGCTTTCGATTCACCGTTGGAGTGGAGAAGTCAACTACCGGATGAAAAAAAATAATAACAAAAGCAACAACGACAAACACGAGTCAGATCTGATTTGATTCGACCATTTCAATCCGGAGACAGAAGCGATGAATTCTTATTGAACATGCCAACAATCATTGTACGAGCGACAATTGATGACTCAATCAACAGCTATTATGCCAGATCTTTGCTAGAACCGAAGATGAGATCAGTAATCAACAATAGAGACGCGAGGATGTGAAGAACACGACAAGACCGAACATAGATTGCACCTGAATCACCACAACAAAACACATTTGAAAACGAAAACAAGAAACCAGAGAACAAGACCGCCGGAGCAAAATCAGAGAAGACAAGCACAATCAGAGAATGAGAAACGAGCAACCAGTGTCAGATCGAAAGACGAACAACACCAAGATCTGAACTATATCGACAACGCAATCACAACGGCCTCAAGATCGACGATGAATGATACCATATGAGAATGGGGCCATAAAAACCGGAGATGGTGATCGACGGTTAAAGGGAGTGAAGAACGGTGTTAAGAGGAGAAATGAGCAAGGGTTTATGTTTTACCAAAAATACAGAGAAAATGGGAATAGGAAATTTTATTAATGATGGTCGTTTTGGATTTACAATGATATTAGCTATTTATAGCCCAAACTAATATCAAACTTAACAAACTAACAATCTCAACTAATTAATAGCAAACCTTTAACAAACCAATTAACCATTCTTATTCTAGCATTCTCATCCAAGCAAGGGAACAGTGGCTGAAGTGCATCACTAAATTGCTCAAGCGTAACATTTGTATCGATAAATAAGATCCATTCACCGGTGCAATCAACCATGAGCTTGCGTTAAGCTCCTTCCCTTAACCTAACAACAAATGGGTAATAAAACACTAAGGTTTATGCAAGTGCCTCCCTAATCACCCCAACATGGTTTTTCCCTGCATGGAAGGATTGTATCAATAAAATTGAATAATCGGAAGTTGGACACGAAGACCTTCTTGATTATCAATGTCGGATAACAATTTGTATTCTTTAGGGGAAGGCTTGGCCGGAAGTATCAGTTCGGGTTCATGCCGATGAACCTTGAACACTAAGGGAGTGGGCGAAGTTTCCATGGTACCAAAAGGGTGAAAATGGAGTAGGAATGTTTTGGTTGTGAAGCGAAACAAAGGGTCTTATGGGAACGGTATTTAATTTGTATGATAAAATGGGTAAGAGTTATTTGATTCTCAACCACTAGCTTTTGATTTATCATTAACATCACTTCATTGTGCCTTCTTCAAGACTCATGGGCCATGGCAAAACGAGTCGGCTACGTGCTGGATTTTGTCTACACCAAAGAAAATAATGTCCTATTCCACTGTAACGGATCTTTAGATGTGAATAATTGTGAAGCAGACTCGAAATTAAGCGAGTCCTGCTCCTTAGCTTTAGAGTTAGTTTTACATTACTTTTAAAAAGTATATTGGAAAATGTTCTTTAAAAGTACTTTTTGAAAGATACATTAAATTATTATTTTTGTGTAATTTTTCACAAAAATACTTTTGAAAAAGCTAAAGGTTATAAATTTTGAAAAACACTTTCAGCTTAAAAGAGTAGTTGTACTATATTAATTTTGATCCCAAAAATCAGGGACGGAACTATGTGGGGGTAGAGAGTGGTTGGGTGATGCGACCGGATGTGGAGGATAATTTGGTGTGGGAGCCTAATATGCAAGGGGACTCTCGGTGCAAGAGCTCACTTCTTTGATGAGTTCGTGGGGTTTTGTAGCTGACGGGTGTGAGGCTTTTAAAGTTTGGTCCATAGTGTTGCCGCCAAAGATTAAATGTTGCCTATTGTTTGTGTCGGTTCAGCGGCTGCCCATGTTAGCTTTGCTTCGCTCTCGTGGAGTGCTGTTAGGCGAGATGTCTTTAGTGTGTGTGCGTTGTGTGGAAGGCGAAGATGATTTGGCGCACATTCCAATCCATTGTCGGCTTGCTAAGGATATTTGGGTGTTGTTTTTTCAATGGTGTTGGGTGTCTTTGGTGATGCCAAAATCGTTAGCCGAGTTCTTAGTTTAGGGCTTTTATGGTTGTTTTGTGGGAGAGGTTCATCAATGGTGGTTGGCTGGTTGTTCGACGGTGTTGTGGTCGTTGTGGTTGGCGCGCAATGAAGTTATGTTTAATAATAGGCATTTGTTGGTGGGGGAATTATTTTTCCTTGTGCAGCTTCGTTCTTGGTATTGGGTAAAGGCTTTGTCGAATGATGCTTGGTCGTTGGTGGAATCGGTTTGGTGGGATTGCCCGTGGTGTTGCATGCATAGTGTATCAAGGACTACAACCAGGGTGGGTATAGTTTGGCAGCCTCCTTTGTTGGGCTCGTTGAAATTCAATGTTGAAGGATCGGCGCGTGGAAAATTAGGTCCAATAGAATGTGGTGGGGTGTTACGGGATGGGGAAGGGTGTATCTTGGCGTTGTTTTCGGGACCCTTAGGCGTTTTGGATTCTAATGAGGTTGAGGTGTGCGCGATTGTATATGCATTGAAGATAGTGGTTTCGTCTCCATGGTGTAATGGTCCGTTGATTGTTGTGGAATCGGATTCGCTGGTGGCAGTGGCATGGACGCTTCACAGTGAACGTCGGCCTTGAAGGTTGGGTCGTTGGCTTCGTTGTATTGATGCCGCATGTCGGGAGCTTCATTGTGTTTGTGTTCATCTTGTATTGCGCGAAGCCAATTGTGTTACTATAGCCTTATGTGTTTTGTTGTTGCTTGGTTTGTTTCGCCTTTGTCTTCCTTTCAGGATTATTACGGGTACTCTTTTTTTCCATTTAAGTTTAAGGGGGGTTAATAAGACTTGTGCTAATTTCTTAGGTATGGTTTTGCCTGAGTAAAATCATACTTTTGATAAAATAAAATAAAAAAGAGATTTTTTCCGATTCAACGAACCTACATTATTTCTTACGAGTAAAATATATACATTGTATTGACTAATTGAATGATGTACATTTACAATGTGACTAATTAAATAGAATACATATTCTTAAAAAAACAAAGTTCATTGTAGTATTAGTTAAAAATTAGTAAGTTCGTGTATGGTAAGGAAATTAACTACTATATAAACAACATCAAACATTCTTAATTAGTCAATCCAAATCAAAACCAACCAACCATGGCTTCAACCTTAGAGTTAAAGATGAAATACATCTAGATTTAAATTTTAAGAAGAAGCAAACAACAATAGAATCATATTTTACTAAGTTGTCCTTGTTATATTTGAAATTTTATAAAATTATTAATTTATAATATTGAAAGGGCCATAAATTTGTACAAGGGTCTTTCAAAAAATTATTACATTATTAATTTATCAAATATTAATTTATAGAGTTTCTACTGTATTAACTTCGCCGTGAGCCGATAATATATACTTTAAAAGAAGAAGAAAAATAACACATTTTAATTATGCTTGAAAATCAACACGCACATACTTCATATCATAATTATTTTATACATTATTTCAATTTTTTCACAATGCATGCAACTGTTTTCTATGTAAAACATAATCTTTTATGTAATTATATTACAAATCCATGCCACAAACTAGTTAGAATCAGTGGTCTAAGCTGCAGCTGCTTCATCCTCTGCCAAGGTCCGATTAATCTCCTTAACAAAGCTCTCCATAACAGGTGCAGGCAAGCAAACTGAGACAACAATCCCTTCCTTCCCTTATTTTTTGAAGTATATAAAAGTTTGCAAATACGTCACAATTCGACGGTCCACCAAACCCCGCCTTTCCCCACCCAAAATCAACATCCCTGAACCTGATCCGACTCAAGTCTGACACAAGTAAAGACCGAGTCGTATTAACATGTGGCCGTCCTCGACTTACCAACAAATCTGCCGTCGATTTCATGTAATCTTCGGTAGCCTTTACCTTGGCCTTCTTCACTAGCTTTACTGCATATTCTAATGGGTTTTGGATTAGTTCCCTTGCAGTTGTTTGAGTCGCGGGGTACCCGATTGCATTCCCGTAATACCCTAATGGCAAAGGAGGGTTGAATTTAGACCTTGCATTGACTACACAGATGAACCGAACGTCTTCGTCGGGGCCGAGTTGCAAGGCTATGGATCGACAGCGCCATATGAATGCGGTTAAGATGTCGAATGTTGAACAACATAGGTTGTCGGAGATGAATCTTTTAAGAGCTGAAATTTGAGTTGGCCTGAAGAAAAAAGAGCGGTGAACCAAGTTGTCTGTGGGCATGATTGTACCGATGGTGGCCGTGGCATGGTCGTACTCGTGGTGCTCGCATGTAGGGATGTAAAAACAGGTAATCAGATGGTTTCAGGTCGGGTACTGTCAGGTCGGGTAAAATCGGGTACATGTCATTTCAGGTCATTTTTCTGTTTTGACTCGACTCGGGTCGGGTGCGGGTCCATTTCAAGTCGTGTCAATTTCAGGTCGGGTCAAAACGGGTCGGGTCCGAAGCAGATAATTGATAGGTTAATTCGGGTTCGGATACACTTCAGGTCGGGTTCATTTCAGGTCGGGTCCATTTCAGGTCGGGTCCATTTCAGATCGGGTCTGTTTCAGGCCGGGTCTGTTTCAGGTCGGGTCCATTTCAGGTCGGGTTCATTTCAGGTCGGGTTCATTTCAGGTCGGTTGCATTTCAGGTCTGGTGCATTTCAGGTCGGGTAATTTCAGGTCGGGTAGTTGCAGGTCGGGTAATTCAGGTCAGGGTAATTTCAGGATTGGAATTCATATTGAGTTTGAGTTCGGTACAACTGCATAAGTAGTCGATAGACTTTAGGTTGGCCTTCGTCAATCGTCATTGATTTGGAGTTAATTATTTAAAGTCATATCAAATTAAAATTATAAAACATTGGAGTAATTAAAAAAATAATGAAAATGGGTTAATTTGGACTGAAAATGGGGCCAATTTGGATTAAAAATAAAGTTTCACGGATTATAATGAACAAAAATATCAAATTAAAATTATAAAACATTGGACAAATTTAAAAGAAAACAATGAAAATGGGTCAATTTAGAATAAAAATAAAGTTTTTGGGGACTATAATGAACAAAAATATCAAATTAAAAGTATAAAAATTAGAGTAATAAAAAAACAATAAGTAGAGGTCAATTTAGAATAAAAATAAAGTTTTAGGGTCTAGAATGAACAAATTTTCAAATTAAAATTATAAAACATGATGAATTACTATATATATATAGGGGTCAATATGGAATTAAAATAAAGTTAAAGGACTAGAATGAAGAAAATATCAAATTAAAATAATAAAAAATTGGACAAATTAAAAAAAATAAATGTGGGTCAATTTGGAATAAAAATAAAGTTTTAGGGTCTAGAATGATGAAAATATCAAATTAAAATTATAAAACATTGGATGAATTAAAAAAACAATGAATATGGGTCAATTTGGAATTGAAATAAAGTTAAGGGACTAGAATGAACAAAGTACCAAATTAAAATTATAAAACATCGAACGAATTAAAAAACTATAAATAGGGGTCAATTTGGAATTAAACTAAAGTTTAGGGGACTAGAATGAACAAAATATTAAATTAAAATTATAAAACACCGGACTAATTAAAATAAAGTTAAGGGACTATAATGAACAAAATATCAAATTAAAATTATAAAACACTGGACTAATTAAAAAAATAAAAAATGGTTAATTTGAAATACAAATAAAGTTTAAGGACTAGAATGAACAAAATGTCAAAGTAAAATTATATATTATTGGACTAATTAAAAAAATAATTAGTAGGGGTCAATTTGAAATGAAAATGAAGATTTAAGGGCTATAATGAACAGAAATATCAAATTAAAATTATAAAACATTGGACGATTTAGGGTTTAATGTTTAGGGTTTATGATTTAAAGGGTTTATGGTTTAAGGAAAATTCATTAATGCTTTAGGGTTCATATATGGATAGATACATGCTTACTTACATTAGGATTTAGGGTTTATGGTTCATTGTTTATTGGGTAAGGTTTAGGATTTAAGGAAAATTCATTAAGGGTTTAGGGTTCATACATTGATAGGTACATACATACTTATATACATTAGGGTGTAGGGTTAGGATTTAAGTGTTTTAGGTTTCGGGTTAATGGAAAATTCATTAAGTGTTTAAGGTTCATACATTGATAGGTACATATATACATACTTACATACATTAGGGTTTAGGGCTTAGGGCTTATGGAAAATTTATTAAAGGTTTAAGGTTTATACATTGATAGATACATACTTACATACATTAAGGTTCGGGGTTTATAGTTTAGGGGTTTATGTTTTAGGGTTTAGAATTTAAGGTTTAGGGCAAATTCATTAAGTGTCTAGGGTTCAGACACTAATAGGTACATACATACATTGTTATATACATTAGGGTTTATGAGTTTAGGTTTAGGGTTTAAGGGTTTAGAGTTTATGGTTAATGGAAAATTCATTAAGGGTTTATGGTTCATATATTGATAGGTAGATATATACATACTTACATACATTAAGGTTCAGGGTTTATGTTGTATGGTTTAGGTTTGGGGTTTAAGTGTTTAGGGTTTAGGGAAAATTCATTAAGGTTTTAGGGTTCATACATTGATAGGCACATACATACATACATACATTAGGGTTTAAGGTTTATGGGTTTATGTTTAGGGTTTAAGGATTTATGGTGTATGGTTTAGGGGTTTAGGTTTAGGATTTAATGGTTTAGGATTCATACATTAATACGTAAAATCAAAAGTCAATACAATGAACCTTAAACCAAAAAATGAAACCTTAAACCCTAAGCTAAAACACATAAAATAAAATCTCTAAATCAAAATCATAAACCCTTAAACCTTAAACATTAAACCTTAGAATACTAAACCCTAAAAACCATAAACACTAAACCTTTAAAATAAAACCCTAATTCAAAACCCTAAACCATAAACATTAAAAATAAAACATTATAACCTTAAACACTACAAAGCCTTAGAACCACACTTGTCCAAGAATTATCCCTTCACTATACCACGTGGAGGAACCGGGCTTTTCTAAAAACAGGCGGCTTAAATACCAACTAAATACCAACCTTTAATTTAGGCCATTGGATAAAGCAACTTTTATAGTGGTCATTAGATTAAAAATAAATAAATAAAAAGTTACCCGGTAAACCGGTAACCTTTATGTTTTCGTCTCCACCTTTCACAAAAGCACTGGTTCTTCTTCACGAACGCTTCATTTCTTTTTCCTTTACCCTTTTCTACTTCTCTTCCCAGAAATCTCTTGAATAATTCTCATTTTGAGGAAAAAAAATTGGAATCTAAAGTTATAAGAGAAGAGACGGTGGGGTCTTCGGTGAATTCTAACTCGCATGGGAACCTGGACGAGCAAATTGCGCTGTTAAAGAAAACAAAAAACCCCTCCCGCCATTGACGCGTCTGTCCATTTTTCTTGAGCACGACCTAAAAAATTGCAGAGATTTTTTCAAGTTAATTAAGAAAAAGAAAAAACCCATCATTGGAAGTCTGCAGAAGAACATAAATAGCCCAAGAAAAATCTTCGAAAAAAATAATCGTAGATGAAAGGAAAATCAAAGAACAGAAATGTACTAATTTTTTCATGTCAGCCAAACCAGCATCAATACCACCTAAAGGTGGTATGGATGCCCCCTTGGTAAAATAGCATATCAAAAAAGGTATATACTTTTTTCTCTTACAAAATTGTTACAATTTGTGTATATGCACATTGTGTAATATTTTGTGTGTATACACATTTTGTATAACAAATGTACTAATTTTTTCATGTATTCCAAATCAGCATCGATACCACCTAAAGGTGGTATCGATGCCCCCTTGATGAAAATTCGTAGTAAAAAAGTATATATCGTTTTCTCTTACAAAGTTGTAACATTTTGTACTAATTTGTGTATCGATGCCCCTTGGTGCACATTTCGTAATATTTTGTGTACATACACATTTTGTATAACAAATATACCAACTTTTTCATGTTTGCCATACCAGCATCGATACCACTTAAAGGTGGTATCGATGCCCCTTGGTGAAATAGCTTTTTTTTTCATGTTTGCCAAACCAGCATCCATACCACATGCCCCCTTGGTAAAATAGTTTTTTTTCATGTATGTCAAACCAGCATCGATACCACCTAAAGGTGGTATGGATGCCCCCTTGGTGAAATAGTAGGGGTGGGAATTGTCGGGTACTCGATTTATTCCGGTTCCTTTTTTTTAATTCTAAAATTAAAAAAATCACATATTAAACACAAAAATATTTAAAAAAAAATTAAACTTAAAAGAATATAATCCAAACATAGAAAAATATAGAGATTTAAACTTAATTTTAGAGTGAAAATATTAAGAAATATAAAATAAAAATATATATTAATTTTTATCGAGTCGGGTACCCGGCCCGACCGGGTAATTTTTTTTCTAAAATTACCCGACATTTTAGGTTCGAGTCGTCGGGTCAATCGGGTCGGGTATTTTTTCCCACCCCTATGAAATAGCATATTAAAAAAATATATTTTTTTCTCTTACAAAATTGTTACAATTGTGTACATTTTGTACTCATTTGCATATATACACATTTCCTTACAAGTACATGAACCATTTTGAACCTTGGAGAAATTGTGTAATAAAAAAGGTATATACCATTTTCTCTTAAAAAGTTGTATCATTTTGTTTATATTTGCTACTAATAAGTGTATATACACAAATCCTAATGAAACTTGTACCAAAGTATGCTTTTGGGTAAGAAATTGTGTATGTACACATTTCCTTACAAGTACAAGAGCCATTTTGAACCTTCGTGAAACTGTGTAATAAAAAAGGTATATGCCGTTTTCTCTTACAAATTTATACAAATTTGTGTAGATTTGCTACTAATATGTGTATATACACAAATCCTTATAAAACTTGTACCAAAATATGTTTTTGCGTAAGAAATTATGTATGTACACATTTCTGTACAAGTGCAAGAGCCATTTTGAACCTTCGTGAAACTGTGTAATAAAAAAGGTATATACCATTTTCTCTTACAAATTTGTACTAATTTGTGTAGATTTGCTACTAATATGTGTATATACACAAATCTTTATAAAACCTGTACCAAAATATGTTTTTGCGTAAGAAATTATGTATGTACACATTTTTGTACAAGTACAAGAGCCATTTGAACCTTCATGAAACTTTATAATAAAAAAAAGTATATACCGTTTTCTCTTACAAATTTGTACCAATTTGTGTATATTTGTTGTAACAATTTGTGTACCGCTTTTTACCCAGTAAACAGGTTTGTTGTTTTTTAGCCTGTATTTAAAGGTTGTTCCCTAGAACTCCCCCGAGGAACCACGTTCAACCTTAAATTTTCAATCCCCGGAAAAAAATACCAACAATTTAGTTGCAACACGTAAATAGATTTTGGAGGCAAACCAAATAAATAGATGAAAAAAATAAAAAATTTGGAGGCAACCCAAACAGGAAAACAATTCAGTGGCGCCTTTTTTTGGGTTCATGAAAGCTCATATTTTTTAGATTTTGGCGGGTGGTAAAATGTACTAGAATTTTCTGGATCCGTCTACTGAAAAAAAATTAATTTAATTTATTTTGTAACATAGATACTTTTTTGAATATGGTAAGTAACGTAAACATTAATTAAAAATAATTGATAAATTATCAATTACTTAATATTTTTAATAATTAAGAAAAAATAAATATGTTTAATGTATTAGATTAGAACTATAATATAGTGTCTAATTTAATATTTCTTAATTTCATAAATTATTTGTATTACTTGGTTCAATATTTTTATTTTTTAATATTCACTCTTCATTAAATTTTTGTAGTTGATAAATTATCAATTACTTAGATTTTTTCAATTTTAGTACTTAATATATATATATATATATATATATATATATATATATATCAACTTATGGAAGTTTTTAATTCATCAAGTCATAGATTTCGGGTCAATATCAATTTAGGTCAACAACAGGTCGGGTCACTTAACAGGTCGTGTTTAAAACAGGTCGGGTCCAAAACAGGCCGGGTCTAAAACAGATCGGGTTCAAAACAGGTCGGGTTCAAAACAGGTTGGGTAAAATCGGATATCGGGTCAATTCAGTCAGGTAAAATCAGTTATCTGTCAGGTTGGCTTCGGGTTCGGGTTCGTTTCAGTCGGGCGCAAGTCGAGTTTCAAGTCCACAGTAATTGGTCCAATTCGGGTTCGGGTCGTTTTCAGTCGGACACAGGTCGGGTTTGGTCACTACAGTAACAAGTCGAATTCAGGTTCGGGTCAACAACAGTTAATTACAGATCGGGTTCGGATCATTAAATTTTTAGATCAAATCAGGTTCTGACTCGAACAAGTTTCAGTCGGGTCAACTTTTTACATCCCTACTCGCATGTTATGAGCAGTGGCTGTCGAGCATTCAAGAGGTGCCTTTCCCAAACGGGTGGGATTGAGGGAGCCACTGCACCTCGTGCTATTTCACCCATGCCACACATGAATTGGATCAGCCCTGCAGCGTCGCTCATAGTGTGGTTCAATCGGTGGGCGAAGATGAAACCGCCGCATTTCAACCGTGTCACCTATTAAATTATCAACAATATTATACTTAGTTGCATACTCTTAATGTAAAATTAATGCGCATTATTAAATGAATATCTGGATCTTAATAAGAATACCTGAATTTGTAGCAGCGGAGAGTTTAACAAATTATTGGAGCCAGGGGGTTCACAAAGAAGCTCCTTGAAACATGGGAAATGAGGATGAAGTGAATCACCAAATTCCTCAAGCGTAACATCGGCATCGGCCTCGATAAACAACACACCTTCGCCGGTGCAATCCACCATAAGCTTCCGGTTCGGCCCTTCCTTTAGTCTACCAGCAAATGGATAATACAACACCAAGGCTTCCGCAAGTGCTTCTCTTATAACACTAACGGGATCCTTTCCTTGCATGCTAGCGTTGCACCGGTAAATATGGATCCCTCGAATTTGAAAACGAAAACTGTCTTGGTCGTCGATGTCCGACAGCATCTTACACTCGTGAGGGGTTGGTTTAGCCGGAATGACAAGCTCCAGTTCGTGCCATCGTACAGTGAACGCTAGAGAAGCGGGTTGTAGCATTGCCATGGCCAAAACTTGTAATTAATAAAACTGGGGAGTCTTATTTTCATCTTCTAGTTGTTAATTCTTCAACTATGTTCTCATATTTATAGGTGTAAACAGAACTTTTTTTTTAATCTTGGGGGATCTCAGCTATTTGCAGTTGAACTGCTAAGATCAATGCAACAATGTTGTTTTATAACATTTTAACTGCTAAGATTAATTTGTATCGCTTATTAAAGAGACTCGTTATGAAATAACAAGCTTAATTCAATTTATTTCATTTATAATGTTAGGATTTAAATTATTAACAAGATTTAACTTCTCATTTACCCATAGTAATTAGTTGTTTTTTCTTTTTAAGATAATTATGAATGATGATGATCTAGTTGACACTTTTCATGAATAAAGATATCATCAAATATGCTAGGGTAAACAACATGGTTTAATCCATTCTAAAAGCATTAATTTTTACCTTGTAATTAAGAAAATTATGAATATAACTTTTCAAAGGTTTGAAACATTCATAAAAACAATAAAAAAACGACAAATTCAAAAAAAAAATAAAAATAAAAGGGTTGTTCCGGCCAAATTAGACACTTCCTCTTTGCACCACAACAAATCTCTGAAGTCCGTTGTAGGAAGAGTTCATAGGGAGTTGTCAAAACATGAACTAAATGAAATTCCCGATAGAAAACTGTAAATACCTTCCACGTCAGTTTTATAGGCTCCGATTCGCTACACAGTTCTGATTACATCGGCAAACTACCACAAAAGAGGTTCAAGCTATCCAAGACCACCGACAGAACAAATGTCATGAGGAACACTACACAAGCAACAGGCGGCCGCAAAAATATCCAGAAAACGTGTCATAAGACAGAAACGTGTCATAAGGAAAAAACGTGCTGTAATACCCATTTTATGTCCGGGCCATAACTATTATTTTTCTCTAATGTATTAATATTATTTTATCTTATTAGCAAAAAAATGAAAAAAAAACAAAAAACAATATAAAGAAAAGGGGCAAAAAAAACTACCGTGGATGCCATGCAAGGCATCCACGCAATGTACCTAAGTGACTCACATCCCAACCCATTGACTATAAATAGGGGAGGCTGCCTTTGAGCAGGAGACACACGGAAAATAAAGCCAAAAACAATGGCAAGCACAAGCCATGGAAATGGCGCAAGAAAAGGGCAGTGCCCTTTCGAACCTTAGGGGCAATACTCTTTTAATGGTTCGAAAGTTGATTCGATTGGAGGTCCCGTCGAGGTTCGTTCGAATCAATTTTTGAGTTATAGCGAGATGATGCGGAGATCCTACTAGGGGTTGGGTGAAATTCTTATTTCGAGCTTCTAGTAGGGTAAATTTTGATCCTCGTCTATTTTAATGTTGTCTTTTTGTAATAAATATTTTTGTATGAAATATAAGTTGTTTTTATATTTGTTGGTATGTTTTTATTTTATATGCCATGTTTGTATATTTTAATTTTATTATGTTACGCATGTATGAATTATTTATATATTCTTATATACTATTTAATTAAATTTTAAATTAAAACCCTTTTTACTAGGGATTATCATGAAAAAACGTACTCTGAGCGTAAGGGTGTCGCTTTCCTTTAGTCCCTATTACAAAATATCATTTTTAATTCTAAATTATAATTTTTAAAATAAATTTCCTTCAGTCGGGAATCTAACAGAAATTATGCCCCGAACGTAGGGGTGTAAATTCTTTTTATATACGAAAATTATGCCCCGGTTGTTGGGGTGTAAATTTTCTTTTCTACAAACAAATATTCGTTTAAATATTTGAAGGGATCACATTGATAAATTATATTCGAATTCATAATTCCACTATTAAGACATTACGTAATCGATAGTTACCAATTTTGGGCGTTGTGGGGTGCTCACCCTCCCCCACACGTAACCGACTCTCGAACATATTTTCTGGTTTCGCAGACCAAAACTCGTTGATTTAATAAAAATAATAAAAAAAAGTTTTATTAAAATAACCGGGTTTTCAGGTGTTCCAATCGCACCTAAAAAAACAAAAGATTGGTGGCGACTCACTTGTTGTTACAGCTTGACGACTCCGCTGGGGACCTTTTTTAGAGAGTCAAGCCACAAGTCGATTACCTTTTGTCTATAGGTGGAAATTATGACTTCGATTTAATTAAGTTGTGATCCCTTTTTTCTAAAATTTTTACAATTTTTTTATAAATTTATTTTCTGAGTTTTCATATCATGAGCTCTATACCCGAGCTCCGTCCCTTAAGTGGGAGCGAGAAACCACGCCTTCGTGAGGTACTTCCTCCGTGTAGGATGGTGAAACGCTTCCGGGATATAGGTCCCTTTGTCTTCGTGAGACCTCTGTCTCCGTGCAGACCGAAGGAAATGTATCATGCCGAATCGATGTCCTAGTGACAGTTCGGGTACCGTTACTTTAGAACCAAAACACATATAGTAAACCCTAAGAGCTTACCCCTTAAAGCCAAACCAAAACTCTGCCCGTTAGCAGTCACCCTGTTTAGATTTTGATGTCTTTATTTGCTATATATGTTCAATTTTATTTGCTGCTAATTTTGTCTTATTCATTATTCAATTTATCCATTTGACTCTTTTATTATGAACTAACCCGTTTCTTCTCTTTGGTGATCATGTTGCATTAAGTCATTCATTCCACATTAATTACATGACACCACTATAACATTTTAGTTTTTTCACTTCATCAGCATGAATTATTGATTCACGTCTGGTTCCCTATTTGAAAAATTATCATCGGGAGAAAATCTAGTTCCCTAGATATCGATGCAACATTCAAAAGTTGCGAATAAATCCCGTAAATTCAGAAGTTGAACCACGAGAACCATTTTTGAATCAGTGTTTTCTCATCTAGGACATGTATCTTCCATTTACATGCATACATTCTGTTTTGAATCAGTACCTTCACATCTATAAAATTTACCTTGCATTTACATGCATTCATTTCGGAACTTTGAAACCGATCTCGGGAGGCCCCATGTTAGCAAATACCGAATAAAGCAAAGTTGACCAATCTAGGGGCATTTTCAAATAACCTTTGCACTCATACAGACATCATACCTCTTCAAGACCCCAAGGTGAGAGCTTTCCTCGACGAGTTCAGGAAGTGAGCCTCCGATGCCAAGTCAGACTTCTGCACCCTAGATGACTACATCAATTATCGATTATAGCACTTCGCTAGAGCCAAAAGTAATGAGCTGCCATGAACCAACAACAAATTTATAGACCCGACCGGGGGCAACCTAACGTGTTCACAAGAACAATGACAGCTCTTCAAGAAGAGATGAAAACATACTTCAAGCTTCGAGTTCGCTTCAAGAGCAGTCTTAGAAAAAAATGTTGAGGCATTCACCTGATGAAGTAATTCAAAAAATGATCAAACCCAAGGAAAGTTGGGCCATCTTTACAGACAAGGCACTGAGCACTGTTCAATCAGAAGCAAATATCTGACTAGCAGAGAACCAGAGGCATCCTTTTAAGGGGAAAAACAGAATCCCATTCACATATCCATCATCATGCATCATCTACATACATTGTACATGCATTCAAGTCATCATGCATTTAGGCTAGACACATGCATTAAGCACAAAGTTAGGTGCATCCATAGCACATTTATGTCTTGAACGTATAAACAGGTTCATGAAAGAGACTGAAAACCCCAAATGTGGAGGCAACAACATCATAACAGGCCTTTAGCCATGAAGGAGGCCAAATACGCGAAAAGGCTCGAACATCCAGGAAAAAACGATAAATTTTTTGAACATATTACTAATTAATGTTCCATTTTCAGGTCATAAGTCCATGAAGTTTCGGAATCAACCTTTTTCAATCTCGCCTCCGTCAGTGGTGGTGAGCCAAGTCAATTTCCCTGGAAAAAAAGGAGATGACATCGAGATCATTCAGCTTAGAAGTTTAAATTCAGAAAAGAATGAGGACAATGAAGCTTGGGGGGCAAACTTCTACTGAGACAAATTTTAAACAAAGATCAAAAGATCAAACTAAGTCAGAAGAAAGGGACTTCTACAAGAATTCCATGCATCTTTGCATCATCACAAAAGCAAGCACATGAACATCATCTGCATAAATACTATCGGGAGCTAACTTGGAACTTGTTACTTAAAGATTTTCCTAAACACCGTCCTTTCTTAAGGACACCTTTTTTTTTTTCAGAATTTGAGTTTCTTAACTCCGTCCTTTCTTAAGGGCATCTTTTTCTCGAAAACACGAGTTTCTTAACTCCATCCTTTCTTAAGGACACCTTTTCCCAAAATTGGAGTTTCTTAACTCTGTCCTTTCTTAAGGACACCTTTTTTTTTAAAAAAAATTAAAGTTTCTTAACTCCGTTCTTTCTCAAGGATAACTTTTCTCGAACCAGGAGTTTCCTAACTTCGTTCTTTTTTTGAGGACATATTTTCTCAAGACAAGAGTTTTTTAACTCTGCCCTTTCTTAAGGACGCATTTTCTTAAATTTCGGATACTTTTTCTCAAAAATTGGGTTTTCTTAATTCCATCATTTCTTAAGGATAGTCTTAAAAATGTGAATTTCTCAACTTCGTCTTCTCATGAGGATCAAAACTATTTTGGAAAGTCCGACAGAAATATCGGCACAGCGTGCTTAAACACGGTCAAGTTTAAGAAAAATGGACAATTCAAATGTCTATCAAAATCCATTGTCACAAATTGTCAAAGGAAAATAAATCCTTTGGAAAAATCCAATCTCATGATTGGTAGAAACTAATTGTACCCAAGGAATGGTACAACAAGCCCGGAGCAAACAGCTACCGGTAAAGGTAAGTCAAAACCGTTGATCCCTGTGCATTTGGGAAAAATGCAAATCCGAAAGTCGACAGAAATATCGGCATAACATGCTTAAACACGATTAAGTTTCAGACAATAGAAAATTCAAATGTCCATCAAAAATCTATTTTCACGAATGGTCCAAGAAAAATAAATCCTTGGGAAAAATCCAATCTCATGATTGGTAGAAACTGATTGTACCCAGGGGAATGGTACAACTAGCCCGGAGCAAACGGCTACCGGTAAAGGCAAGTCAAAACTGTTGATCCATGTGCATTTGGGAAAAATGCAAATTCGAAAGTCGACAGAAATGTGGGCATAACGTGCTTAAACACGGTTAAGTTTAAGACAATGGACAATTCAGATGTCTATCAAAAATCCATTTTAACGAATGGTCCAAGGAAAATAAATCCTTGGGAAAAATCCAATCTCATGATTGGTAGAAACTGATTGTACCCAGGGGAATGGTACAACTAGCCCAGAGCAAACGGCTACCGGTAAAGGCAAATCAAATCCGTTCATCCCTGTGCATTTGGGAAAACTGCAAAAGAAGTGTAAACCATGGACACTCTTCCTTGTCTCGTTGACGGAATTCCAGTACTAATTAGATCTTCTCGCATCTAGGGAGTTGCAGTAGATCACCGCTTCTTCAGATCTTCTCGCATCTATAGAGTTGCAGTAGATCGACCATTCTTCAGATCTTCTCGCATCAATGGAGTTGCAGTAGATCGACCATTCTTCAGATCTTCTCGCATCAATGGAGTTGCAGCAGATCGACCCTTCTTCAAATCTTCTCGCATCAATGGAGTTGCAGTAGATCACCCCGTCTTCAGATCTTCTCGCATCAATGGAGTTGCAGCAGATCAACCCTTCTTCAGATCTTCTCGCATCAATGGAGTTGCAGCAGATCGACTCTTCTTCAGATCTTCTTGCATCTATGGAGTTGCAGTAGATCGACACTTCTTCAGATCTTCTCGCATCAATGGAGTTGTAGTAGATCACCCCTTCTTCATATCTTCTCGCATCTATGGAGTTACAGTAGATCGACACTTCTTCAGATCTTCTCGCATCAATGGAGTTGCAGCAGATCGACCCTTCTTCAGATATTCTCGCATAAATGGAGTTGTAGTAGATCACCCCTTCTTTAGATCTTCTCGCATCTATGGAGTTGCAGTAGATCGACACTTCTTCAGATCTTCTCACATCAATAGAGTTGCAGCAGATCGACCCTTCTTCAGATCTTCTCGCATCAATGGAGTTGCAGTAGATCACCGCTTCTTTAGATCTTCTTGCATCAATGGAGTTGCAATAGATCACCCCGTCTTCAGATCTTCTCGCATCTATGGAGTTACAATAGATCAATACTTCTTCAGCTCTTCTCGCATCAATGAAGTTGCAGATGACCGACCCTTCTCCAGATCTCCTTGCATCTACAGAGTTGCAGCAAATCAAGCATTTCCTTCCAGATCACGCTACCTCGTTCAGTAAAATCACTTCTTTCAAAAAAAGGAAAAAAACAAAAATGGAGAGAGAACTTTTGTCATATCCTATCGCTTCATCGGTATCGTAGTTAGACCAAGTGTCAGAAATTTTGTCATTCGATCAGATGGCCCTATCAGCATGTCAGTCATGTCAAACGTCAGAACCTTCATTGTCGCCGATACTATAGCAGGACCGGGTTTTGCAGACCCTGTTTCTTTATGAGCTTCACAACCAAGCCGAATTTTCAGCCGATTTTGTTTTGGGACATGAGTTGTGGCAGGCCGAGGTTCAACGCTTCTCCAACCAAACTCATGGTTTTGAAGACTTTGTTTACAAAGGCGGTCGAGTGGATTAAGTGAAGTGGGAGAGTATGCCAAAAAGAATTAAGCCCAAACCGACCCGAAAATGGGTTCCTTTTCGTCTTTGCTCTATTCCTGTTACACAATAATGAGCAAAGGGGGCAGCTGTAATACCCATTTTATGTCCGGGCCATAACTATTATTTTTCTCGAATGTATTAATATTATTTTATCTTATTAGCAAAAAATGAAAAAAAGAAGAAGCAAAAAGCAATATAAAAAAGGGGCAAAAGAAAAAACTATTGTGGATGCCATGCAAGGCATCCACGCAATGTACCTAAGTGACTCATCTCCCCACCCATTGACTATAAATAGGGGAGGCTGCCTTTGAGCAGGAGACACACGGAAAATAAAGCCAAAAACAATGGCAAGTACAAGCCATCGAAATGGCGCAAGAAAATGGTAGTGCCCTTTCGAACCTTAGGGGCAGTGCCCTTTTAATGGTTCGAATAGTTGATTTGATTGGAGGCCTCGTCGAGGTTCGTTCAATTCAATTTTTGAGTTATAGCGAGGTGATGCGGAGATCCTGCTAGGGGTCGGGTGAAATTTTCATTTCGAGCTTCTAGTAGGGTAAATTTTGATGCTCGTCTATTTTAATGTTGTCTTTTTGTAATAAATATTTTTTTATGAAATATAAACTGTTTTTACATTTGTTGGTGTGTTTTTATTTTATATGCCATGTTTGTATATTTTAATTTTATTATGTTACGCATGTATGAATTATTTATATATTCATATATACAGTTTAATTAAATTTTAAATTAAAACCCTTTTTACTAGGGATTATCATAAAAAAAACGTACCCCGAGCGTAAGGGTGCCGCTTTCCTTTAGTCTCTATTACAAAATATCATTTTTAATTCTAAATTATAATTTTTAAAATAAATTCCCTTCAATCAGGAATCTAATAGAAATTATGCCCTGAACGTAGGGGTGTAAATTCTTTTTATATACGAAAATTATGCCCCAGTTGTTGGGGTGTAAATTTTCTTTTCTACAAACAAATATTCGTTTAAATATTTGAAGGGATCACATTGATAAATTATATTCGAATTCATAATTCCACTATTAAGACATTACGTAATCGATAGGTACCAATTTTGGGCGTTGTGGGGTGCTCACCCTTCCGCACACATAACCGACTCCCGAACATATTTTCTGGCTTCGCAGACCAAAACTTGTTGTTTTAATAAAAACAATAAAAACATGTTTTATTAAAATAACCGAGTTTTCAGGTGTTTCAATCGCACCTAAAAAAACAGAAGATTGGTGGCGACTCACCCGTTGTTACACGTGTCATAAAAACAGATAAAAGACGTGCCACAAAGGCAGAGAAAAACAAACGCAACAAGATTTACAAAAAAAATAGATAACCAAAACACATAAAATTTCATTAAAAACTAAAAACATTAAAAATAAAAATTTAAGCAAAATATAAAAAAATATGGAGAAAATTAAATACCAGCGATCAACGACAAACACCAAAATTAATGTCACTGATCGCCGGCCAAAACAAGATAAAAAGAAAAGCAAAATGGTTAATTTATTCATTTAATTTTAAATTCAACTAATCTGATTCGAGTTACTGGATGTAATATTAAAATATCAATATATTATATGAGTTTGAATTAAAAAAATGGATCTCATTAGAGTTTAAATATAGATTAATTTGACTACATTGATATTGATAGATGGATAATTAAATATTCATTTATTTGTTTAGTAAAAATGCATGAAATGATATCTAGTTTCCTACTTTTCTTCGTTGAAAAAAAAACTTGTAATGAAAAATAGTTCTATATAAAATTGTCAGTTTAAATTTTTATCAGGAAAATTTTATAGTGGGCGACGAACATTGATAAACACCACTAACGATAAACACCGATGAACACCATTAATTTTTTTTAATTTTATAAATTTAAAGGACTAAAATTATAATTAAAATCATCTCTTAAAAAAATAAATCTTATAGTTACTTTATAATATTTTTTTAATAGGTTAGAATCAAATATACTCAATTCTCCTAAACCCTAACAAAATCAATCTCTTAAAAAAATAGAAATCGGTTTATAATTTTTAATAGATTAGAATCAAATATACCCAATTCTCATATTATTGATTCTAATCTATTAAAAAATTATAAACCGGTTTCTATTTTTTTAAGAGATTGATTTTGTTAGGGTTTAGGAGAATTGAGTATATTTGATTCTAACCTATTAAAAAATATTATAAAGTAATTATTAAATTTGATTTTTATTTTTTAAGAGAGAATTTTAATTATAATTTTAATCCTTTAGATTTTTAAAATTTTAAAAAAATTAATGGTGTTCATCGATGTTCATCGTTAGTGGTGTTCATCAATGTTCGACGCATGTGGTAGACTCATCATTTTTATCATGTGTTTTTTTAGGATGAGTCTACCACGTGCAATGAACATTACTAACGATGAACACCGATGAACACCATTATTTTTTTTAATTTTAAAAATCTAAAAGACTAAAATTATAATTAAAATTATCTCTTAAAAAATAAAAATAAAATTTAATAGTTACTTTATAATATTTTTTTAATAGGTTAGAATCAAATTATAAACTGATTTATATTTTTTTAAGAGATTGATTTTTCTAGGGTTTAGGAGAATTGAGTATATTTGATTCTAACCTATTAAAAAATATTATAAAGTAACTATTAAAATTTATTTTTATTTTTTAAGAGATAATTTTAATTATAATTTTAGTCCTTTAGATTTTTAAAATTTTAAAAAAAAATTAATGGTGTTCATCGTTATTGATGTTCATCAATGTTCGTCGCCCGTTGTAGAATTTTCTTTTTTAACGATTTTTTTATTATGTGTGAACATCAATTAAATTATTTTATATAATTTCAATATTTTTTTGACCAATACTTGATTTCAAAGGGAATTCAGGCAAAGAAGGGTTTGGTCTCTATTTGTCTACAACCTCCCGGATCAATAGATCGCAAAAAGCAAAACACGTTGAATATAATAATGGCGTCGGAGACAAGAGTAAGTGGTAGCGACGGTAGATCGCAAAGGGAATTCAGGCGAAGAAGGGTTTGGTCTCTATTTGTCTACAACCTCCCGGATCAATTACATTGGAAGGGTATTTGGCAGGTTTTCGACCGTCATGGAGTGGTGGTGGATGTCTTTGTTCCCGCGAAACGATCAAAGGAGGGAGCTCGCTTTGGGTTCGTACGGATGGAATCTAGGAAGGACGTGGAACGGGTAATTGAGCGTTTCAATGGGTTTTGGTTATACGGATCGATAATTCAGGTATCTATGGCTAGAGATGGGGGCCGCGATTACTGGCAACGTAAGGCGGAGAAGGGGAATTCAGCCCAGGCTAACGAAGGTACTAAGGTTAACCCGCGATCGAAGGGGCATGAGATGTCGCCTGATCGTATAGAGGAAGTGGAACGGAGAAATGGGAATTTCATCAGGACGGAAACTAAGAGCACTCAACATAAACAGATTTGTGGGATCATTGACAAGGAGAAATGGCAAGTTCTCCAATCCTGTGCGGTGGGTTTTTGTCGAAAGCCATGCCAGATTGCAGATCTAGCCAAGGTTTCCAATGTGCTGACCTCAAGGGCTTCTCAGTGATGCGAGTTGTCGGGTCGTTAATCTTATTGATGTTCGAGAATAGCCTTTTATGGGAGGAGATGATCACATCGGGTAAATTGGATTGATGGCTGGAGAATGTAATGGAGTGGTCGCCTTCGATTGCGATTCCGAATAGACATACGTGGCTGACAATCTGTGGTTTGCCAATACATATATGGTCGGATGAGACCTTCCAAAATATTGCAAATTTATGGGGAGAGTTAGTGCGGATTGATCTGGAGACATTAGCCCCATCGTCTTTCGAAAGAGCAAGAATTCTAATAGAGACGGATTGGACTTACCATATTAACAAGATGGTTGAAGTAAGGGTGGGGGAGTCGACGTTTACTATCCGTGTATCTGAATTTGAGGAGGCAATAGGCCCGAAGTGCGATTGTAGCTGTGAATTGGGGTCGTGTTCGGAGGAGGGGGAGATTTTAAAGGAGGGAGGAGTCGATTGGAAATCAAATTCGATGTTTGAAAAGGAGGAGGAGTCCGACGCGACAATAGTGCCAAACTCGATTATGGATGAAGAGCATCAAGGTGGGGCGGAGGAGGGTCAAGTGATGGACAAGAATTATCTAGATCGTATTTGGGAGGATAACCGTAGGGAGGATGGACGGGTGCGATCGACGGGGAGTTGGATGGAGGAGGAACAATTAGTGATGTTGAATAGAGAGACGGAGAATGTTATGACTTGCGATGCAAGTTTGCGAATTGAAGAAATCGCTAAAGGTGATGTTCATCGGTGTGAGTTGATTCAACCAATGAGTGTGCGTATTACCGATAGTGTGGAGGAAACATTGGGGATGGTGAATCGAGAATTGGGTGAACAACCGGGCAGCGAGGTTAGATGCAGTTTTGACGAAATTGCACTAGGGGGGTGAGTCGTGGTGATTTGGTACAGGACACGGATGATCGGAATGCTGCCTGTGCACCGGACCAAGAGATAGTTAGGCCTCGGGGTGATTTCAGCAGGGCCTCTAAGTCAAGCCTAATTGAGTTTAATGGGGAACTTAGGAGAGTTCGACTCCTATCGGAACTCAACCCAGCAATTTCAACAGAGGGTGACACAGCGTCAGTGCACAAAGTTTCAAAAAGAGGTCGTGGCCGTCCGCGAAAGAATAAGGATAAAGGGAAGTTGGTCCCGATAGATATTGCTAACAGATTGCTGTCTGATTCGGATTTTTTATGCCGTAAACAGGCAATAATACGTGAGGCGACGGAGACTGTACGAGTGGGAAATCTAATTAGGGCAGTGACAACAGGCAGGGAAGAGGAAGTTATACAGGACATTGCGCGCTTATTTGAGGCGCACGAGGCATAGAAATAGCGACAAATGAGGCTGTTGTCGTGGAATGTGCGGGGTCTTGGTGCGGCCGCGAAGAGAAGATCGATTGGGCGGGTCTTACGACAACATCGATGCGTGTTGGCTCTTTTCCAAGAGACCAAGATGGAATGTATTACGGACAGGTTAGTACGTCAATTATGGTTTTCGGATAATTTTAATTTTGTGTTTGCTCTATCCGAGGGACGGTCAAGAGGGGTATTAGCAGTTTGGGACCCAGCAGGTTTTCATGTGTCATTCTCAGAGGTGCGTAGGAACTTGGTTGTGCTCGAGGGAACTTGGGTAAGGGAGAATTGGGTATGTGGGATTGTTGGGGTGTATGCACCGTGTGGGGCAGCGGAGCAGACTATTTTTTGGGAAGGGATTGTAGAGGTGGTGCGATCACGGCCGATTGAATGGTGCGTCGGTGGTGACTTCAACGTAGTGAAATGCCAAGTGGAGAGGAGAGGGTGTGGGTATGGTTATCTAGGCATGGATGCTTTTTGTGCTTTCATCGAGCAAATTGCTATGCTTGATGTTCCGGTAAATGGGAAGCAGTTCACTTGGTTCGGTCCAGGAGGGAAGGGTAGTCGACTAGACCGGTTTTTGGTCTCTTATGGTTGGTTGCAGCGTTTTGAGTCACTCGTAGTGTTACACCTTCCGAAAGAATTATCGGATAACTCGCTTATTGTCTTGGTTAGTGATGTGGGGGATAGTGGCCCGAAACCGTTTCGTTTTGTCAATGCATGGTTGGACTATCTCCCGCTTTTGGAGAAGGAATAGAAGCGTTTGTCAACAGGGGTGGATAGTTCGTCGATACGGCTGAAATTGAAGGGGCTCAAACAGGTGTTAAAAGGCTGGAATAGGGAGCAGTTTGGTGATATTGATAAGGAATATGTTGCGTTATCCACCCGAATTGAGAGCTTTGATGCTCGGGTGGGAGAGGGTGTATTATCCGCGGAAGAGGAAGTGGAGTACCGGGAGTTACATTCTAAGTTGTGGAAGGTGGCCCGAATGCGAGAATCTTTATGGCGACAAAAGTCGAGGGCTTTATGGCTAGCCGAGGGCGACCGAAATACTTCTTTTTTTCATAAAGCAGCGAAAGTTAGGCAAGCTCAGAATGCTATCCGGGGATGCAATTTATTGATGAATGGGTAACGGAACCGAGGAAATTAAAGAGGCTGGTGAGTAGGGCTTTTGCTTAACATTTTGATTGCCGATCGAAAGGTGGGGAGGTAGTGCCAAACGTGTCTTTCAACCGTTTATCTAATGAACAACGGAATGCATTGGAGAGGAGCTTCTCTAAGGAAGAGGTGAATGCAGCATTGTGGAGTAGTGAAGGGGCCAAGGCACCGGGTCCGGATGGGTTCCCTTTTGAGTCTTTTAGGAAGGGGTGGGACTTTGTTCGTTGTGATTTAATGCAGTTCATGGAAGAGTTTCACATGTCGGGTAGGTTGCCGAGGGGGTCCAGTTCGACCTTCGTTGTTTTAATAGCGAAGAAGGAGCATCCGCGTCTGTTGGGGGACTATCGTCCGATTTGCCTGCTGAATTTAGTGTACAAAGTTTTGGCCAAGTGTTTGGCCCGACGGTTACAAGAGGTGCTACCGCAACTCATTAGTGATGTCCAAGCTGCTTTTATTAATGGGCGACAAATTCTAGATGGCATTCTTTTGGCCAACGAAGTTATACACTCGATGAAGAAATCCCTCGGTCGGGTAGGTAGTTATATTCTGAAGCTTGACTTTGCTAAAGCTTATGATTGTATCGATTGGTGTTGCTTGAATTTTGTATTGGTGCGGATGGGTTTTGGGGAGAGATGGTGTCGTTGGATTAGTGAATGTGTGGAAACGGCGCGGTTATCAGTTCTCATTAATGGAAGCCCGACGGATGAATTTCCAATGAGGCGGGGGCTTAGGCAAGGCGATCCGCTTTCGCCTCTTCTTTTTGTAATGGTGGCGGAAATTCTACTTCTTTTTTGGTAAATGCGGAACAAGTGGGGTTGATTGCTGGTGTTCGGGTGGTTGGGGACATTTCGGTGTCGCACCATCAATTTGCGGATGACACGTTGCTGTTTATCCAGGGTGATATTGAGATTACTCGCAACCTGAAAAGGGTGCTTACTTGTTTCGAACTGGTTACGGGTCTACAAATAAATTATGATAAGTCATGTATCATTGGTATTGGTATTGAGGAGTCGTTGCTAAGCACATTGGGAAGTATTTTGGGTTGTCTGAGGGGTGAATTGCCGTTGCGGTATTTAGGTATTCCGCTAGGTGTCCGTCCGAGAGGAATGGAAATTTGGGACCCTTTGATTCAACGGTTTCGTAAGCGGCTTGCGGGTTGGAAGAGAGATTCGCTATCGTTCGCATGTAGATTATTGTTGGTTAATTCGATTCTCTCTGCCTTGCCTGTGTATTACATGGGTGTGTTCTTGGTTCCGAAGCGTATAATTCTGAAAATTGATAGCATACGTCAGAATTTTTTGTGGGGGGAAATGAGGAGCGTTCCAAACTCAGTCGGGTTAATTGAGAAGTTGCATGTCGGCCGAAGCGATTGGGGGGCTTGGGAGTGGTGAACTTACATGATTGGAACTTGGCCTTGATGGCGAAGTGGGCATGGAGATATGCTGAGGCGAAGGGCTCTCTTTGGAGAGCGATTATTGATGCAAAATATGGGACGGAGGTTCTAAAGTGGCGGATACACCATAGGAGTAAGGGGTCTATGTCGTCCACGTGGAAACAGATTGTCGACGTTCAGCAAGATGAGTATGTGTCACGGTTTATGAATGTGGCCCAATTCTTTTGGATTGTCGGGAATGGTGAGTGTGTGTTGTTTTGGCACGATTGTTGGTGCCTTTCGGAACCACTAAAACATGTTTTTCCTCGCTTATATGGGCTGGTTATTGATAAGGTAGTGCGAGTGTGTGATGTGTTGGGGTTGTCGTTTGACGAGTGGGGTAGGTGCTTTCGTAGGGACCTTCGATCCTTTGAGTTGTGTTTGCTGCGGGAGTTGAAGGCTTGTGTGCAGGGTTTCTCGCTGCGCTATGGGGTGGTTGATCGTCTCGTTTGGGTCCATGAGCCGTTGGGTAGCTTTTCGGTTGGGGCGTTAAATAAGTTGATGTCGTCCTTTGGCATTTCAGACGTTTCAGAGGTGAGTTGGTCTTGGCGGATTCCTGTGGTGCCGAAGATACAATGTTTTTTATGGTTCATATTGATTGACCGTTTGCCAACGCTAAGGATGTTGGCGGATCGTGGCTTGCCGTTGGGTGAGACCTCGATGCTGTGTCGCGGTTGTGGAGCGAGCGAGGATGTGATTGATCACATCCTTTGGAAATGTGACTTTGCATGGAGGGTATGGGACTGTTATTTCGCATGGTGGGGGTATTGGTGGTGCGTCCGAGGCAGGCGAGGGAGTTTGTCAGCCATTGTTTTCACAGCTTCTTCTCTAGTGATTTGAGACATTGGTGGCTAATTGGCTGTGCTAGTGTTTTTTAGTCGCTTTGGTTAGCTCGAAACGAGTTGATGTTCCGAGACAAGCGTCTTTCGTACTAGAGGATTTTTTTCTTAGCCCAGCTACGGTCCTTCCATTGGACTCGGTTACGTTATGGACAAACGGAAATTTGTGAAGCGGCATGGTGGAAATGTCCACTTCTTTGTTTGAGCGGGTCGAAGGTGATGACTTCGGTGTGTAGAGGAGTGGTATGGTCGCCTCCTATGAGGGGGTGTGGAAGTTTAATGTGAATGGGGCAGCTCGGGGTAAGCCGGGGATGGCGGGATGTGGTGGGGTGCTACGGGATTGGGAGAGCCGGATTGTGGGGTTATTTTCTGGGGCGATTGGTTTGGCGGAATCCAATGAGGCTGAAGTACAGGCGATTGCATTTGCTTTGAAGATGTTACGGGAGATGTCATGGGAGGGGATTCAATATATGATTATTGAATCGGACTCGACGGTGGCGGTAGCGTGGATTCAGGGTGTTGAGCGTAGACCGTGGCGTTTGTGGCGCTGGTTTTATCAGATTGACGATGCGTGCGATGCTTTACCCAGGGTGTGTTTCACGAATGTGTTTCGGGAAGCTAACCACTTGGCGGATACCCTTGCAAAGAGAGGTGTCGACAGGTTGTCATGGTTATGGGTGCGAGCTTGTTGATCTTTTCGTGTTTTCTTTTGACACAACAGACGATACTCTTTTCTCCCATTTAGGATTAGGGGAGTTTTAATGAGGCCGTTGGTTGTGCTTTGCATGATTTTTTGGAAATAAAATCATGCTTGCCGTTCAAAAAAAATATTTTTTTGACCAATCAGTCTATTTTTATTTTGTATTAGTTAATTATATTTTTAGTTACAATAATATGGTTAGTAATGCAAAGAATTTCACACTAAGTAGAAAAAAAGTTTTAAATGGAGTTTAAACATAGGTCCCATTTTTTAGTTGTTGTCCCCGACTTTCGTTTACCGGCTACAACAATCTCAAATTAGGGATAGCAATTTGATCTGAATTCGATCCGAATCCGACTCGATCCGAAAAAATTTATCTGATCCATATTCGATTGAAAAAAATTCGAATTCGAACCTGAGGAAAATGTCTGAGTCTTAATAAGAGATGGGTTGGATATGGATCATGCCAAGATTCGATCCGAATATGACGCATCCGATCCATATCCGAGTCCAAATCAAAACATTTAGGGCTTTTAATTCTTTAAAACAAAGTATCATATATAATATTTACATTAAAACAAGAAGACAACATAAATGAAGTAAAAAATTAAATTAAATACATTAAAAGAAACATAACTACATATATTTTTTAAACGAGAAAATAAATGTATATATTAGGTAATTTGTTATAATGGTAAAATAATTAACTTTATATATATATATATATATATTAAAAGTGATAATAAAAATATAAATGTCTTAAGAATGTAAGTTAAATAATAATAATATTTATTATGATTTATATATATTAATTAATCTTAATATAGTGTAATATATCTATTAATACCATATGCATGTATAAATAAATATGAAAAATAAATAAATGTACTTGGATTTCAACAAGAGCAGCCTTCTAGACTTCACTATTGGGTTAAGAAAGCGATGAAGGAAGTAGGTAAGGCGAATCATACGCCGGTTAACACTCGCCGAGTTACCACCGATCAGACCAGTTGGACTGCTTTCGTCGACAACCTGAGTAGAAGAGTATCTAGAAGAGCTTTATGGGAAGCCATCATGGTAAGGTGAAGAAGGTATTCATTCCTTCTGTAAACAAGAAACCGAAATACCAAAATAATACTTTCGCTTTTGTTCACTTTGAGAGTCTTCAAGATATGCAAAGGGCCATTGATAGGGTTGACAAAACTTGGATAGATGGGATGATGGTTTACGTATCAAAAGCAAGGTTTCCTTTTCCACCAATTAACGTGTCTCTATCTACATCAAACAAGAACCGAACTAAGGTAGTTAACAAAGGAGTTCCCCAGATGAACAATAACACTGAAACTGCAGCCAATGGAAATATGAATAAGGACAATAGATCATATAAGGAAGTCCTTATGAGCAAGCTTGGAGGGGGAAATGATACAAATGATCTTAAGCAAGATAGCAACAATCAGAAAAACTCGGATTTCAACAAGAGCAACCTTCTAGACTTCACTATTCCATATGAGGAAACTGAGTGGATTAAAAGTTCAATCGTAGGTATCATAAAGAAAAGTTTTGACAGGAAATTTGTGCAAAGAGCGCTCGCTAGTGATGGTATTAAAGTCAAAGTAGACAAATGGGGATGTCTTCAGAATTCATGTATCATCACCTTCGACTCAATAGAAGAAAAAGAAAAAGTCTGGAACAATCAAAAAGAAGATTTTTCTTTTTGGTTTGACTATCTAGACGTTAGCATTATGGAGGATGGAATTCCACTCACATTTTGTTCAGTTTCCCTTACGGGGGTGCCCATACATTGTTGGTACGAAGGTTTTTTCGAAAGCTTAGCTAAGAGATGGGGGAAGCTTATTAACATCCATGATTCTACTAAACGACGAGAGGATCTTCTTACTGCTAGATTTGTCATTAGAGTTCCGAGTCAGTTTGATGTGCCACAATCTATCATTGTTAAAGTGAACGGAAAACCTTATTTCATAATGGTCAAAACTGGAGAACCTTTCCCAGATCCTTTAGATTATACTATCAAGCAAAAGATGATAACATTGAAGATGATCGATTTGAGGATCCACTTAGGGGGACCGTTGATTCAAATTTCAATCACTTTAACAGAAACCAACCTAGCAACTCGGCTAAAATTTCCTCACCGACGGTGAATCATTTCTTTTCGAACCCCCCCGCGGCGACGCCCATTGAGATTCCTAGTTCCTCTCCCGTTACAGCATTAAATGAAATCATGGGGAATATAACTGAAGAGGTTACTGATTCCTCCCCTCGAAATGGTCAAGCATTAAAAGAACATGTGTTGGCCACTTATACACATTCAAGTGATTTTTTACCATCTGTTGATCTAAACAATTTCCACATGGGTACGGCTGACCCAACGAAACAATTGGACACAACCCCGGGACTATGCAGTTTGGACCCTAATGCTGTTTTAATGACCCAGTTTGTATTGAATCCAGGGGCCTGCCCCCACCACGCCTCAAGCAGATCCAGTTGTCACCTCTTTAATTAACCAAGACATCGTGTCCTCGTCTCAGCATTTTTTAGACGAGATAGTTCCAGATAGCTGTGATTTTTCTTCTAATTCTAAAACTAATTCAGAATCTCTTACACCAAATTTGGATTTTGGGCGTAATGTAGCAATTCCTCACAGTCAGCAACTCTGTGTCTCGGTTTCCTTGAACAATAATTCCAACTTCTACAATGCTGGAGTTCACCGAAATTTAAGGAGCAAGATCTATGCTTCGCTCGAAAATTCTCAGTCGAACCTCTCCACGAATAATTCAGCTTCTTCAAATGAGTCAATCCACCTCAATTACATCGAATAAGCTTTGGCCGTTTGGGGAGTTAGCAACTTATTGGGTATTTCATTCTCAAAAGGGAAGAAAGCTCTGGTGGATAAGGTACTAGAAATTGAAAGAGGTACCTAATTGAGTTTCTCTACTCTCTAATTTCTTCTCAGCTGGGTTTCTTTAAGCACCTATATTATAAATTTCTCAATTATCTCATGGAACATTAGGGGTCTTGGCAAGTTGGAAAAATCTAGAGCAGTCAGATTATTAATTAAGAAGAAGAAAGCTTCGATAGTCTTCCTTCAAGAAACTAAACTTCCTGACATTGGTCCTTCAATTCTCAGGCATCTCGGTTGTGGGTTGTAGAACTAAGTGTTTTGATATAATATTTGAAAAATGTTTTGGACTAAATTGAAAAGAATTTAAAATGTGTTTTTATTCAAAAATAACTTGAAAATATGTTTAAGGGTTTTACAAGACTTTGGAATGATTTAAAGTACATTTAAAGTAGTCAAAACCAGCCTTTCCAAATGCCCGTACCGATACGGTCTTGGATCGTACCGATACGCCTTAGGGTTTCAACTACATGAACTTTCCAGTAGCCTAAACCCGTACCGATACGCTTAGCCGTATCGATACGGTGTGCTTTGAAATAGCCCAACGGCTAGTCGCGTACCGAAACGGGTGTATCGCGTACCGATACGCCTAACTGCCCCAACGATCATTTTCCCAACGGTCTTTTAATTTGCAGGACCGTACTGATACGCTAGGTAAACGTATTGATACGCATCAGCTGAAGAAGCCCAACGGCTAATTCCTTATCGGGACCGTATCGATACAATTTGAAGGGTATCGATACGCCAAGCTACAGAACTGCATTTATTGTGGGAAATAAAGGCTCCAACGGCTCCAATCCAATCTCAACGGCTAGTAACGGCCACAAACTCATCAAGGAGTATAAAAGGGACCTCCAGGCATCTTGTAATGGTTAATGCTTCAATTGTTACAACATTATGATGTCAAAATGTTTCTAGAGCTTAAATTGTAAATTCTTTGCTTAGACAACACTTGTGAGCTTACATTGTTATATTTGCTCAAGTGTTTAGGTTTTTGGTGAGTGCTTAGAATTGCAAACAAACACCTATTAGAGGGATTTCTAGTTTGCTAAGTCTTTCTTTGTACAAGAGAATGTTTCCTCAAGCTTTGGGTAGAAAGCTTTGAGGGTTATAAAGGTTGCCTCCTTAGCCTAGAAAAGGGGACGAAATTCTTAGTGAATTTGTTTGGAAATCCTTAGCGGGAAGCTAAGGTAGTGGATGTAGACCTTGGTTAGAAGGTTGAACCACTATAAATCCTTGTGTCAAATTGCCAAATTTTTACCTTCCACTAAAACACCCAATTATCCAACTTCTCCACACTTGGCGAGCAAGAACGGTTGATCGAATCGAGCATCTAAAATCTCAACAATTGGTATCAGAGCTTGGCTCAATCAAAGAGTATTAACATCCTATTGAGAAGATCCGATAAGCTCGATCATCATTTCACACAACTAGCTCAATGGTGCAATCCATCGACAAACCGCCTTTCTTCAACGGAAATCATTATGCCCATTGGAAGACAAAGATGAAATTCTTCATGAAGTCAAGAGACTACAAGCTATGGGACATAGTTGAAGATGGTCCGTTCGTGCTAGAACGAAGCAAAGCGGAATGGAGTGCCGAAGATCGCAAGAAGATGGAGCTAAATTGCAAAGCCTTACACATCCTATTTTGTGCTTTTGGCCCAACCATATATGAGAAGATGTATTCTTGTGAGAGTGCCAAGGAAGTATGGGACAAGCTTGAAGTCACATACGATGGGACAAATGAAGTAAAGAAGACCAAGATCGGGCTCCTCACCTTAGAGTATGAGAACTTCAAGATGGATCCGGAAGAGAACATTGAGAAGATGTTTGATAGGTTCTCCACTATCACAAATGGACTCAAAGGTTATGGAGAAGCCATCCCGGAAGAGAAGCTTGTCCGAAAGCTCATCTACTCCCTTCCCGAGTCATGGGACTCAAAGAGGACCGCCATCATCGAAGCCAAGAATCTCAAAACCTTGAAGCTTGATGAACTCATGGGGTCACTTCTCACTCATCAAATAATGAAGAAAAACAAAGAAGAGGAGAAGAAGAAGAAGGAAGATATTAGAGCGATGGGGAAGAATAAGATCATGGAGCTAGGCATCAATTCTAGTGTCGTTGCTCTCAAATCCTCCACATGCCATCATGTAGATTCAAGTGAGGAGGAAAGTGAAGATGAAGAGATGACTTATATCTTCAACAAATTTGCCCGGTTCATGAAGAGAAAAATGGAAAAATCCAAGCATGAATCGATGAAGAAGATGAAGGACTCCCACAAATCCAAAAAGAAGGGATCTTCTTCAAAACAAGCATATGTGGCCACATGGAGTGATGAAGACTCCACCGATGATGAAGTAGTCCACCTATGCTTGATGGCCCTCAATGAGGGGGAGGTAACTTCTAACTCATCTATTTCAATTTCATATAAATTTGATGAGTTGCAAGATGCCTATGATGATTTGCTTTTGGAATTCAAGGCATCATTTTCCAAAAACAAAAAGTTGATTTCAAAAATAAAAATTGAAAATGATTTGCTTTCTAAAACAAATCTTAAACTTAAAGCAAAATTAAAAGATTTTGAACAAAAGTGTTTTGATTTACAAAATTTTCTTCTCAAAGTTCAAAAAAAAAGATTTGATTTCCATTGAACTTAAAAAGAAAAATAGTTTTAGAAAATCAAATTGTTATGTTAGACAATCTAGTTCCCCTAGATTTGTGAATGATAAATGTTTTAGAAGTGTTTGGGTCCCAAAAGGACTAACCACTTCAACCAAAAAAGATGAAATTGAAAAATGGATTCCTAAGGGGACTAAATTTTGTGCAACCAACGTCTATGGATTCAAAGCAATTTGGATACCAAAAGTTACTTGATTGTCTTGTTTTAGGTGTGATGGAGAGTGATCAACAAGTCAAATTTTGAGGGGGAGCTCAATACACACAAAGGAAGAACACTTGAAGAAGGAAGGCTTCACATCCTCCCTTGGGTTCAAGTGTGGTAAAATCTAGTTGTTTTTGTTCTTATTTGATTTATTTTCATTCATGTCAACTAGATAATCATATATGTTGAACTAACATTCTTATGATGCTTTGAGTAAGGGGGGGCCAAATTTTTTAAAACCAAAATTTTAAGTGTGTCAAATTCTCTTTTTACCTCCTAAGTTATTTTGAGCTCAATGTCATTTTAAATTCTTTTTGATATAACAAAAATGGGGAGAAATGGTTTGAAAAATTGATTTTTTCAAGTTTTCAAGAGAATAAGGGGGAGCCTTAATCAAATTTAAATTTTAAATCTCTTATTCAATTTTTAAATTACAAAGGGGGAGAGAATCCCAAACAATTTTTCAAGTTGGTTTTATTATATCAAAAAGGGGGAGATTGTAGAACTAAGTGTTTTGATATAATATTTGAAAAATGTTTTGGACTAAATTGAAAAGAATTTAAAATGTGTTTTTAGTCAAAAACAACTTGAAAGTATGTTTAAGGGTTTTACAAGGCTTTGGAATGATTTAAAGTACATTTAAAGTAGTCAAAACCAACCTTTTCAAGTGCCCGTACTGATACGGTCTTGGACCGTACCGATACGCCTTAGGGTTTCAACTACATGAACTTTCCAGTAGCCAAAACTCGTACCGATATGCTTAGCCGTATCGGTACGGTGTGCTTTGAAATAGCCCAACGACTAGTCGCGTACCGATACGGGTGTATGCGTACCGATACGCCTAACTACCCCAACGGTCATTTTCCCGACGGTCTTTTAATTTACAGGACTGTACTGATACGCTAGGTAAGCGTATCGATACGCATCAGCTGAAGAAGCCCAACGGCTAATTCCTTATCGGGACCGTATCGATACGATTTGAAGGGTATCGATACGCCAAGCTGCAGAACTGCATTTATGGTGGGAAATAAAGGCTTCAACGGCTCCAATCCAATCCCAACGGCTAGTAACGACCACAAACTCATCAAGGAGTATAAAAGGGACCTCCAAGCATCTTGTAATGGTTAATGCTTCAATTGTTACAACATTATGATGTCAAAATGTGTCTAGAGCTTAAATTGTAAATTCCTTGCTTAAACAACACTTGTGAGCTTACATTGTTATATTTGCTCAAGTGTTTAGGTTTTGGGTGAGTGCTTAGAATTGCAAACAAACACCTATTAGAGGGATTTCTAGTTTGCTAAGTCTTTCTTTGTACAAGAGAGTGTTTCCTCAAGCTTTGGGTAGAAAGCTTTGAGGGTGTAAAGGTTGCCTCCTTAGCCTAGAAAAGGGGACGAAATTCTTAGTGAATTTATTTGGAAATCCTTAGTGGGAAGCTAAGGTAGTGGATGTAGACCTTGGTTAGAAGGTTGAACCACTATAAATCCTTGTGTCAAATTGCCAAATTTTCACCTCCCACTAAAACACCCAATTATCCAACTTCTCCACACTTGGCGAGCAAGAACGGTTGATCGAATCGAGCCCCTAAAATCTCAACATGGGTTTAATATGGAGTCAGTTTTCTCTCCATCTCAGGGTTTTGCAGGGGGTCTACTTTGTTATTGGGATATGGATTCTTTTAAAGTGACTGATAAATTTATTCACCAGAGATTCATCGCAATTATCGGACAGTTTAATGGTCATCAGCTTCCCTATGGTCTTCTAAATGTTTATGGTCCATCAGTTGATGCGGATAAATCAGAATTCTTTGTCGAACTTCTAGCATTTCTAAATAATCACAACGTTCCTTGTTGTGTGGGAGGCGACTTCAACGCTTTTTTTAATTGTGATGAAAAGGAAGGCTTCTCTCTGAATCTATCTACACTGGACATTTTCAGGAACTTTTTTCAAAATGCAAACTTAATCGACCTTCCTCTCTTAGGGGGCAACTTCACTTGGTCAAACAACAGAGAACCAGCAACATGGATAAGGCTTGATCTTTTTCTGGTAAACATTGCATTTCTATCAATTTGTCCTAACATTAACCAGTTTCTTCTGCCCAAATCAATCTCAGATCACAATGCCATCTTTCTATCGGAAAAAGAATTTGATTGGGGCCCTAAACCATTTAAACTCTTCAATTATCTCAAGAAGGAAAATGGTTTTGAGGAATCAATCTCATCTTCTATCAGGAATCTCAAAAATGGTAACCCGAGGATTGTAGTTCTAAGTCTTCTTAAAGGCTCTAAATCAGCGATAAAGGTTTGGACAACAAACAATGTTCAGCGTCCTGGGGAACGGATTCAGATTCTGGAAAATTAAATTCATTATTTGGAAAACTCTATCCATCTCGGTTTGGCCACACATAGTGCACATGCTACTATCACCAAACTTAGACAAGAATTATGGGACTGTTATAGAAAAGAAGAACGTATTTGGCTCTAGAATTCAAGACTTAAATAGTTTAAGGATGGTGATAAAAACACCAGTTTTTTTCATATTTCGGCCTCCATCAGACGCAAATCTAACTCGATCCACTCTTTGAAATATAGGGGTGAATCTGTTTCGGATCCTTCCAGTGTTAAAGCTTGTGTGTTGGAATTCTTCTCCAAAGCATACAATACTTCTTCAACTCTAGAAGTTGACGAGCTGCATCTTAATTTCTCTACTATATCACAATCTCAAAGAGTCAGGATTGAAAGAAATTTTACTGAAGAAGAAATTTGGAAGGCTATTTCCTCAACAGACAACACAAAAGCTCCAGGCCTTGATGGTTTCTGTAACCCCCTCGTCCCGGTCCGGACGTTTGACCGGTCCGAGTAGGCTACACGGGGAAAACCGATGTGAAACTCGTTAAGGTCCTACCTCGGTTAGCAACCCTAAAAAATTTCTTTTATTTTTCTTGTCTAATTGCATTATTATGCCCTATGTGGAACACGACAGCGGAAACACAAGCAGTATAAAAATGACCATCCAAAACAACAATTTTAAAACAACCCATTTTTCCTTTTTAAGCAGGCCGTATCGATACACCTGTCAAGGGTATCGATACGCCTTGACCAAGTCAATTGTCTTCAGTCAACTCAGGGGAGACCGTATTGATACAGCCCTTGGGCGTATCGATACACCCTCATCGGTCAACATATCGCGGTCAACGAGACAAAACCGTACTGATATGCTTAGAGCCCGTATCGATACGCCAAAGTCTCACCAAAATCTCAGATTTCCAGTGAGCTTTGGGCGTATCGGTACACCCCCGCGTATAGATACACCAAGCCAAAACTGAGTCCAAAAGAGCAAGACCGTATCGATACGGCCCTTAGGCGTACCGATACGCCCTGCACTGCAAGTTCCCAAATTTTAGCCAAACAACTTAAGACTCGACTCTAGATACGATTTACGACTCCCTTAGCCACAAACAACATACATGCAACCTTTAACTACCAAGATATCAACATACATGACATTCAAAACGTACAATGATCATACAACGAAGGGATTCATACATTTATCAAAAGAAGACATACTTAATGCATAAAGGTTCATGCCTTAGAAGCAAAACATATAGACATTCAAGACGTGCAACATAAGCAAGATTTACAATTCAAACAAAGCATCCAAAAGCCAAACCAACATCAATATACATCAAAGCTCAAATCAACAACACCTATCCCATTGCTTGACTATTACAATCTACAATTTAAAGTTCATACTTGAGCTAACCAAAAGCGACACTTGGAGGCCTTTCCTTGCCCTTGCTACCCACAAGCTACTGATCTGCATTGTCGAACAAAAAGAGCGTAAGCATAAAAGCTTAGTGAGGGTAAGCTCATAAAACAAACCTTCGACAATGCAGGGTCCAAGCACGAGCAACTACTATGATGGAATGCTTGATCTTACCTCCGATCCACAAGGGCCAAAATATACATGATGCACGAACATATAATCAACATTATGCCATGATCAACAACACATAAGTCCAACACACGAAGATACATAAATCCATGTATTAACAACAACATATATTGATCCATATAGGCAACACATCTCAAATCATAATGGCACATATAATCTCATATTGGAAATCACATTTCATATCATATTGGCACCTAGCTATGACTCGAATACGCGGATAACAAGTTGGAATGCATTTCCAACACAACCATTACCTTCGGTGGGATTACACTCATCACCGGTTCTTGCGGAGGGGATTCCACTCATCCTCACGCGCCGTCGATGGGATTCCACTCATCACCGACTAATATATAAAGATTTCTGGGTGAACCCGTACTCCTCCTTGGTGCCTTAACGCCACCAAGGCCACGCGCGAATTTGACTCAATCGTGCGCACATTAACATCCTAATGATCGATCATTGTACCCAAGCATACTAGTGCCAATATTAAACACAATTCATAACCTTTCACAACACCATTTCATAACAACTTCCGTGCCTAGCACGTACTCACCATGATCACTATCATGCACAAATCACAATCCAAACCACATGCATAACAATGCATCAAATCATGCCTCAACAACATGTATAACACAATATACATAATTACCATAAACACAAATAAACAAGAGGCATAATGAGCAATTAGAGTTCAACCAAAAGTTTCCTAAACTAAGCTTGAGATTAGGCAACCACTCTAATCTCAACTCTAGGTGGGTTTACCAAGCCCAACCTAGGTACACATGCTTGAACCAATATTTAAAAACCATTTAAAAATAGTAACCACTCACCGACCACTCCAATAGCACAAGCCGACTAGCCTACCAAGCATCCAAGTTTCTGGATTCGAGCCTGAATCTTCTCCATTGTCTTCCCTTGCTTCTAACCATTCAAAAACAATACATTAGCCCCAAAATCAATCACAAACTCAAGGTTTAACACCAACACACAAATCCACTACAATTCTCACAATTCAAAGCCAAGTTCTTTCTTCAAATTCCCATTTTCGTGCTTCCACAAAGACCCATCAAAAATCAGCAATGTAGTCGTCCAAAGCACTCTTAAACATGTTCAAAACACTACCACACATAGTATAACCATCAACTCTTCATTTCCCCACATAGACACCTTAAAAACTCCCATTTTCCACTCCCAAAAATCACTTACAGCAGTAGCTACGGGAATCCATTCAAACCAACACTATAACTACTAAAAAATCATCAAATAACATCTAAAGACACCTACCCAATGTTACTATAACATCAACCCAACAATTTCTCACAAAACCATCCCAAAAACACAAATTTTGACACTTTAAATATACCCCTAAAAACCCATTTCGGGATTCACCATAAAACCTTGCAAAAATCGTATATGTTGGACCTTATAGGTAGTAAACAAATCACATAACATTAATAAATCAAAAGCTTTAGTTAAAGCTAACAAAGATAGCATTTTTAACTCAAAATCTCAAAACTCTAAAATGCAAACTAGTGATCTTTAATGAAAACAAATTATATGGGGAGAAAGAGGAAGATGGGGATAATAAGAAAATGTATTTACCTTTGAAAAACCCTAAAAAAACAAGCAAGGTTGGTGATGGAATAGTGAGGGGAGATGGGGAGGAGAAACTCACGTTCAAAATGGGGAGGAAGAAGATGGGTATGATTTTTGGGTATTTGAAATAAAATGAAAATGGGTTTTATTTTACAAGACCAAGAAATTACAACTTTGCCATTAATGAGATGACCATCTTCCAATTCTAAAATCCATGGAATTGGGCTTTAAATTAAACAAGTCCAACATAAAATATTTGTTTTGAAAACCTGAGGCCCAAAATAATATTTTATTATTTCTAAATTTTAAAACCGAAACCAGACTATTATTTTAATATTATTTTTATCCGACCCCCAAATTCGGGTGTTACAGTTTCAACATGAGATTTTTTTTAAAAATTCTGGCATATTCTCAAGGAAGACATTATTAAGTTCTTTGAAAACTTTCATCAAAGGAAAAAGTGGGAGGATGGTATTAATCACTCCTTCATTACGCTGATTTCGAAGAAAATCGGTTCTGATTCCTTAGACGATTTTAGGCCTATTAGCCTTGTTGGGGGAGTCTATAAAATTCTCTCAAAAGTTCTTGCAAGAAGACTCAGAGAGTGCATTGATTCAATCATAAGCAATTCTCAATTTGCCTTCATTTTGGGAAGACAAATTCTGGACTGCTCATTCATAGCCAACGAAGGCATTGATTATGTCCAAAAAAAGGATGGAAGGGCCTAGTCTTTAAAATGAATTTTAAGAGAGCATTTGATACAGTGGACTGGAAATTTCTAATCCGTATTCTAAAGGAAATGGGCTTTGGAGAACTTTGGTGTCATTGGATTTTGAAATGTATTTCTTCTGCCTCAATCTCTGTCATGGTTAACGGTTCACCGATGCCATGTTTTTCTATCGCAAGGGGTCTCAGACAGGGTTGCTCTTTATCGCCTCTTTTATTTAATATCGTGGGTGAAGCTCTTTATCTTTTGCTCGTGAAAGCTGTGAACAAAGGCCTATTTAATGGCTTCCTCATTGGCAAGGAATCTGCTTCTTTCTCCTTCTCCCATCTGCAATTTGCAGATGACTTGATAATTTTCAGTGGTGCCTCTCTAAGGGAGTTGAAAAATGTCAAAAGAGTGCTAAGGCTATTTGAGATAGCTTCAGGGTTGCAAATAAATCTAAACAAATACAAGTTATTCGGAGTAAATCTGGGTTCGAAAATCTTAACCTCTTGGGCATCGATTATTGGGGGCTCCACTAGTCATTTTCCTTTTGATTATCTGGGTTTGCCTTTAGGTCCTGGGAAGAATTCAGTCTTTCTATGGGAACCAGTTCTATCCAAATTCTACAGAGCTCTTGCATCATGGAAAGCCAACAATCTCGCTTATAGTGGTAGATTGGTTCTAATCAGGGCCGTACTCTTCTCTCTACCCATATATTTCCTTTCTATCTTCAAAATGCATGTATCTATTTCCCAGAAACTTAATTCAATCATGGCAAACTTTCTTTGGGGGGTCCCAACTCAGACCAAAATCCATTGGATTAATTGGCCAACAGTTTGCACCCCAATTTCGACTGGTGGTTTGGGAATTAGAAATTTGGACTATCAAAATTGTGCTCTCTTGTGTAAATGGATCTGGAAATTTGCGAATGATAGGAACAGCCCCTGGAAACAGATAATTTGTGCTAAGTACAACCAAGACCCCTCCAATCTCCTACCCGATCCTAATTGTCTGAGAACTTCCTCTTGGATTTGGAAAGGAGTTATCAACTCCTATTACAAAGAAGACGATATGGGTAATTTCTTCAGAAGTGTCTCTCGCTTTCAAGTAGGGGATGGTCAATCTATTTCTTTTTGGCACAATGTCTGGATTGGAGAAGCACCGCTTCAGGTTAATTTCCCTCGAATTTATGCTCTTGCGACTCTAAAATCTGTGAAAATTTTAGAGCATCGTGTAAAATAGGGAAAAGTTGGGTTTGGAAAATCACCCTTTAAAGAACTCTATTTGATTGGGAAATTGCCCAATGGAACTCACTAATGTCTCTCCTTCATTCTTTTTTAAATCGGGAGGCATCGACAACGATTCTTTTATTTGGCTAGGTGTTGGGGATGGTGCTTTCTCGGTTCAAGCCAGTTACAACGCATTCTTCAAGCATAACAGATCCAACTCCTTCTGGTGTAATCATGTTTGGCTCGGTCTTGCCCCTCCGAGAGTAAAATTTTTCTTATGGCAGGCAGCTTGGAAACGTATCCATGTACGCACCGAATTGCAAAAGAGATGGGTGTCTTCACTTCCTGACATTCTTTGCCCATTTTGTAGGGAGGTCCCTGAATCCATCACACATCTATTTTTTTTATCTGCAAAATATCTTGGAATCTCTAGATGAAATTTGTCTCTCTATGGAATATACCATTGGCTTTTCCCTGCGATGTGGTTTCTTTTCTTATTTTTTGGTAGGAAGCTTGTCCTTCAAACTCTAAAGACACTATTTGGAGGTTCATCCCAGCGGCAATCATTTGGTCACTTTGGTACAAGACTCAGACTAGCCACTTGGTACAAAGCCAAATTACCAACCTCCCAAATCTCACTGGTGGACATTGCGGCAAATCCTAAGTTAGCATACTCGTTCTCACGGACTACAAGACATTCTCAAATCCCATCTCATTGGTCTCCTCCTCCACTGAGATTCTTAAAGTTAAATGCAGACGGAGCTAAGTTAAGGGATGGAAGTTCCGGGGGCATTGGCGGAATTCTGCGCAACTCTAACGGTAAGAAACTTATGACATTCTCCGAACCCAAAGGTCCAGGCCCCCCAATATTGGCAGAACTTCTAGCGTTGAGATTCGGGCTCTTGTTGTTCAACTCACTCGACTCGTGCAAAAATTACAGGTTGTTAGTTGAATGCGATTGCAAATAGGCGGTTAGTTGGGTTCTAAATCCTACTTTATGTCCACCTCCCTTTAAAAAAACTTGTTTTAGATATTGCAAATCTTAGGGAAAGTAGAAACTATATCATTCGGGTAATTTCTAGATTCATCAATCATGAAGCCGACAACCTTGCCAAAATAGGAATCGGGTAATCTTTATGTAATTAGGCTTAGATCCTTAGGGTTTTGAGGTTAGGGGGTCATCTGTCGGGTTTTTGTTTCGATGTAAGCAACTTTTTATTGAATAATATTTCAGTGGCGCTCTTTTCCTCCTTCCGCTGTTGGATGGTGTTCCTATAGCCACACTAGATGATATGAAGGGGATTTTTAACGAGACCATCAACTCTTATAAAAAATAAATAAATAAATGCAAGATCAAGTCATAGATAAAAATACAATGAAAAAACAAATAAATGTAAATATCAATGAATTACTAAAAATTAAGGAAGTTAGTGAATGAAATAGTAAGTGATGTGCAATTGATAGATAAAGTTATGATATATTATGCTAAAATTATGAATTAAAATAGAAAGCAAATTAAAAGCATAAACAATAAACACCAAAAATTAAATGTAGTCAACAAACAAGGGATAAAAGTGAATAAGTGTAGAATTAAGTAGCATAAATTAAATGCGCAAGAAATTAAATATACAAATTATGGACTGATTTGCACTAAAATAAAATTATTAAAGGGCCAAAACACAATATAGCATAAAGACGATAAAATTCGCGAATCTACCCCTTAGACTTGGGTAGAGATTAGGGATGACAATTTAATCCGAATCCAAAAACTCTGATCTAAATGCGGTTGAGACAAACTCGAATTCGATCCGAAAAAATCCGATCCAAAAATAATCTGATCCAAATTCGGTTGAAAAAAAACCGAATCCAAATCCGAAAAAAATATCAAAGTCCGATTGTAACAGATTCGAACTTAAATTTTATACAATCCGATCCAAATCCGATTTATTGCCATCTCTACCCCAAATGATCACTAATTTAATCTCCAATGGGAGTTTGTCCATTATTTTTAATGCTTAAACGAGCGTTTGTTGGCAGTTAAAAATTTAAATTTTAACCAACAGACGTTGAGGACAATATTGTTGTTTCTTCCCTTCATTGAATAGTGGGGTTAAGGCCCATCACACATGTGTTGCTACACGTTTAGTTCAGTTCATGTTCGTATTAATATATCTTAGACACATATTATGTTCATGTATCTTTTGAATTAAAATAATTTTATTTTCTGTTATGAAATTTTCTAAAATAATAATATGATTTGTGGTTGTTTGAATTCCACCGTTTCGGCAGTTTCAACAGGATATTAAACCTGTTTTTTTTTCTTTTCAAAAGCTAACTTTCATTACTTAAAACCACAAAGCATAACAGACTCGAAAAAGACAACAGAAATAACAAGTAAACCTACAAACCACCCCTTGAGCAGGGAAACAACAGTAGCCACCAAACCAGGCACAGACCACAACAGACAAGAGACACCACGAGGCCACCAAAGCCACCAACATACAACCCTTCATAGGAGAGGGGAAATAGCCGTCTCCACCATCATCAGTGGGGAGCGATCGGCAAAACCATAAAGGCTTGAGAGACTTAAGCTGATGACAAAACACGTCTTCCACGGAGCTAAGAAGAACAACAACACCACACCTTCGCCTGAGAGCTCTATCCAGAGGCAGGCTTCCGTTACAGAGAAAACGGTCCTTATCAAGGCAAGCGGCACGGTGATTATCCACCCAACACCGATCGAAAAACCAAGACATCAGCAGCTCCTTAAAACCTTCAACGAGCACAGACCCAACTACACTAAACCGAGCAACACACATAACAAAACTAAAGAAACAACATAAAACAGACTTAGGAAGGACCATAGCTGATGGAGATAAACAACATAACAAACTGAAAACTTGATCCACGGAGATGAAAGACCACCTAAATCGGATCTCTTCGGTGTAGAAAGACTCGCCCGGATCCCAACCAAAACTTAAAATTCGAGTATCAATCGAGAGCTTAAAAAATGTGGTAAGGATCCCGCAAAATCCGACGTTAAGATGAGCCAAAGGACTCCAAATCCCACCAAATCCGATTGATTGATGACGTGCCTTAATGATATCAGAGGGTTGACAGCTTTCCCAAAAGCTTGGGTCAATCTATACTAAAAAAGGAAACAAAGTTTCCATCATGGGAAAAGACACCCTTGTCCCTATCACCTTACCCTCTATGCCAAGCGAGTCTACAGCCAACTCCGTTTTGGTTGCTGGCTTTCTTCCGGCGGACAGGCAAATGCCGGAGCCGTCTTCGTGTGTCGTGGCTGCCACCAGCGTCACCTCTACAGGCTGGAACCCAGTTCCGGAGAACGAGATGATGCCCACTCCTCTGATACGCAAGGTACTGCCATTCCAAGCCCTTTCACCAAGAGCATCGGGCCTTATGGAGACAACACACAGGGGAGGAGAACAAGAGTACAGTAGCGGTTTGAAAAGCCGAAAGATTTGGTTCCCACGTTCAAGCCACGCATGGAGGAAGAAAGGTGCGCCTTCGGGGACCGAACAGTACCATGGGCTGAGGGAGACGGCAGAATCCACGCTCGGAGAACGAAAGTTGTGCGCCTCCTTCTCCCACTCAGCAACTCCCAGCAAGATCTAGAAACCCTTTCTCGCCGGACACGTCGACCCTGAAACCATAGAGTCTCCAAGCCACCTTCCACAGCTGCTCAACTACCCACTGCCAAGCCGACGATGGAGCCGAGGGAGGGAGGTTCCGCTCCTGAAGCTGCCATACGATCAGAGCTCGCCGCGGTTGATGCAGAATAATGAAAGAGGGAGATCTGGTTTTCCGGTAGCAACGGCCGGAGAGTGGTGAAGGAGAAAAGCTAAGCATCGGGGGAGTCACTTTTTTTAAACCGCACTCGAGCGCTATTTCAAACCCTAATTGTAATAACTCTCTTTCCCTCTCTTGTTAGGATATTAAACCTGTTAAAATGCAATTTTGTTTTGATGAAATTGCCCCTAAATTTTTCCCCATATAATATAAAGTAAGAAGACTCATTCATTTGTAAACACATTCAAAACAATTCGTTTCTTATCTTTTACGTAAATTCTTTATTGTTTTTGGAATATTATACTTGTGTATCGTTTTGGATAAAAATCATAGTAATATTTTCCTTCTGAGATTTTCTACAATAATAAAATATTTATGGTATTAAAAGTTACGTATTTTTTTAAGCTTTGCTCTGACTAATTCCATTGGACTAACTCCATGGTCGGAAGTTACATATTTAACAACATTAAAATAATGTTTTATGGCTGTTTAAATTCCTCCCGTTTTGGCAGTTTCAAGAGGATACTAAGCCGGTTTAAATGTGACTTCGTTTGATGAAATTTCCTCTAATTTTTTTTGTATATAAAAAACAGGAAAATCTTCATTTTTAGACACATCCAAATCACTTTGGTTCTTATCTTCTAAGCAAATTCTTCTTTTGATTTTGTAGGGTGTGTGATATAAGGGTAATATCTTTTCAACTATTTGAATTTTTTTTAATAAGACACACATCGTGTAAAATTGATGTTCAAACTTAAGTCATCTGAATAAATTATATCATCTTTTATCACGGGACAACAAGAAATAAGCAATTCTTCCTTATATTTTTAAAAACATAGCACACGCATTTAAATTTTCCAAAATAGTAAAATGACTTATAGTATTAGTTACGTATTTAACAGCATTATAATAAAGTTACGTATGTATATGTTACTTTATTTTGACAAAATTGCCCCTAAAATTTTTCATTTATAAAGCAAGAAAAGTAATTATATTTAGACACAGCCACAGCAAATGATTTACTATCTTCTACACAAATTCTTCCTTATTTTTTAGTTTTATTTTTCTAAGGTTGGATTATAGTTAAAACAAGACTTAAAATAAAAATAGATTTATATTTTTTATATTTTTAAACTAAATTAAATATTTTTTCTTTCTCAGGTTTATTTTTATAATTTCATATATAATATTAAATTGAACTCTTTAATTTATTTGATAATTTTAAATTTTTATTAAATATTTTAATTCATTTATTATATATTAAAATATATATTTAATAAAAACCACTTAATCTAAATTTTAATTTTAATTTTTCAATATATTATATAACGACCATTTTTAATATAATATATAATTAACGAATTAAGAATGGAGTTTTTTTTTCTGGTATGAAGTTTCTTGATGGCACAGGTTTGAGGAATAAGAAGTTCTATGCCCGAGTTCGAATCTCATTAATTTCTTTATTCTTCATAATTTTCACCAACAAAGTAATCCTTTAATAAAATATGTTATCATCTCATATTATAGAAATAGAGTTAGCCTAGTGGTTGGAGATTAAGCCTCCTTGCTCTTCGGTGTGGGTTTGATTCTCACTATTTGCATTTGACTCTCATTTTATTTGCTTCTTTTGATTATGTACAATCAGATGGTGACACATGTCAAGTATTTTTGAAAAATATTAATCTCATTTTTTTTCTTTCGAATATTGTATTAACAAATTAAAACAATTTTTTTAATTTTAAAACTTAAAAGTACATATTACAAGCGAGCAAAAATTCTCTGCCCCTTAACCATGCCCCCATTTATGCTTCCCGCTAAAAAAACCCTTAAAAATTAAATTAGGAAACTGAACCTTAAATTTCAAATCCTAAACCCTACACCCTAAAAAATACACCCTACTCTAAATTTTCTATACTCTAACCCTAACCCCTAACCTTAAACTCTAAACACTAAACCCTAAACTCACTATTTTAAAATGGAGGCACAAAAGGAGACATGGTTAGGAGGTAGATGATTTCCACCCACTATAAGCATAGAAAAAATCTAGAGATTTAAATTTGGTTTTAGGGTAAAAATATTAAGAACTTAAAATATAATATAATTTAAAACCAAAAAATAAATATATTAAAATTATCAGGTCATATATTCGGTTACAAAAAAAATTTGGCCCAAACCCGACCCAACTACCTAGAAAAAATCCTGAATCGGGTACCCAACCTGATCAGGTAATTTTTTTAAAAGAATTACTTGATATTTTGATGTTCGAGTCGCCTAGTTGACGGGCCAAGTCAACCGAATCGAATATTTTTAAACACCCCTAATATAAATATGAGTTTATTTGAACCTGTATAATGTGATTATAACTTATAAAATAGAATCTATTCATTAATTCTAACCCTTTAACAATCCTCACACACTATACACACATCATTTATTTTCTCCTTAGACCACGTGATGAGTTCTAAGGATGGCAACGGGGCGGAGTGGGTCAAATTTTTTACTGTCCCGACCTAACCCCGACCCGCCCCGAGAAAAAAAATTATTCCATCGGCCCCGAACTCGCCCCGAGATTTGGAATACAAGCTCGACCTCGACCCAATTCGACATGATAACATAGCAGCCTAAAACAGTAACTCTAAAACATATTAAACAACTTTATTCGATTTTAGATCTCATAAAAAAATTAGATCTGGAAATAAAAATTTATCAATTCTATAAATAAAAAAATATCAGATTTAAATATATCATGTTTGACAATTAGCTGATAGTTGATAACATATTATATTAGTTGATAACATTACCTGATTTGACTAGTAGAATGTATTAGCTGATTTTATAAAAATGTTTGGTAAAATTAACTGATAGCTGATAGTTGTTTGATTATTTAAACAAACAAAATGACATATAAGGACATGATTATTTAAACTAAGGGCAAAATGGTTAAATTTAGGTTATTTGGATTTTTTTTATAATTATTAAGGGCAAAATGGTCTTTATAACTCTTATGTCAAAACCTCTAATTTCAAAAATCTTTTTTTTTAAAATTAGAAGTTTCATCTCAATCTGCTCTTTACCAAACATCTAAATTAACAGATTTGACTGGTAAAACTTCTAATTTTAGCTGAAACTTCTAATTTCAGCTCAAACATTTCTTTACCAAACATGTCATAATATTTTAGATCTGATAAACAAAATAACCGAAGTGATAATCTTATAAAAAAGAGATCTTAAACGAAATTCAAACAAATAAACAACTAAAACATCAATAAAATTAACAAGAACTAAAAAACAATAAAACATCCGGTAATAAGATAAGAACGGTATTGCGAAGCACACATAATAGATTGAGGAGTTGAAGCATGTTGATAATATTAGTTTCCAGATCCAATCAAAACGAAATAGCCATGAATATTAGAATTGCATTTCTGCAAATGAAACAAAAGAATGGAAAAAGAAATGAAAGAGGAGAGGGCGAGGGGGAGAGGCGAGAACTAAAAAAAGAGAAAACGGCAGCAGACATAGGAATAAATTAGGGTAATAAGGTTTTTACCTAAATAATATATAAGGTTAATTCTGTAAATAAATTAATTTTATTATATTAAATATCCGGGACGGGGTGGGGCGGGGCAAATTACCCCTAAACCTGACCCCGATTGTTTTTAAAAAAAATTCGACTGACTCGAATTTTAAAAATAAAAATTCGACCCTAACAAATTGAGTCGAGTCAGAACCCGCCGGATCGGGGGAAAATTGTCATCCCTAAGTTCCCACAACTCTAATATTTGTAGAAACTAGAAGTAAGTAACTAACTATGGTATACTACAAAATTACTAAACTAATACATTTTAATTACAAATAATTATCGACACAAATACTTTATATCTCAATTATTTATTTCAATTTTTCACAATACATTCTCACAGCACATTTAAAAAGTCTTCAACCACACTGATTTCTCAACTCAAACATATTACAATTTACAACCCAATTTATTACAAATTCCATGCCACAAACTAGTTAGAATCAATGGTCTAAGCACCAGTTGATTCACCATCTGCCAGCGTTCGATTAATCTCCTTAACAAAGCTGTCCATAAGAGGTGCATGCAAGCAAACCGGGACCACAATCCCTTCCTCTCCTTCCTTATTCTTTGATGGTACATAAAAGCTTACAATCTCTGTACCATTCGACGGTCCACCAAACTCTGCCTTTCCCCACCCAAAATCAACCTCCCTGAACCCGGCTCGACTCAAATCCGACACAAGTAAAGATCGAGTCGTATTAACATTTGGCCGTCCTCGACTCACCATTAAATCCGCTGTCGATTTCATGTACTCTTTACTAAGAGTCAATTGAAAATATTTAAAATATTTTCTATTACCCAACTTAAGTTTTTTTTTTTTTCAATTTTTAAAATTTGGGGGCTATAGCCCCCTGGGCCCCTACTTTGCACCGTCCATACACATTGCCACACACCACTAACGTTATACATCGTGGATGACATGATGAGCCAGACCTATTTAATAATTTTTTCTCATAATGGATGAGACCATAGATGATGTGGTGAGTCAAGCTCATTTTTAATAATTTTTCTCACATTGGGCGAAAAAAAAACTCTAAAAGGAGTTTAACTATAGGGTAAAGTACACAGACGGTCACTAAACTATACTCGAAAAAACAAAATGGTAACTGAACTTTCAAAAATGACAAAATGACAATTAAACTTTGGCCCTGTTTGGTAAATAAAGGTTTGAGCAAAAATTAGAGGTTTGAGGTATAATTAGAGGTTTGACTAATCAAATCTGCTAATATTGATGTTTGGTAAATAGCAGATTGAAAGAGCGGATTGAGGTGAAAAAGCTAATTTTGAAAAAGCTCCTAATATGAGCTTTTTGAGATTAGAGGTTTGATATTAGAGTTGTAATGACTCTTTTATCCTTAACAATTACCAAAAATCTCCAAATAACTTAAATTAAATAATAACAATTTTTAATTTAAATAATAACATATTAAATATTCGACTTATTTGTTGTTACTACTAATTTATATGGTGATATTTGTAAGTTAATTCTATTTTTATTATCACATATTTATATGTGCATATAATTTTTTTAATAATTATATAAATAATAAATTAATATATAAATCTTTCAAATATGTTTAGGAAATTTATATTAAAAATAATTTTACAAATCTAATTAATATTTATTAGATACAAAATATTCATAACTAATAAATTATTCAAACAAGTATTGAATATAACCATGTCCTTATACGTCATTTTGCTTGTTTAAATAATCAATCAGCTATCAGCTATCAGTTAATTTTACCAAACACTTTTATACAATCAGCTAATACAATCCGCTAGTCAAATCAGCTAATGAAAACAGCTATCAGCTATCAGCTAATGTAATCCGCTATCAGCTATCAGCTATCCGCTAATTGCCAAACAGGACCATTATGTTTTGTTACAAAATGGTAACAGTGCCGTTAACCTCCGTTAAAATAGTGACATGGCTGTTATTTTTTTTTTGTATAATAACACATTTAGAACTCAATAGTTACACATTTAATTAATCTAGTTATAATTCGAAGAAATTCAATAAATTTAACGCTTAATGAAAAATAAGTGCCTAAAGTATACCTTTTTTGAACTTTAGGTGTCTAAAGTATTTTTTTTGTAAAAATAGGTGCCTAAAGTTTCAATCGTTACAATTTTAGGTGCCTCGGTGTTAATGGCCATTAAAAAACTTGTTAGCCAATTATAATGTGACACATGGCAAGTTTTCTTTTTTATAATTTTTAAATTACTTTTAAATAAAATTAAAATTTTCAAAAAATCCCCTAAATTCCAGAAACATCCCAATTTCATAAATTCTTAAATCCTGAAATACCTAAATTCCTTAATCTTGTCACTCCCGTCGTCGTTGGCTAGGATTTCGAGGACAGAATGGAGCGTACTCCACTCTCCCAAGCACCCATGCACCAATCGTCTTCGTTCAGCCGCCGCTCGTCGCAAATCGTTTGAATATTTTTTTTAAATATTTCGGCATTTTTCCGGCGTTTTGCATGACTTCAGTCTATTTCTGGCAACAGGGTGGTAGGGTAAACGACCGTGGTGGTCCGATGGCGTGGCCATCGGCGGCGGAATCGATTCAAATCATGATTTGAGTTTTGGTGAGTTAGGAAATTTGAATTTAGGGGATATTTTGTGAATTTTGAAAATTTAGAGATTTTTTAAAAAATAAGTTTAAAAAATAAATGAAATTAAAAATGAAATAAAATAAAAAATATTTTAAAAAGTTAACTGTAGTTAACACGAGGCACCTAAAATTATAACGGTTGAAATTTTGGGCACCTATTTTTACAAAAAAATACTTTAGGCACCTAAAATTCAAAAGTGGTATAATTTAGGCACCTATTTTTCATTTAAGCCTAATTTAACCTTCAATTTTTACACTGTTATAATTTAGTCCTAATTCTACAAAATTTATAATTAAGAACAACGTTAAATTTATAATAAAATGTAAAAATTGAGGGTTAAATTTAATCCTTATTATACATCTGCCCGTGTGTTCTTAGCTATAATTTTTCTAGAATCAGGACTCAATTATAACAAAATGTAAAAATTGAGGGTTAAATTTATTAAATTTTTTCGAATTATGACTAAATTGATTGAATGTGTAATTATGAAGGACTAAATGTGCTATTGTAAAAAAAATTTAACAGCCATTTCACTTCTTTAACGGAGGTTAACGGCACAGTTACCATTTTGTAACAAAACATAAAGTTTAATTGCCATTTTGTCATTTTTAAAAGTTTGGTTACCATTTTATTTTTTTCGAGTATAATTTAGTGGTCGTCTGTATATTTTACCTTTAAATATAATATTATTTATTTCTCTCATTACGTGGGCTAAGGCTCATCACTCGTGTGTTGCTACTTGTTTGGCTTAATTTGTGTTTGTGTTAACACTAGGGAGTCTTATATTATTCTTCCTCTTCTTGCTGTTAATCTTCAGTTATGTTGTTCTCATATTTATAGGTGAAAAAAGAAACTTATTTGGGGGGCTCAGTTATTTGTAGGTGAACTGCTAAGATAAATGCAACAATGATGTTTCATAAGATTTTGATAGCATCATGCCATGGTAATTAAATATTTTTTCTCTTTATGGATAATCATGAATAATGATGACCTCGTTTATAATTTTCATTAATTAAAATAGAGTAAAATACACCGATCATCACTCAATTATCTTTTCATTTTTATTTTCTCACTCAACTTTAAAAATTTTCAATTTAATAAACTTGTAATAGAGTGACTAAAATAGGAGCAATTCGAAAATTAAAAAGTTTTAAAGTTTAGTGAGTAATATAAGAGTGAGAAAATAATTGAGTGATGATCTATGTATTTTACCATATAAATATAAAAGAGGGTAAATTACACAGATCATCACTCAACAATCTTCTCACTCCTATTTTGGTCACTCAACTTTTAATTTTTTCTATTTAATAACTAAACTTTATACATCAAAACATTTTTGCTCACTCACGAATATTTTTATTATTATTTTTGATTTTTTTAATATTATTTAATATAAAAATAATTTAAAATAAATAATAAAATTATTTAAATAATCGTCGTTGTTGTCATCACTCGTCGGCCACCGACGGCCTTTAAAATCAGTGGTCGTTTGACCCCAAATTACACCGGGTGACTCGTTTTGACACGTTGAGTCTGAATCCGGTAGTTTTTTCACTGGAAAATGTCCTGAAACTCGCGAATATCGATATAAACTTTTCGATTTCCTCACTTTCGATCTTTTTTTCGTGGATTTCAGAGTACTTTCTGACAAAATAAAGGCCGGATTCGGACTCATGAGAGTGAGACGGAGTAACTGGTGAAATATGGGATCGAACGACCACTATCCATGGCCGACTACGTCGTCGGCGAATGGTGGCCGATGTACAATATGATTTTTCTTTTTATTTTCATTTTAAATTATTTTTATATTAAATAATATTAAAAAAAATTGAAAATAATAATAAAATATTCGTTAGTGACCGAAAACGTTTGATGTATAAAGCTCAGTTATTAAATATGAAAAATTAAAAGTTGAGTGACCAAAATAGGAGTGAGAAGATTGTTGAGTGATAATTTGTGCAATTTACCCTATAAAAATGGCTTAAACCAAAAAGAAGCCCTCAAACTATACTTTTTTTTATATTTTAAGCCCCTAAACTATTGTTTGGGCAAAATAAGCCCATAAACTATCATTTTTAGTCACTTTAAGTCCTTAAACTAATATTTTTGGTCACTATAAGTCCCTAAACTATGTCATTTTTCTTTTAGTCCCTAAACTATCTATTTGTCAAAAATCTTTGTGACGTGTCAACGTCTTATTAGTCAAAATAATTTTCTTTTGACTTAAATAACTATCGAAGTTATAATGACCTGATCCGATAGGGTCATATTTTTTTTTTTGAATTTTTAGGTTTTGGGTCGAGTTTTAAATAGGTTTAAGTCGGGTCGGGTTCGAGTTTAGGGTGGAAATTCCCCGACCCGGTTTATATATAAATATATTATATTTTATATATTATATTTAACATTTTTTTATTAATTTTCTTCGGGTTGGGTCGGGTTTAATCGGTTTTTTTAATATTAAATTTTCGGGGTTGGGTCGGGGTCGGGTTATACATTTTATCATATCAGGTTGGATTGGGGATAAAAATATGTTAAACTCAGGTCGATTTTAATTTTAAATTTTCGGGTCGGGTTCGGGGCGGCCAAAAACCACCCCGACCGGTTGGGCAGCTGTTTCTAAACCTTTCAAACACGACCCAGCCCTAAACCCAAAAATTCAAAAACAATATGACCCTATTGGATCGGGTCATTATAAGTCCGATAGTTATTTAAGTCAAAAGAAAATTATTTTGACTAATAAGATGTTGACACGTCACAATTTTTTTCAATCTTTGTGACAAATAGATAGTTTAGGGAATAAAAGGAAAAAATGACATAATTTAGGTACTTATTTTGACTAAAAATAGTTTAAAGACTCGAAGTGACCAAAAAAGATAGTTTAAGGACTTAAAGTGACCAAAAATAATAGTTTAAGGGCTTATTTTGCCCAAACTATAGTTTAGGGACTTAAAATAGAAAAAAAGGGCATAGTTTGAGGGTTTTTTTGGTTTAAGCCATAAAAAATATGCTAGGATAACTACAATGTTTGATCGATTTTAAACGCATTAGTTTTTACTTTAAAAATTATTGAGTTTAATAATGATTTTTTTAATCGAGTGAAATATTTTTAATTTATCCATTAAATTTAAGTTCAATTAATTTGATTTGAGATAATCGATGTGGATATTTCAATACGGATAACTCTGATTATATACTGTTTGTGACGAGACTCAATGTTATTTATTGAGAGTCATTTAAAATGTTTAAATTTAAGGGGCAACAATATAAAAATATACGTATTTAGGGGACTAAAATACAATCCATTATCTCAACTTAATTTTTTTTTTCAATTTTTAAAATTTGGGATAGGCAGAGGGGGGCTGGAGGGGCGGTCGCTCCCTAAAAATTTAAAATTCCTATGCGATTTAGGAAAATTTTAGAATTTTTTTATGTATTTTCTATTGAAAATCTATTTTCGCTCTATAAATTTTTATAATTTCGCCCTCTAGAAATTTATAAACATGCCCCCAACCTAAAGTCTTGCGTCCGTCTCTGCCCATAGGTCCCTACTATGCACCGCCCATGCACACCGCTACACTTTTAGTAACTTTTAAATAAATATTAGAATTTGGATCGAATAACTCTTTTAAACAGAAATTTGTGAGCTCCTGGAGTGATACGTGTTCAGCTCTTCAGACAGTTTCCTACAAATTGCCTTTTCGCTTTCAATATCAAAGTCTAAAGTTTTTGAAGCAGTGACAAAGTCAAACATAAACTTTAAAGCTAACCTTCTCAATTACTATTACTTTCCTGCAATGTGTGGCCATGAAGGGACCATCGGCCGTCCAGTCGCAGTCGAGTTTAGTTAGTATGAGGATTGAGATTGAACTATTTTCCCCCACTTTTGCTTTATCAATTGGCTGACTCCATCACTACTAAAACAGAAATATGTCGGTTTACCCTTCGCTATGTCTTGTACATGAGATAATAAGGATCTATCTTGCAACTGTTTCTCTCGAATCAACTGAAGCAACGAAGGTTTAACTTGCAACTCGGCCACTAAACCACCATCTTTAGACAAATTCAATCTAGCAAACATAGCTCGTAACTCCACTGCTACCTTTCTACTCAAAGCATCGGCCACTACATTGGCTTTACCCGGATGGTACTCAATCGTGAGGTCGTAGTCCTTAAGTAACTCTAGCCACCTACGATGTCTAAGATTCAACTCTCTTTGTGTCATTATATACATCAGACTCTTGTGATCCATATACACTGTGCATTTCTCACCATACAAGCAATGTCTCCAAACTTTCAAAGTGAAAACCACTGCAGCCAACTCTATGTCACGCGTAGGGTAATTACGTTCATGAGTCTTCAACTATCTAGACGCATAGGCCACTACTCTTCCCTCTTGCATAAGCACATAACCCAAGCCAACATACGACGCATCACTGAAGACTACAAACTCTTTCCCTGACACGAGCTGAATCAAAACAGGAGCTTCGGTTAAGGCTTCTTTCAATTTCTCAAACGCTTGTTGTCTTGCATCAGTCCACTCAAACCAAACATCCTTATGCAGTAATTTAGTCAAAGGTACTGCAACCTTTGAGAAATCCTCAACAAAACATCTATAGTAACTGGCCAAACCTAAGAAACTACGAACTTTGGTCACTGTCTTCGGTGGTTTCCAATTAACAATTGCCCCAACCTTCTTAGGATCCACTCGGATTCCTTCGGCCGATACAATATGGCCTAAGAAGACTACTTTCCTAATCCAAAATTCACACTTACTCAACTTGGCATACAACTGATTGTCTAACAATTTCTACAACACCAAACGTAAATGCCAATCACGATCTTCCTCGGTACGAGAGTACACCAAAATATCATCAATGAACACTACCACAAACTGATCCAAGTACTCGTGAAACACTCTATTCATCATGTCCATAAAAGTTGTCGGTGCATTAGTCAAACCAAAGGGCATCACTAAGAATTCGTAGTGCCCATAACTAGTGCGGAAGCAGTCTTCGGTACATCTTGATCTCTTACTTTCAACTTATAGTAACCGGATCTCAAATCTATCTTCGAGAACACTGAAGCACCTCTCAACTGATCAAACAAGTCATCAATCCTCGGCAACGGATATTTGTTCTTCACTGTTAACTTATTCAAATGTCGATAGTCGATACACATTCTCAAACTGCCATCTTTCTTCTTCACAAACAACATCGGTGCACCCCAGGGTGAAGTACTCAGACGAATGAACCATCGGTCTATCAATTCTTGAAGTTGTGTCTTAAACTCCTTCATTTCTTTAGGAGCCATTCGATACGGTGCAATCGATACTGGAGCTGAATCTGAATAAGTCTCAATAACAAACTTTACATCTCTATCTGGAAACAAACCAAGCAATTCTTCTGGGAATACACTCGGAAAGTCACAAATTGTCCTAATGTCTCGCGGTCGTGCCTCATCCATATTTAGATTCATAACATAGGCTAGGTACGACTGACAACCCACATCCAATAACTTCTGAGCCTCTAAGGCTGAAACTACATTGGACAACAACTTAACGTTCTCACCCACTATTACTACCTCGTGATCCTCTGAAAGTCTCAAGGACACCCGTTTTGTCTCAAAATCTACCCTAGCCTTATGTTCTACAAGCCAGTCCATGCCTAATATTACATCAAAACCATAAAAAGACATTTCCATCATATCTACAGGAAAAAAATAACCTCGAACCATCAAAGGACATCTTCTGTACATTTTTCTGACCACAACTGTCTCACCAAAGGAACTAGTGACATTCATACCCACATCTAATATCTCAACTGGAATATCTAACAATCATGCATGCTCACTCAACATGTACGAATGCGTAGAACTGGAATCAATCAAGGAAAGCAAAATCAAAGACTCTAACGAGAAATTACCTGCAATCACATCTGTGTCATTCATGTCCTCACGGTGTGCATACACTCTAGCTGGCCCACCTCCCTCAGGCTGAACCGCTACAACATGAGCTACATTTCTCTTACCGTCATTCCTAGGCTGAAAATAACCTCGACCACGCCTACGGCCTCTTTGATGGTCGACAGCTCGTGCAGGAGCTTGTCCATCCCTAGACGGATGTGGATAATCGCGCTTCAAATGTGCCCTAGACCCGCAGTTCCAACAAGAGCCATAAGTGCCCCAACACTCACCGTAATGACGTCTACCACACTTGTTGCACTCGGGAGTACGATTCTCAGTCCCTTGGCCGTGATGGCCTCGCCCCGGATTACCACCTTCGCGTCTATGATCATGATGAGGTTTCCTATCCTTGTGCCTCTTGGCACGATCTCTGCCCAAATCAGCATTCCTCTTTCCGGAACTAGATCAACCCTTGTGTAATCACTAATTTCAGGTTAACCTCTTTTTATTTCGTTTTATAATAATGGGCTTATGAGGGCTTTTTCATATCTTGTCACTATCAAAATAAAAATGTGTTGTGGGTTTTATTTGAATTAAATTAATTTATATATGTATGTTATACTTTTTATAAAAATCCCTTAAAATTATTATTATAAATTGTCATATATTATTATACTAGTATTACTATATACTATATATTATTATCATTATTAGTATTAGTTATCATATTATTATTACATATTATTAATATTGTTATCATTATCATTATTTACTATTATTACTACTTATTATTATTATGTGTTATTTATATTTTTTTTATTATTTATATCACTATTAATATCGGTTATTATCCCATATATTATTATTATTATTATTATTATTATTATTATTATTATTATTATTATTATTATTATTATTATTATTATTATATCTGAAAATCTGAAAATCTGAAAACAAAAAAAACTAAATAATGAAGCCCATTATATATTAAATAAGTAAAGCCCAATTTATTTATAAAACCCGGAACTCAACAACCTTTCAACATCTAAAACCCAAAATTGAACATTAGAACACTAATACACACACAAACACATCTAAAACCCGGAACTCAACAACCTTTCAACAATACACATCGATTCAAGCCCAAACTTCACCCGAAACATAACAATTTCAGTCTCAAACTACATGCAGCCACAACCAACGAATTTACCATAAAAAATTTACCTTTTAACATCCCTAAGCATCAATCCAAAGCTACTAAACCTCCAGCTGCCATTTAGACTCAAAACCCAACAAAAAACTCAAGATTTCCAACTCCTAAAGTCACCCACAATACCCATTTCGGGTTTCCATTAAAAACTCATCTTTTTCATGTTATTTTAGTGATAAAACAAAGTTAGAAACGCCATCAAACTCAGCCATAACCAACCCAAACGAAAACCCATAAATTTCCTTTCATTTCAAACTAAACTTTAAAAATCAAAACATGTTTAAATCTTAGGTTTTGCAAAAATCTTAACATTTAGGACTTAAGGAAGATGAAACTAAGTTGAGGAACCATTTACCTTGAAGAAATCACTTGGTTTGAATCTTGAAACCAATTGAATAGTGAATAGGGTTTTTGAGAGGTTTTTTGAACGTGAAATAAAAAATTGAAGAAGACAATGGCTTTCAAAATCCCCTTTTTTATTCCTTTTATTAAAAGTTTCCCTTTTTGCCCTTTAATCTTTTAAAACCCTTTTTGGTAGATGTCACACATCGTTTGTAATATTAGAATGATGTATTGCTAGATGTCACACATTGTTTGTAATATTAGAATTGTTCTAGATATTACTAGTAACGTTACATGAACCTACAAGGGCCACACCCTATGATTGAAACGAATAAATATCGACTAGATAGTATGTGTACAACTTGTTGTACATGTAATAATTATTAAAGACGAAATTATTATAATTATTGTAATTATAGATAATCTCGTTTATATATTTTTTAATAATTAGATAATTATTGTAATTATCAAACACTATTAATATATATATATATATATATATATTGTATATTTAATTGTAGAATCAAATTCTACATATTTAATTGTAGAATCAAATTCTACATATTTAATTGTATTCGGTTAAATATATTGTATATTTAATGAATTCGAATTAAAGTAGAATTAGATTATACATATTTAATTATATTCGGTTAAATATATTGTATATTTAATAAATTCGAATTTAATTAGAATTAGGTTTTTGCATGCTATATAAAGGCATAAGGTCTAGCCGCCAAATTATGCTTTTTCGAAAAACCTTTGTAACAATTAAAGAAGAGAAAATATTGTTTGTTTCCTTCGGGTGGACTGCGTAGAGGTCGGTGTGCTATCATGACAACTCAGATTCGATTTGGTTTATCCTAACTCCCTAAGGATATCAAGATACCAGATTTATTAAGGTAATATTTCATCCCTATTCACCCTGAATTCGTCCCTTGTACATGGATCACTAGCGGAATTCGCCGGATAATTTTTCTGTTGCGTCATGGGGTGTACCAGCGTTTCCCAACAGTGGTATCAGAGCCACTTGTACGATACGAATTCAGACTTAAATACTTGGATGATGCTTTTGTATGAGATGCATGTTATTAGATTAGGGTTTATTTGATTTTTGAAAAATATATAATATTTTACACATTAGATCGTTTTACGTCTAATCTGAATAAATTAAGTTGATTATTCCAAGTGATTAAAGAGTTATTCACAGATATGTTAGGGTTTTTGGATGTTAAGCGTTGACATATATGGGTAACAATTATAATCAAACTAATGGTTAGTCTATAGATAACGTGCGGGGAAAGTAACAAAGAGTTGTTCAAGTAAAAACCTTGTAGATTTTGAAATCTTGAAAAAAAAGTGATAATATTGATAAAAGTTATCAAATCGTGATATTTTTTCACAACATTTAAGATGATGATCTTTCAAAATTTCCCCACCGCTGACCAGGCAACTGCACCCCCGCGTAGGTACAATCTGTCAAGATCTCAATAATAAACCGCTCGATGTTTTGCACGGTGTTTGAAATGCATGGTTATAGCCCAATAACCCTTTTATTTTGGTTTTAAATAAATACGGCATGCATGTCTTTCTTTCTTCTATCGTAATTCTCTTCTCATCTTACTCCGTCATATGAAAACGAGTTTCTGAAAAATTGTAATTTTTTGGAGAAAGCGTGGACCAAAGGAGCAGAATAGTAGGCCGATCAAAGGTGGATTAGGTGCTTGAGAAGAAAGTTCTATCTTTAGTAATTTTGGTTCTCCATTAGCTTGGGATGGGACACCTTAGTTTTAAGGGCTATAACCATTGCATTTATATTTACTGTTTTATATGTATGTGATACAATGTGTTTTTTAGCATGATGGTAATTGTTTAAATCATAATAAAATTGTGAGATTAATATAACAAAACCCTCCAATTTTAATAAATTTAGTGATAAATATTTATTTTGGTTATGTTTTTTGTCCTTATTTTGATTGAATATAAGTTTGAAGGACTTAAATGGGTTGTTTTATGTTGATTTCATGCAGGTTACGTGATGCTGGAAATAAGCTGGAATGCTGCAGGAAATACTGGAGTCGTGGGCAGATTCATGGGCATGAACCAGGGCATGAATGCTGACTGGGCGCCACGTCAGCACCTTTTAGAAGCTGACGTCAGCAACAGTGATAGCTTATCAAGCCGCTTATCATCCGGATTTTAATTTTTAAAATTAAAACTTGGGATAATTATCTTATGTAATTTAATTTAAATTTGGGATTTATCATTTTATTTTTTTAAGGTTTTCAGCTACTATAAATACCCCACTTTGGGGGTGAGTTAGATTATCAATTGCTCATTGTTCTCTTCTACCTTGAGTTTAATAAAGTTCTCTATTTTCTCCATTTCCATTTTCTCCATTTCTTTCTTTATTTAATTAAGTATGGTTTCTTCACCAATTATGCTTAACTAAATCCCCTTTAGCCAAAAGCAACGCCAAACCCGACTAAACTCGTGAGATTAGAAAAGTACTTCAATCCTTCAACAACTCTTTTTTTAGATTCTCTATAAAATTGATTAGGCAATCGGCCTAATCTTTTGGTATCTCAATTGTTTCATTCCGAGAGCGCGCATCGGGTTGAAGTGGTTTAGATCCATTGTTGGGGACGAGGAAAAGCTTGTAGCCAATTCAACTCCCTAAGAACAAACTTAGTGGCGGTCTACTAAGGGGAATCAAAATTGGAAACAATTCTCATCGAGACGATTATTCGAGCACGGGCTTCTCCAGCACTAACTCAGACTTGAGTTAGCATCGATTGTCGTATCTAACCAACTAAAGCTTGACTTTAAGGATTGCCCTGGGAGTCGAATTTACCCAAGAGAAGTAAGTTGCAAGGGTTGGGCCTTGTAGACTGTATCCGGCAAGAAAGTTGAAGAAAAATCAATTTCAGTGATCGAAGATGTCGTGGCAAAGCGTAGCTTGAGGCTAATTCAATCCATAATCCATTTTCAATACTTATTTTTCGTTATTATTATTTTTCTTTATTACTCAAATCACTTCTCTAACCCCCCCTTTTATTTTTACAGGTTTCTTGGTCTAAGTCAGAACGAAAGGGTGTTAGAATTCCTATTCCCTGTGGATCGACCCTTACTCTTGATATACTATTTTTATTCTTATTTATTTGAGTTTAAGGATTTATTTTTGACACTATACGACGCGTGTCATTTAGTCATCCAATATTAACCCTCGTTAAAACCTCGATCGGTACTATGTAGGTTTTGCCAAAGCAAAATACTTAGATCTATCTTGGTTAAACGCGAAGAATAAGCAAGTGATATTTAATGGTAGTAATATTGGTTAAACTAGGTTGTTCTAATAAGATTAGAAACTTAAAGACTAATGATTGTTCAAGGACTTTGGTAATTGAAATACAATATGAAAGTGCATGTCTAGGGTTGGTTCTTTGAAAGACTTAGTTTTTAAGCATGCCCAGTACATCACCTCTCTTCTCATAAGTTATCTATCTGGTGCATTGTTCATTATTGTGCTTTCTATTAGACCATATGAACTTTTGTTTTGAACAAATAGTTGTTCACCAAATATAGGAGTTACATGAGATGTAATTAGAAAGTGTTGCTTACCTAAATAATTAAATTCTAGGAGTAAAGCCAAAGCAGACCTAGGATGTAATAAAATATGGATCCTTGCCCACTAGAAATACTTATAGTAAGTTTTTCAATTTTGAGGGTTTTTAATAGTGGGAATGTAATTTCTTTATAAACATGATAAAAGGTACTTACAAATCATATTTTATCGGTGTAGACTTTATGGAAAACTCAAACACATTATCATTGCGATCCGTCCTTGAAAAGGACAAATTGAATGGCTTGAACTTTCTTGATTGGTTCCGTAACTTAAGGATTGTCCTTAAGCAAGAACGAAAACTGCAAATCATCGAAGAACATGTCCCTAAAAAGCCAACGAATGATGCCTCCAAAGATGAAAAGGAAGCCTTTGAGAAATACTCAAATGACATGGTAGATGTTGGATGCTTGATGCTTGCGACCATGACCCCTGAGCTTCAGAAGCAACATGAGGACATGGTTCCCTATGAGATGGTTAAAAATCTCAAAGAATTATATGAGGGGCAAGCTCGTCAAGAGAGGTATGAGACCTCTAAAGCTTTGTTTCAATGCAAAATGTTGGATGGAACTCCAATGGGAACTCATGTTCTCAAAATGATAGGGTATATTCAGACCCTTGAAAAAATTGGGCTTCCCTCTAAGCGTTGAATTGACTACTGATGTTATCAGATAGTTTTAATCAGTTTGTTCTTAATTTCAATATGAATGAAATTAACAAATAGTTGCCCCAGTTGCTTGGTCTGTTAAGAACAACAGAAGACAACATGAAAAAGGTTGGTTGTAAAACTATTCTGATGGTCCGAAAGGATAACAGAAAAGGAAAGCCCAACACCAAGGGAAAGCCAAAGCCTAACAAAGGGAAAACTGCATTGAAACCCAAAGGAGGAGTTGCAAAAAAAGGAAATTGTTTCCATTGCAACAATGCTAGACATTGGAAGAGAAACTACCTTGTCTATCTTAAGGACATCAAGAAGGCAAGAGAAAATGGACAATCCGGATCAGGTATTTATGTTATTGATATTAATATATCAACATCTACTTCTTGGGTATTAGATATCGGTTGTGTCTCACACATTTGTACTTTCATACAGGGACTAAAAAGGAGTAGAAAATTGGTAAAAGGAGATGTGGACCTACAAGTGGGAAATGGAGCAAGAGTTGTTGCATTAGCTATAGGAACATATACTTTGTCATTACCTAGTGGACTTGTTTTAGATTTAGAGGATTGATATTTCGTACCTAGTTTGACTAAAAACATTATTTCAATTTTTTGTTTGGACAAGATTGGTTTTGAGATTATCATTAAGAATAATAGTTGTTCTTTTTCCCTCAATAATGTTTTATGGTACGGTTCAATTAATCAAGGACCTCTATATCTTAGATCAAGACAACTCCATATATAACATAAATACGAAAAAAAATCAAAAACAAATGACTCTAATCAAACATTGTTAGACATGGTTCGGTCAATGATGAGTCATGTTGATCTTCCAACTTCTTTTTGGGAACAAGCGCTAGAAATAGTTGTTTTCACACTAAATCGTGTTTTGTCTAAATCGGTTCAAAAGACACCATATGAGATGTGGACTGAGAAGCATCCTAGTATGTTTTTTATGAAAATTTGGGGATGCAAAGTTTATGTTAAACATCAGATGTCTACAAAACTCGAACCCAAATCTCATAAATGTAATTTTGTAGGGTATCCTAAGGAAACTGAAGGATACTATTTCTTCAATCCATCTGAGAACAAAGTGTTTGTTGCTTGAACATGAGTCTTCCTCGAAAGAGAATTTATTCTCAGAAAAGGAAGTGGGAGAAATATTGAACTTAAAGAAATTCAAGATCAACCACAGATCGTTGAACCAGAGATTGAACAACCACTAGTTCTACAAATAGTTGAGGAACATCCAGTCGTTCTTAAAACACAACCAATGTGGAGATCTATGAGAGAACGCAATGCGCCTGAGAGATATGGATTTCTTGTCACATTGCATGGAAACGTTCTTCTCATAGACCAAGATGAACCTAAGACTTATCAAGAAGTAGTGGAGAGCCTGACTCAGAGAAATGGCTAGAAGCCATGAAATCCGAGATGGATTCCATGTCAAAAAACCAAGTATGGACTTTGGTCGACCCACTCGAAGGGGTTAAGCCCATAGGGTGCAAATGGGTTTTCAAAAAGAAAACCGACATGGATGGAAATATACAAACATACAAAGGGCGATTAGTCGCTAAAGGATTTCGTCAAATTCATGATATAGACTATGATGAAACTTTTTCCCTTGTTGCTATGTTTAAATCTATCCGGATATTGCTTGCAATAGCTGCATATTACGATTATGAAATCTAGCAGGTGGATGTCAAAACTGCTTTCCTTAATAGAAAATTAGATGAGGATGTGCAAATAATACAACCTAAGGGTTTTGTCAATCCAAAAGATGCCCTAAAAGTATGCAAACTACAAAGATCCATTTATGGGTTGAAGCAAGCTTCTCGAAGTTAGAATCTTCGTTTTAATAAGGCAATCAAAGAGTTTGGTTTCATTAAAAATGAAGATGAGCTATGTGTTTTCAAGAAAACTAGTGGGAGTACTATTACATTCTTGATGAAGGTCATTGAGTAGCAGTCAAAAACATCCTTAAGTACTTAATAAGAACTAAGGACACATTCATTATATATGAAGGTCGGGAAGAACTAAGTATAAAAGGTTATACTGATGCAAGCTTCCAAACTGATAAGGATGATTCTCGATCGTAATCGAGTTTTGTGTTTTGCCTTAATAGAGGTGTTGTAAGCTGGAAAAGTTCAAAGCAAGATACAATAGCAGATTCTACAATATAAGCCAAGTATATTGTAGCAAGTGGTGCTACAAAAGAGGCTATTTGGATCAAAAAGTTCATATCTGAACTAGGGGTCGTGCCTAGCATATCAAATGCTATAGATCTACGTTGTGACAACAATAGAGCCGTCATACAAACAAAAGAACCTAGATCTCACCAGTGATCCAAACACATACTTAGGCATTAATATTTTATTCGTGAAATCATTGATCGATGAGATGTAGAAATATGCAGAGTATCGACGGATGACAATATCGTCGATCCACTGACAAAGCTTTTGACACAGCAGAAGCATGAATGTCACACTAAGTCTCTTGGTATTAGATACATGAGTGATTGGTCTTAGTGCTAGTGGGAGATTGTTGGAGTATGCCCAAAGACCAATCATGAGATGATTGTAAAAGACATACATATTTTATCTTGTTTATTAATAAAGTCATTATTATTATTATTTCAGTCTTATTCTGTGTATTTATAAATAAACTGAATTATAATAAAGTCCTTAAAATAATATAGTTATTCTTGAATGTCCTTAGTCGAGAATTATTGTGGGCGTGGACAACAATAATATGTTAAGACTAAAATGTAGTTGATTGATAAACAAAGTGTTGTTATTGAATAAGATATGTCAAAATCAATACATAAGTATGTGTTAGAGAATGACATACAGGACTGACCCGTTGTGAGCACATTTCTTGGATTATTATGTGACAGTCACAACATTGCTCATGGTGATAACTAAGTGTATGATCCTCAGACTTGAGATCATCATTATTTCAATATCGAGAGTGACATATTTTGATGCAGTCAAACGTGTGTTGTAACAGACTACACTATAAAGACTGATATTAGATATGTCACACTCTATATAGCGAAATATGGTTGATCAAGATAGGATTTGTCCCTCATACATAATAGGAGTAATATTGTAGGCCACTTGATTGAGTGAGACTAGAAAATGTGTAACACCCGGGTCCGGGGGTCGGGTGAAAGTAATAATTTAAAAATAGTTCGGGTTTCGATTTCAAAATTTTTAATAATAATTATAATGGTTTGGGCCTCGAGTTTTAAGTCAAATAAAATTTAATTGGGCCATTTACAAGACAAGCCCAAATTTGCCATGGTGTCATCCATTGTAGTTCCCTTAATTCATTAAGGGTGTTTTATGTCCTTTGACCCCCATTTTAAACAAACATAAGCTAATTGCTTTTGGCTCATCTTCTTCTCTCCACACCATTTTCTCTTCCAACGTCCAAAACCACCCATCCTCCTTAGGTTACTATTCCATCCATCTTCTTGCTCGTTTTGAAGAGTTTCACAAAGGTAATCATGTCTTTGACTTACCCTCGTTTTCCCCTACAATCTAACACCCTTATCTTTCATTTTTATGCATGTTTTTAAGATTTGGAATTTGTAGGATTTTGGATAAAAATGTTTGCTTTATGGCTTTTGACTAAAGATTTCAGTTTATTGTTGGGATGGGGGTTGTTTGTGGTCCATGAGACTCATTATATATGATTTTTAAAGGATTTTATGCATATTCCGGATTTGGGTTTTTAGGAGATTTTGGGTTGAGATATGGGGGTGTTCTATGTAGAAATGAGAGGGATAATGGTTAGGGTATATGTAAGCATTGTTTTGAAGGCTTTAGGGAGTAGTTTGAAGGTTGAAATCAATGGTTTTAAGGGGTGCTTAAGGGGTGCTCGGATTTTTGGAGTTTTGAGCTAGTTTTCAATGGAAAATTGATGTCTTGAGAGTGGTATTTAATCCGGATTGATTATTTTAGAATATGGACTGATTTGAGATTATTTGCTTGGTGTTGGAATGGCTAGAAGCGAGAATTTTGGTTGGTGAAGCTTCGGGGACAAATTCGGGGATTTCGGAGTCTTGAGCTTGGTCTTCGATCTTCTCTTGGGTAGCAACGTGTGAGTAGAATTATTGGTTTTTACATTGTGCCCAATATGGATTCTTTGGGGGTTTGGGTAGAACCTTGAGAGGTCACCTAAACCCGTGTGTAAGCCTTTCTACTCTCATGTTGTTGTGATATATTGATTGTGGATGCGTTGTGATCATTTGAATGCATTTTAAGTTGTTAATGTTGTAGTTGTGTTGAGTTCATGCCTCACGTGATGGTGGTCTAAACTACGGTGATGTGTAGTCCCACCGATAGTGACTAGTAGGGTAGTACTTTGACGTGTAGTCCCATTGGAAATCTACTAGTCGAAACGGTGATGTGTAGTCCCACCGTAAGTGTATGTTGGTTGTGCTTGTGCAAACCAAATGTTGTGGTTGAGATAGACCCTCGTGCATCCATTGCTTTCTTGCATATAAATCGTATTTTGGAAAACTGCATGTTGTGAATTGTAGAGCCTCTCTCACTAAGCTAGATTGCTTATGCTCTTTATGTTTCCAACGTGCAGATCGTTAGAGTTCGGGAGGCGAGCGGGCGAGGGAGGAGCTTTTGGAGTTCTCAAGCAAGTTTAAGTATGGTTTGCTTTTGTAATAATGTCTAGACAATGGGGTGTAGAGTGTTAGGAGTTGGGGTCAAACTCCTTAGGAGGTTATGCTTGAAATTGTTAAACTCATGTTGTGTGATGCTTTTGCTTCTTGGATTATGACCTATGTTTCGTATGTGGTTTATTTGCATATGCCTAAACTTGTATGATGTTGGCCTATGTATGCCTTATGCTTGACTACATGGTGAATGATGTCTTGTGCTTGCTAAATATGCTTCTTGCGAAATTGTATGGAGTCTTGTTTGTATGTTTTCGTTAGATTAAATGCCTCCCATGCTAAGTCGCAATTGTGGTTTGATGCATGAATGTTTGTTTACGCTTAGGAGTGCCCAAAAATTGCATCTAGAATCGTAGGTGAAGTTACCAAGTAGTGAAATGAGGAGTTGCAGAGCAGGGGTATCGATACAGCTAGACCCGTATCGATACGGCCTTCTTATTTCAGGCCTTTCGTTTCGATACGCGGGGAGACGTATCGATACTATTTTGGACACTGGAGCTACTGTCCAAACTTGGTATCGATACCGGTCTAAGGCGTATCGATACCATTTTGGTCACTGAAGTCACTGTCCAAACTTGGTATCGATACCGGTCTTTGGCGTATCGGTACGGTCATCTTAGCGTTGACTGTGAGAAGTCAACCTTTGGGGAGGGTATCGATACACTCCTTGGGTGTATCGATACGGTCTCCACAGGCTAACATTGACTTTTTGACCTAGTCAAGGTGTATCGATACACCCCTTAGGTGTATCGATACCTCCTGCAGTTAAGTTAAAAAATTGGGCTTTTGGATATGGTTTTGGGTTCGTTCAATTGCCTCGTGTATGTTGTTCCGCTGATTGATCACTTAGGACTTTAATTTTCCTCTAGTCAAGATTAATTTAAAAAAAAGAATAGGGTTGCTAACCGAAAGGGAGCCTTAACGAGTTTCACTTCGGTTTTCCCCGTGTAGCCCACTTGGACCGGTCATCCGGCCAGACCGGGACGAGGGGGTTACATTTATTGGTATCAGAGCCTGAGGTTTCCGAGACCTCGGGCAGGTAAGTGAGGTAAGTTAAGGTATTATGAGTGTTTTGCCATGCATGTCTAAATGTTGTTTTAGCACGGTGTATGTATGCATGCTATGGTGACCTTGCTGTTGTTTGAGGGTTGGTTTGAGTCCCCATTGTTAGGCATTGTTGTCAAAATAAAAAGGGGAAATTGTTTTGGTTTAAAGAGCTTGAGAACCGGAGTTCTTTGCCCCTTGCTAACCTAACGTTTCTTTGTTGTTGTGTGTTTGTTGTTTTAGATTACTTTAATTGCTATGGTGAGACCGAGGGGACGGCCTAGGGCGGGTGACCGGGCACCCGAGAACGCGCCTTCTGCTCTTAATGCTCCTGGTGGAAATGGAGGGAATGTCGGAGGTGATGGTAATGGGCCTCAGGCTGAGGCTAATGTGGGAGGTAATGGGGCTCAAGCGGGCCAAGGTCAAGTAGGCCCAGATGTGGCTCATTTGATCCACACTATAGTCGGAGCTTTTCAGACAGCTTTGGCTGGTATGCAAGCTGCAGCACCACCTCAGGGTGCGGGGACATGATTACCCCTAGAGAGGCTTCGTAACTTGGAGGCAGTTGAGTTTCGTGGATTGTCTCTGGAGGGTTCGGAAGGGTGGCTTGAGAGCACTACTCGCATCTTGGGCCAGATGGAGTGTTCGGATGCCCGTAAGTTGGGATGCATTGTCTCATTGCTTCAGGGAGACGCTTATACTTGGTGGACCACTGCTATTTCTGGTATGGCTGAGACGGATATCACATGGGAGTTTTTCAGGAATGCTTTTAAGAGGAAGTACCTCGGAGTTCGGTACTTAGATGAAAAGAAAAGAGAGTTCATGGCTTTGGTTCAAGGCAATAGGACCGTGTCCGAGTATGAGATTCAGTTTGTGAGGTTGAGCCAGTACGCGCCAAAATTGATTCCGGATGAGAAGGAGCGATGTGAGCGTTTCAGATATGGGTTGACCACTGATGTGAAGACCTACATGTTGGCCGCCGACTACACTGAGTTAGATGTCTTGGTTTCTAGGGCCAAGGATGTAGAGCAGAACCTGAGCTCTAGAGCACGTGCTAGTGGGTCTGACTCCGGGAAGAGACATGCGAACTGGGATAGAGATCATGCCAAGAGGCATAGGGATAAGAGGTACCAGCCGGATACGAGGCCTAGGGGTGGTAACCATGGTCAGGGCCGTCAGGGCCAAGGGGCCGTTGGGCACATTCCGGAGTGCACTAGGTGTGGGAGACGCCACCCAGGTGAGTGCATGGGTATGTTTGGGGCGTGTTGGAACTGTAGCTCCCGAGACCATTTGAGGCGTGATTGTCAACACCCAGTTAGGGGAGGACCGGCTCCAGCGAGGGGTTCTGAGCATCAGAGAGGTCGTGGGCGTGGCCGTGGGAACTTCCAGCCGAGGAATGAGGGTCAGAGGAACTTGGCTCATGTGGTAGCAGTCCAGCCCGAGGGAGGAGGACCGGCTAGGGTGTACGCTCAGCGTGAGGCTGGAATGACACTGATGTCATTGCAGGTAATTTCACATTACAGTCTTTGAGTTTGCTTTCTCTAATAGATTCGGGGTCAACGCATTCGTATATTCTGGGTGAGCATGCAAAGTCATTAGGACTACCTTGCGATTGGCTAGAGGTAGGTGTAAATGTCACTAGCTCTTTTGGTGATACAGTGGTAGTTAGGAAAGTGTATAGGAGGTGTCCCTTGATGATTCAGGGCCACGTATTTCCGATCGACATGATGGAGCTACCCTTTTATGGTTTTGATGTGATCTTGGGCATGTATTGGCTTGTAGAGCATAGAGCCAAGGTTGATTTCGAGACTAAGAGGGTTTCTTTGAGACTTACCGATGACTTGGAGGTTGTGGTAGTTGGAGAGAATGTCAAGTTTTTGTCCAACGTGGTTTCGGCTTTGGAAGCTCAGAGGTTGTTGAGTTCAGGGTGTCAGGCTTACTTGGCTTACGTAATGAACCCGGATATGAGTGAGGTGAGACCTCAGGACATCAGGACTGTGTGTGACTTTCCGAGTGTTTTTCTGGAAAAGCTACCAGGCTTGCCTCCAGATAGAGCAGTTGAGTTCGCTATTGAGACCTATTCTGATTCCGCACCCGTGTTGATTGCTCCGTATAGGATGGCACCGAAAGAGTTGAAAGAGTTGAAGACACAGCTTCAGGAGTTGACTGACAGAGGCTTTATTAGGCCTAGTGTTTCCCCGTGGGGTGCTCCGGTTTTGTTTGTGAAAAAGAAAGACGGTAGCATGAAAATGTGCATACACTATAGACAGTTGAATAAGGTGACAGTGAAAAACAAATATCCCTTGCCAAGGATAGATGACTTGCTAGACCAGTTGAGGGGTGCTTCCGTGTTTTCAAAGATTGACTTGAGGTCTGGGTATTATCAGTTAAAGGTAAAGGATGTGGACATACCGAAGACAGCTTTTCGTACACGTTACGGGCATTATGAGTTTTTGGTGATGCCTTTTGGGTTGACCAATGCTCCAGCAGCCTTCATGGATATGATGAACCGCGTGTTTCATAAGTTCTTGGACAGGTTTGTGGTGGTGTTTATTGATGACATCCTAGTGTACTCTAGGACCGAAGAGGAGCACGATGAACACTTAAGGTTAGTGCTTCAGACCCTACTTGAGAATCAGTTGTATGACAAGCTAAGTAAGTGTGAGTTTTGGATTAGAGAGGTGGTCTTCCTAGGTCACGTGATCTCAGCTAGTGGGATTAGTGTAGATCCCAAGAAGATCGAAGCCATTGTGAATTGGAAGCAACCAAAATCAGTGACAGAAATCCGCAGTTTCCTAGGCTTGGCGGGGTACTATAGGAGGTTTGTTTAGGGGTTCTCGAGGATAGCGGCTCCGTTGACCAAGTTACTACAGAAGAATGTTCCGTATGAATGGTCAGATGCGAGACAAGAAGCGTTTGAGAAATTGAAGAAAGCTTTGACCGAAGCTCCTATATTGATTCAGCCGGAGCCGGGAAGAGAGTTTGTGATTTACAGTGATGCATCTTACGTGAGGCTAGGTTGTGTGCTTATGCAAGAAGGTAAGGTAGTGGCATATGCTTCACGACAGTTGAAGGTCCATGAGAAGAACTACCCCACACATGACATAGAGTTGGCTGCAGTGGTGTTCGCGTTGAAAATTTGGAGACACCATCTTTATGGTGAGAAGTGCACTGTGTACACAGACCACAAGAGTTTGAAATATTTGATGTCCCAGAGGGAGTTGAATCTTAGGCAACGAAGGTGGTTAGAGCTCCTTAAAGATTATAACCTTACCATAGAGTATCATCCGGGCAAGGCAAATGTGGTGGCCGATGCCTTGAGTAGGAAGGTGGTCGTTGAGTTGCGAGCAATGTTTGCAAGGTTGAGTGTGTCCACGGATGGTGGGTTAGTGGCCGAGCTTCAAGCTAAGCCATCATTGATTCAGTTGATCCGTGAGAAGCAGTTGCGAGATGGGTCCTTAGCACCTCATGTGCAAGACATAGCCGAAGACAGACCTACTGAGTATTGTTTTGGAGAGAATGGGATCCTATGTTTCAAGGATAGGATAGTGGTTCCGGAGGATGCCGAGTTGAGGCGTACGATCTTGAGTGAGGCTCACAATAGCCCTTTTGCTATGCATCCGGGTAGCATAAAGATGTATCGAGGATTGAAGGAAGAGTATTATTGGGTTGGTTTGAAAAAGGATGTAGCCGAGTTCGTAAGTAGATGCATGGTTTGTCAGAGAGTCAAGGCTGAGCACCAGTTTCCCTCAGGGTTGTTGCAACCGTTGAAAATTCCGGAGTGGAAGTGGGAGCGTATCACTATGGACTTTGTGTCAGGACTTCCGTTGACTTCTTCGAAGAAAAATTTAGTGTGGGTGATCGTAGATAGATACACCAAGTGTGCTCATTTCATCCCGGTTCATACTACCTATACATTAGACAAGTTGGCCGAATTGTATATTCGTGAGATTGTGAGACTACATAGGGTACCGAATTCGATTGTGTCTGATCGAGATCCGAGATTTACCTCTAGATTTTGGGAGTGTCTGCATCGAGCTTTGGGCACATGGTTGAACTTCAGCACTTTGTATCATCCGCAGTCAGATGGGCAGTTTGAGAGGGTGATTCAGATATTGGAGGATATGTTGAGGTGTTGTATCATTGACTTCCAAGGGACATGGGAGAAACACTTACCATTAGTGGAGTTCGCGTACAACAACAGCTTTCAGTCGAGCATACAGATGGCTCCCTATGAGGCTTTGTATGGTAGGAAGTGTAGGACCCCGATATGTTGGGCCGAGGCCGGACAGAAACTTGTGTCGATGCCCGAGTTACTTAAGGGAACCACCGAGAAGGTGAAATTGATATGTGATCGCTTGAAAGCGGCTTCAGATCGGCAAAAGTCCTATGCCGATTTAAAAAGGAAGGAGGTGGAATACTCTGTGGGGGATAAAGTGTTTTTGAAAGTCTCACCATGGAAGAAGGTGATGAGGTTTGGAAGGAAAGGCAAGTTGAGCCCAAGGTACATAGGGCCTTATGAGATAGTTGAGAGAATTGGTCCGGTTGCGTATAGATTGAGACTCCCAGTTGAGCTAGAGAAGATTCATGATGTATTTCATGTGTCGATGCTTAGGAGGTATAGATCGGATCCGTCCCATGTTATGCCAGTGGAAGACATAGAGTTAAATCCGGACTTATCTTACAACGAGGAACCAGTTGAGATACTTGCTTCTGATAGCAAGGTATTGCGTGGCAAGACTATAGAGTTGGTCAAGGACTTATGGCGACATAGAGGTGTGGAGGAAGCCACGTGGGAGAGGAAAGCTGACATGCTTGAGCAGTTTCCGTATTTGTTTCCGTCAGGTAATTTCGAGGACGAAATTCCTTAAGTAGGGGAGAGTTGTAACACCCGGGTTCGGGGGTCGGGTGAAAATAATAATTTAAAAATAGTTTGGGTTTCGATTTCAAAATTTTTAATAATAATTATAATGGGTTGGGCCTCGAGTTTTAAGTCAAATAAAATTTAATTGGGCCATTTACAAGACAAGCCCAAATTTGCCATGGTGTCATCCATTGTAGTTCCCTTAATTCATTAAGGGTGTTTTTGGTCCTTTGACCCCCATTTTAAACAAACATAAGCTAATTGCTTTTGGCTCATCTTCTTCTCTCCACACCATTTTCTCTTCCAACGTCCAAAACCACCCATCCTCCTTAGGTTACTATTCCATCCATCTTCTTGCTCGTTTTGAAGAGTTTCGCAAAGGTAATCATGTCTTTGACTTACCCTCGTTTTCCCCTACAATCTAACACCCTTATCTTTCATTTTTATGCATGTTTTTAAGATTTGGAATTTGTAGGATTTTGGATAAAAATGTTTACTGTTGGGTTGTTAGGGGCTCGATTCGATCAACCAATTTAGCTCACCAAGTGGTGGAGAGGTGGATATTTGGGTGGAAGGGTTGTGGAAGCTAGAAAGAATAAAGACACAATGATTTATAGTGGTTCGGCCTTCTAACAAGCACCTACATCCACTACCTTAGCTTCCCACTAAGGATTTCACAATCAATCCACTAATTGATTCGTCCCCTTTTCTAGGATTAGGAGGAAACCCTTACAACCGATCAAGCTTCTACCCAAGCCTTGATCAAAACCCTCTTTTACAAAGAGAAATAAGAAGCAAACTTAAACCCTCTAATAGGTGTTTGTTTGCACAATGAAGCACTCACCCAAATCCTAAAACACTTGAGCAAATTTGACAATTTTGGCTCACTAGTGTTTGTCTATACAAGAAATGACACTTTAAGCACTAAGACAATTTCTTGATCATTTGTTGATTGATAATTGAAGCATTAGCCTTCTCTTGATGCTTGGAGGTCCCTTTTATACTCCCAATTGAGTTTGTAGCCGTTACTAGCCGTTGGGGATTAATTGGAGCCGTTGAGGACTTTAATTCCCTTCATAAATGTTGTTCTGCAGCTACTGGTATCGATACACGTGAAACGGTATCGATACGGCCTTCTTGAGGAAATAGCCGTTGGGCTCTTGCCAGCATAGGGTATTGATACACTTGGAACGGTATCGATACGGCCTTCATATAAACTAGCCGTTGGGCTCTTGCCAGCCTGGGCGTATCGATACGCTTGAGGGCGTATCGGTACGTCTTGATATTTAAATGGCCGTTGGGAACTAGCCGTTGGGGTAGTTGAAATGGGATCGGTACGCTGACGTGGCGTATCGAAACGACCCCACTCCGTATCGATACACTAAACCCTCGTATCAATACGGGTTTTGACAGTGGCCAAACTGGGCCAAAAAGGTATCGGTACGGGTACAACCGTATCGATACTGGTGACTTGAAAACACAAGTTTGGCTGTTTAAAACATGAAAAATCTTTGCCAAAAACCTCTTAAAATACCTCAAACATAAATTCAAGTTGTTTGGACTTAAAACCAAGTTTTAAATTCTTTTCAAATTAGTCCAAAACATTTTTCAATTATTATATCAAAACATTAGTTCTACAATCTCCCCCTTTTTGATATAATAAAACTAACTTGAAAAATTGTTTGGGATTCTCCCCCTTAAACTTTAAAAATGTGAATAAGAGATTAAATGTATGAAATTAAATAAAGCTCCCCCTTATTCATTTGAAAATTCAATTTTTCAAACCATACCATTTCTCCCCCTTTTTGTTATATCAAAAAGAATTTAAACATTAAGTTCAAATAACAATGGAGGTAAAAATTTTGACACAAATAAGAATTTTGGTTTTAAAATGGCTCCCCCTTACTCAAAGCATCATTGAAATGTTAGTCCAACATATATGATCATCTAGTTGAATTAAATAAAAATTAAAACAAATAAAGGCATAAACAACTAGATTTTTACCAACACTTGAACCCAAAGGTAGGATGTGAAGCCTTCCTTCTTCAAGTGTTCTTCCTTGTGTGTATGGAGCTCCCCCTCAATGTTTGACTTGTTGAACATCTCCATCACACCTACAATAGACAATCAAGTAACTTTTGGTATCCAAATTGCTTTGGATCCATAAACGTTAGTTGCACAAAATTTAGTCCCCTTTGGAATCCATTTTTCAATTTCATCCTTTTTAGTTGAAGTATTAAGTCCTTTTGGGACCCAAACACTTCTAAAACATTTTCCATTTACAAATCTAGGGGCACTAGATTGTCTAACATAAAAGTTTGATTTTCCAAAATTGTTTTTCTTTTCAAGCTCTTTGGAAATCAAATTTTTTTCTCCTTAAACTTTTTGAAGCAATTTTTGTAAATCAAGACATTTTAACTCAAACTCTTCAAGTTTTGCTTCAAGTTCAAGTTTGGTTTTAGAAAGCAAATCATTTTGAATTTTTAACTTTGAAATCAATTTATTGTTTTTCAAAATGTGGCTTTTAAAATCTAAAACCAAATCATCATAGGCATCTTGTAATTCATCAAAAGTGTAAGAACATGAAGTAGATGAATTAGAAGTTACCCTTGAATCTTCTTTGATGGCCATAAGGCAAAGGTTGGCTTGTTCATCGTCGGTGGAGTCCTCATCACTCCAAGTAGCCACATGTGCCTTCTTCTTATGGCTTGAAGTGCTTGCCCTCTCCTTTCTCTTAGGTTCTCGTTCAAGCTCTCTCAAAGCTTTCTTCATGAAAGGGGCACACTTTTTGAAGAGATGAACTATCTCTTCATCTTCCTCCTCCTCTTCACTTGAGTAGACATGATGGCAAGTGGAGGATTTGAGAGCCATGGCACTAGCATTGATGCCAAGCCCTTTGATTTTCTTCTCTCCCATAGCTCTAATTTCTTCCCTCTTCTTCTCATCTTCTTTGTTCTTCTTCATGATTTGATGAGTAAGGAGTGACCCCATGAGTTCATCAAGCTTCAAAGTCTTCAAATTTTTGGCTTCGATGATGGCGGTCCTCTTTGAGTCCCAAGACTCGGGAAGTGAGTAGATGAGCTTTCGAACAAGCTTTTCCTCCGGGATGGCTTCTCCAAAACCTTTAAGACCGTTGGTGATGGTGGAGAACCTGTCAAACATCTTCTCGATGTTTTCTTCCGGATCCATTTTGAAGTTCTCATACTCCAAGGTTAGGAGCCCAATCTTGGTCTCCTTGACTTCATTTGTCCCCTCGTATGTGACTTCAAGCTTGTCCCATACCTCCTTGGCACTCTCACAAGAAGACATCTTCTCATAGATGGATGGACCAAATGCACAAAACAAGATGTGCAAGGCTTTGCAATTAAGCTCCATCTTCTTGCGATCGTCGGCACTCCACTCCGCTTTATTTCTTTTAGGCACGAACGGGCCATCTTCAACTACATCCCATAGCTTGTAATCTTTTGATTTGATGAAGAACTTCATCTTTGTCTTCCAATGGGCATAGTGGTCTCCGTCGAAGAAAGGCGGTTTGTCGATGGATTGCGCCATTTGAGCCGGTTGATGAAATAGTGATCGAGCTTGCCGGATCTTCTCAATAGGATGTTAATCCTCACCGATTGAGCCAAGCTCTGATACCAATTGTTGGGTTGTTAGGGGCTCGATTCGATCAACCAATTTAGCTCACCAAGTGGTGGAGAGGTGGATATTTGGGTGGAAGGGTTGTGGAAGCTAGAAAGAATAAAGACACAATGATTTATAGTGGTTCAGCCTTCTAACAAGCACCTACATCCACTACCTTAGCTTCCCACTAAGGATTTCACAATCAATCCACTAATTGGTTCGTCCCCTTTTCTAGGATTAGGAGGAAACCCTTACAACCGATCAAGCTTCTACCCAAGCCTTGATCAAAACCCTCTTTTACAAAGAGAAATAAGAAGCAAACTTAAACCCTCTAATAGGTGTTTGTTTGCACAATGAAGCACTCACCCAAATCCTAAAACACTTGAGCAAATTTGACAATTTTGGCTCACTAGTGTTTGTCTATACAAGAAATGACACTTTAAGCACTAAGACAATTTCTTGATCATTTGTTGATTGATAATTGAAGCATTAGCCTTCTCTTGATGCTTGGAGGTCCCTTTTATACTCCCAATTGAGTTTGTAGCCGTTACTAGCCGTTGGGGATTAATTGGAGCCGTTGAGGACTTTAATTCCCTTCATAAATGCTGTTCTGCAGCTACCGGTATCGATACACGTGAAACGGTATCGATACGGCCTTCTTGAGGAAATAGCCGTTGGGCTCTTGCCAGCATAGGGTATCGATACACTTGGAACGGTATCGATACGGCCTTCATATGAACTAGCCGTTGGGCTCTTGCCAGCCTGGGCGTATCGATACGCTTGAGGGCGTATCGGTACGTCTTGATATTTAAATGGCCGTTGGGAACTAGCCGTTGGGGTAGTTGAAATGGGACCGGTACGCTGACGTGGCGTATCGAAACAACCCCACTCCGTATCGATACACTAAACCCTCGTATCGATACGGGTTTTGACAGTGGCCAAACCGGGCCAAAAAGGTATCGGTACGGGTACAACCGTATCGATACTGGTGACTTGAAAACACAAGTTTGGCTGTTTAAAACATGAAAAATCTTTGCCAAAAACCTCTTAAAATACCTCAAACATAAATTCAAGTTGTTTGGACTTAAAACCAAGTTTTAAATTCTTTTCAAATTAGTCCAAAACATTTTTCAATTATTATATCAAAACATTAGTTCTACATTTACTTTATGGCTTTTGACTAAAGATTTCGGTTTATTGTTGGGATGGGGGTTGTTTGTGGTCCATGAGACTCATTATATATGATTTTTAAAGGATTTTATGCATTTTCCAGATTTGGGTTTTTGGGAGATTTTGGGTTGAGATATGGGGGTGTTCTATGTAGAAATGAGAGGGCTAATGGTTAGGGTATATGTAAGCATTGTTTTGAAGGCTTTAGGGAGTAGTTTGAAGGTTGAAATCAATGGTTTTAAGGGGTGCTTAAGGGCTGCTCGGATTTTTGGAGTTTTGAGCTAGTTTTCAATGGAAAATTGATGTCTTGAGAGTGGTATTTAATCCGGATTGATTATTTTAGAATATGGACTGATTTGAGATTATTTGCTTGGTGTTGGAATGGCTAGAAGCGAGAATTTTGGTTGGTGAAGCTTCGGGGACAAATTCGGAGATTTCGGAGTCTTGAGCTTGGTCTTCGATCTTCTCTTGGGTAGAAACGGTGAGTAGAATTATTGGTTTTTACATTGTGCCCGATATGGATTCTTTGGGGGTTTGGGTAGAACCTTGAGAGGTCACCTAAACCCGTGTGTAAGCCTTTCTACTCTCATGTTGTTGTGATATATTGATTGTGGATGCGTTGTGATCATTTGAATGCATTTTAAGTTGTTAATGTTGTAGTCGTGTTGAGTTCGTGCCTCACGTGATGGTGGTCTAAACTACGGTGATGTGTAGTCCCACCGATAGTGACTAGTAGGGTAGTACTTTGATGTGTAGTCCCATTGGAAATCTACTAGTCGAAACGGTGATGTGTAGTCCCACCGTAAGTGTATGTTGGTTGTGCTTGTGCAAACCAAATGTTGTGGTTGAGATAGACCCTCGTGCATCCATTGCTTTCTTGCATATAAATTGTATTTTGGAAAACTGCATGTTGTGAATTGTAGAGCCTCTCTCACTAAGCTAGATTGCTTATGCTCTTTATGTTTCCAACGTACAGATCGTTAGAGTTCGGGAGGCGAGCGGGCGAGGGAGGAGCTTTTGGAGTTCTCAAGCAAGTTTAAGTATGGTTTGCTTTTGTAATAATGTCTAGACAATGGGGTGTAGAGTGTTAGGAGTTGGGGTCAAACTCCTTAGGAGGTTATGCTTGAAATTGTTAAACTCATGTTGTGTGATGCTTTTGCTTCTTGGATTATGACCTATGTTTCGTATGTGGTTTATTTGCATATGCCTAAACTTGTATGATGTTGGCCTATGTATGCCTTATGCTTGACTACATGGTGAATGATGTCTTGTGCTTGCTAAATATGCTTCTTGCGAAATTGTATGGAGTCTTGTTTGTATGTTTTCGTTAGATTAAATGCCTCCCATGCTAAGTCTCAATTGTGGTTTGATGCATGAATGTTTGTTTACGCTTAGGAGTGCCCAAAAATTGCATCTAGAATCGTAGGTGAAGTTACCAAGTAGTGAAATGAGGAGTTGCAGAGCAGGGGTATCGATACGGCTAGACCCGTATCGATACGGCCTTCTTATTTCAGGCCTTTCGTTTCGATACGCGGGGAGACGTATCGATACTATTTTGGACACTGGAGCTACTGTCCAAACTTGGTATCGATACCGGTCTCAGGCGTATCGATACCATTTTGGTCACTGAAGTCACTGTCCAAACTTGGTATCGATACCGGTCTTTGGCGTATCGGTACGGTCATCTTAGCGTTGACTGTGAGAAGTCAACCTTTGGGGAGGGTATCGATACACTCCTTGGGTGTATCGATACGGTCTCCACAGGCTGACATTGACTTTTTGACCTAGTCAAGGTGTATCGATACACCCCTTAGGTGTATCGATACCTCATGCAGTTAAGTTAAAAAAATTGGGCTTTTGGATGTGGTTTTGGGTTCGTTCGATTGCCTCGTGTATGTTGTTCTGCTGATTGATCACTTAGGACTTTAATTTTCCTCTAGTCAAGATTAATTTTAAAAAAAAAAGAATAGGGTTGCTAACCGAAGGGGAGCCTTAACGGGTTTCACTTCAGTTTTCCCCGTGTAGCCCACTTGGACCGGTCATCCGGCCAGACCGGGACGAGGGGGTTACAAAATGCATGGCCATGCTCGAATAAATTGATATGAGATATCATAGTTATTCATTTATCATAGTGTTGAACTAATATTTTGATATAACAAATTAAGTGAAAAATGTTTTGGACTTGTTCAAATATTTCAAAAATAATTCAAAGTCCAAACAAACTTGAAAAAATCATTTTGAATGTTTTCCAACTTAGCCGAACTTTTTCAAAATGAAGGTGATCCGTTTTTGCACTTTAAAAATGTCATTTCTAGACCTCAAGGCCAAAAGGATCGATCCCCTAAATAAAGGGATCGATCTCATTATGCATAATGCCTCAATATTTTTATTCCAACCACCAAGTGCAAAAGGATCGATCCCCTAGTTTAAGGAATCGATCCCTTGGCTGTAACGGTCATATTTTTGAAAAAGGATCGATCCCTTGAGAAAATGGATCAATCCCTTTAGATATAAATGCTGAATTTTTTGTAAGTAACGATTATGTTGCATCCCCAACGGCCATAAACGGCTAGAATATCATTTCACTCTATAAAAGCAAGCTTGAGACACTTGAAGAAAGTTAGAGACAATATCCAAGCTTCATGATCAAGAGAAATAGCATTAAAGTCTTTATTCTTCATTTCTCTTGTATATATTGTATAGATAGTGCTTTTCATTGTTTTATTCTTTACACTCTTGTGAGCTTAATTCTTGTAAACACCCACTTTGTGAGATTTTTATTGTTTACACAAATTACCTTGTAAAAGGGAGAGGTTCTAGTTAGCCTAAGGAAAAACTAGAGTGGTTCTATCTTAGCCATTGAAAAGATAGGGTTGTAAGATTATCTCTTTGGCCTCAAAATGAAGAATTCATAGTAGTGAATTGAGAAATCCTTAGTGGTGTGCTGAGGTAGTGGATGTAGACTCGGTTGAGTAGTCGAACCACTCTAAAAACATCATGCAAATATTGTCTACTATTTTTCGGTTTGAAGCAATTTCAACCCTCTTCACTGTTTCAGAACTTCGATTCGAGCGTTCTACAAGCCTAACACATAGTCTACTCAAGATATCAAGAAATATTAGATGGAATATACAAGTGTGACTAATTCATATCTTGTGTTCGATCTAGATATAAGGACAAAAGGATGTAATATATATAAAAAAGTTAATCACGAAAAAAAGGTAAAGTCGAACCACAACTTCATGTAACTTAGGTAGCAATGATGTATTGCTAGATGCCACTTATTGTTTGTAATATTAGAATTGTTCTAAATATTACTACTAACGTTACATGAACCTACAAGGGTCATACCCTATGATGGAAACGAACAAATATCGACTAGATAACATGTGTACAAACCTGTTGTACATGTAATAATTATTAAAGAAAAATTTATTATAATTATTGTAATTATAGATAATCTCGTTTATATATGTTTTAATAATTAGATAATTATTGTAATTATCAAACATTATTAAAATATATATATATATATATCCCTAAAGAAACCTAATTAAAGTAGAATCAGGTTCTACATATTTAATTGTATTCAGTTAAATATATTGTATATTTAATGAATTCGAATTAAAGTAGAATTAGATTCTACATATTTAATTATATTCGATTATATATATTTTATATTTAATGTATCCAAATTTAATTAGAATTAGGTTTTTGAAAGCTATATAAAGGCATAAGGTCTAGCAGCCAAAGTATGCTTTTTCGGAAAACCTCTCTAACAATTAGAGAAGAGAAAATATTGTTCGTTTTGTTCGGGTGGACTGCGTAGAGGTCAGAGCGCTATCGTGACTACTCAAATTCGATTTGGTTTATCTTAACTCCTAAGGATAACAAGATACCAGATTTATTAAGGTAATACTTCATCCCTACTCACCCCAAATTTGTCCTATAGAACAAGATATTTCAACCTAAGCATAACATTTGAGAACCGAATAGAGAATAGAAGGTGAATAACCATGCATTACCCGTAGATGAACACCGATGTGATTGTTGAGTGTGTAAAAGTTCTATTATTTACACCCTTTTTAACCCATATTTCTGCTGCATTCAAGCATCATTGCATTGCATTTAGGTTAGTTTTCAGTAAAACATCACAATTATATAAAAGGCACGGATTCTACTAAAAGATGGCTTATTTTGCAGGTATCTGCCATAGTTGACGATGAAGGCAGGTGCAGGGCAGATAAGCAGAAGAGCTGAACTGGACAAGCAGCCGAAGAAGACGAACCTGTCATGGACCTGTCGTGACAGCAAGGTGACAACAACCTTATGAAGAGGAAAAGTAAAGTGGACCTCGATAGATAGAGAAAAATATGCTCGTCTGTCGTGTGAAAGCCAAATATTTTTCCAAGCCCCGGATCAAAAGATATGTCAAGCCAAAGCTCAAGGAGAGGAAATTCCTAGAAACAAGGATGCGGCTGGAAAGTAGGAGTCTTTAGAGATTTAGTCTTTATTAGAATCTTACTTTTAATTAAAGTTGTAATCCTTGTTACCTTAGATAACTTGAGCCCAAAGCTTATATAAGGGCATAGATTTAACCTAGGAGGCATAGCCGATACCCCAGAACCGAAACCTAAACCCCTGCCGTTCACCTGTCACCGACATGTTCTAAATTCCCCCTAGGGCTACGGGTTGTTTTGTAAAGTAGTTGCAAGGGTTGCTTTGTTTTAGGATTTTTCAGTTCAATAAAATAAACTTCAAGTTCTCTTATTTTGGTTTTAATATCTTGCAAGAGCATCGGGAGAGCATTGTGAGGTTATCTATTTACTTAGCATCGGGAGAGTTAAGTATACGAAAGAAATAAGAGCGAGTTCTCTAGTTTATAGTTGAACTATCTTGTGCCTAGGGATAGGGCAAGGTTAAGTGGCTAAGGAAGAATTCATACACATCGGTGTTCATCCTTCGATTCACGCCGGGAGGTATCATCAAAGACGTGATCATCGACAGACTTGGACCTAGGGATAGGCCAAGGCAGATCTGAGATTCTTGCCAAACTTGAATAACGGAGTTGGTGTGTTCGCTGCCGCGACAGCTAACGGACAGCCGCCGCGACAGGTGCTGTCGGCGACGGGTGCGACGACAGAACTGGAGTTCCTAAGCAATTCAATACCTGCACTACTGAGCAATTCAATACCAACCCATTCTCTCCATCTTGATATCTCAATTCTTTTATTTACGTTTTTCTTTATTATTTTCGTGACAATTCTCTCAAACTATTTCCTTTACTTCGTGCAGTGAAATAAGGTGAAGTCATTAGCCCAATCCCTGTGGAGACGATATTCGATACTTCGTATCACTTTACTACATGCGTCGTGTACACTTGCACTACAATTGCGACAGACTATTTTACACACAACAAGTTTTTGGCGCCGTTGCCGGGGATTGGCAACATAACTACATCTCTCTTTTATTGCACTTTTTGCTTTTATTTTTATTTTTCTTTAATTTTTCTTTTGTGCTTTCAACTCTCGCTTTTCACGAGGTTTTCTTGTTTATGCGCAGATCCAAAAGAGGTGAAGATCCTGAGTATAAATTAGATCCGGAGATCGAACGTTCCTTCAATCTCAAGAAACAACTTCGCCGCCTTTTAGACCGGAACGAATACCTCGAGGAACAGCTAGAGCAGATGGCACGTAACCAGCCCGCTGGAGGAATTATACCGCCTGTCGGTGACCCGCCCGCGGCAGATGGACGACGGTCATGTCGTGACTACATGCTGAACGATCATGTAGAGCTGGAGACCACACTGCCGGATATTGATGTTGATAACTTCAAGCTTAAACCTGTCATGTTTAGTATGATCAACAATGCCGGGCAGTTTAGTGGTTCTGCGACAGAAGATGCCAGGGAGCATCTCAAAACGTTCCAGGAGATCTGTGGTTCGTTTAGACTGCCAGGAGTTAGTCCGGAGATACTGAGGCTTCGGTTATTCCCCCATTCATTGAGGGATAGAGCTAAAACTTGGTGGAATAAACTTACATCGGGTTCCATTATGACTTGGGCAGATCTAACTCGTGAATTTTTATCTCGTTTTAATCCTTCACATTTATCTGAGCGATTACGTAACGAAATTGCTACTTTTCAACAGGAAGATGACGAGCCGATGCACGAGGCCTGGGACAAATTTACTACTCTTCTTCGGAACTGCCCAATGCATGGATTCCCTGTCTGGAATCAGGTAACTAAGTTCTATAATGCTGCTAACTTACAAACTCGCATTCGCATTGATTCTGCAGCAAATGGGCTATTATTGGATAAAGATCCGGACGAGGCATTGCAAGTTCTGAAAAATCTAGCCAAGAATGAGGAGCAGTTTCCGACAGCTAGAAGAGGGGGTAAACGGGTACTTGCTGTCAAGGACTATGAGGCCGACGGCACTATGAAATCGCAGGTAGCATTCCTTACTAAAGTAATGAAACGGTTATTGAATGAAGATGAATTACAAGGATTTGCTGTCGAGGAAGTTTGTGCTATCTGTGAGGGAAATCATAGTAGGGATGAGTGCCCAATACAAATAGAAGGGGGAAAATATGTTGGAAATTACAAGCCGAACTACAATTCCAACAACTATAATCCCAATTGGAGGAAGGATCCCAAATTCTCCTGGAGTAACCCTAACAACGCCCTGAATCCGCAAGCACATAATCAGAATCAGGGAGGTCCTAGATTGTTGATGCGACAGCATCTGCCGCAGCATTTGCCGCAGAACCTACCGTCGCAGCAGCAACAGCAGCCACCACCTGCCACGAGTAGTATATTGGAGCAGACTCTGGCCACCTTTATGTCTCAGACTGGTACGTATATGGAGAATATTAATCAGTTTGTCAAGAAGACGGAAACCTTTATGGATAAAACCGAGATGAGAATGACAAATCATGAGGCTACCTTGAAATCTCTAGAGACACAAATGGGTCAGGTGTCACAACATATTAAGCCAAGGCAGAATGGAGGTTTCCCTAGCAATACTGAAAATGCTAGACCGCCCCCACATGAGCAATGTAAGGAGATTACTACTAGGAGTGGGAAGAAACTACCAGGGCCGGAAAAAGAAGCTGAAATAGTAAAGGATCCAGCCTTAGACAAACCTGCCGAGGAAGCTGCCCCGACAGGAGATAAACAGACTGCTGCCGATGAGCCTGTCACGACAACAGAAGCGACAGAGGAGAAAAAAGATGATTACCGTCCTCAGATTCGCATGCAGTGGGAAGGACGCATTGCTGATTACCGTCCCCCACCACCTTTCCCTCAACGGATACAGCAAGCTAAGGATGAATCTCAACTTAAAAAGATTTATGATATTTTTAAATAGGTTCATATTAATATTCCGTTGTTAGATGTTGTTAGGGAGATGCCCGGTTATGCTAAATTTCTCAAGGATGTTATGTCGAAAAAATCTAAACTTGGGGAATTTGAAACGGTAAGGATGCAAGAAGGTTGCATGAGTATTCTTCATCGGCAGCCACCCCAGAAAAAGAAGGATCCGGGGAGCTTCATCATACCTTGTGTAATCGGCGACAAATTTGTGGGTAAGGCACTTTGTGATCTTGGTGCTAGTGTTAATCTAATGCCCAAATCTGTTTTTCAGAAATTAGGTATTGGGAAGGCGCGGCCCACGACAGTAACATTACAGCTAGCCGACCGCTCTTACGTTCACCCCGAAGGAAAAATTGAAGATATTTTGGTAAGAGTGGATAAGCTTATTTTTCCTGCTGACTTTCTTATCTTAGATTGTGAGGCAGACGAAAACGCACCAGTCATCCTTGGGCGACCCTTCTTAGCCACGGGAAGATCATTGATTGATGTGGAGAAAGGAGAACTCACCATGCGCGTGAACGATCAAGAGATTAAGTTGAATGTTCTCCAAGCAATGAAACATGCTGATGTGGACGAAGAATGCAAGGCCATCATTGAGGTGACCTTTGATCAACCCTGCATCAGGTCGGGCTGGCATGATACAAAATTTGGTCACTGCCGCAACAGCCACCTACAGGCCTGTCACGACAGCAACGACGACAGCACCGACGACAACAACTCCTCTGAATCCGATACATCTGATACTGAAGGTCAAGAGGAGGTAAACTGGATGGGCAATCGTCTAGGTAAGTTATTTGAACCTTTGAATTACACTTCGGATAACCATTTAATCCAAAAACCATCTACTGTTGAACCACCTGTCTTAGAACTGAAGCCCCTGCCAGGGCAGCTTAAATATGCTTTTCTTGGTTCAAATAATACGTTGCCCGTAATCATCTCTGCTAAGCTGCCGCAGGAACAGGAACGACAGCTAATCGACATGTTACGGCAGCACAAGCAGGCGATTGGATGGACGATTGCTGATATACAAGGCATTAGTCCGGCGTTATGCATGCATAAAATCCTCCTTGAGGAAGATCATAAGCCGACTATTGATGCCCAAAGGCGGCTAAACCATGCGATGAAGGAGGTAGTGCGTAAAGAGATCATTAAGTGGTTAGATGCTGGTATTATTTACGCCATCTCCGACAGCAAATGGGTAAGCCCGGTGCAATGCGTTCCCAAGAAAGGAGGAATGACCGTGGTGACCAACGAAAACAATGAGTTAATCCCAACCAGGACTGTGACCGGTTGGAGGGTTTGTATGGATTATCGGAAGCTTAATAAAGCTACCCGAAAAGACCATTTTCCTTTACCCTTTATTGATCAGATGCTTGATAGATTAGCGGGTAAGCCTTACTATTGTTTTCTTGATGGTTACTCAAGTTATAACCAAATTGCTATTGCACTAGAGGATCAAGAGAAAACGACTTTCACATGCCCTTACGGAACATACGCATTTAGAAGGATGCCGTTCGGCCTCTGCAACGCACCTGCCACCTTTCAAAGGTGCATGATGGCAATATTCTCCGACATGGTACTTGAAAGATGTGAAAAAGCTAATCTTGTTTTAAATTGGGAAAAATGCCATTTTATGGTGGACGAAGGGATAGTCCTTGGCCATAAGATTAGCTGTCGTGGGATAGAAGTCGACAGGGCCAAAATAGAAGTCATAGAGAAGCTGCCGCCGCCGACCACAATCAAGGGCATTAGGAGTTTTTTAGGGCATGCGGGTTTTTATCGGAGATTCATTGCAAATTTTTCAAAAATCACGAAGCCCCTATGTCATCTCTTAGAGCAGAACCGACCCTTTGACTTTAATGAAGAATGTACTGAAGCATTCAAGGTTCTGAAGGAAAAGCTAGTGACAGCCCCCATAGTACAGCCACCAGACTGGACACAGCCGTTTGAGATTATGTGTGATGCTAGTGACTATGTTGTTGGGGCAGCACTTGGGCAGCGCAAAGATAAGCTGTTTCACGTCATATACTATGCCAGCAAGACGTTAAATGACGCCCAAGTGAACTACACCACCACAGAAAAGGAGCTGTTAGCTGTGGTGTTCTCAATCGACAAGTTTCGTTCTTACATACTTGGAACGAAAGTAATAATACACACCGACCATTCTGCCCTCAAATATTTGTTCGCAAAGAAGGATGCCAAGCCTAGGTTGATACGGTGGATCTTGCTACTACAAGAATTCGACCTTGAGATCAAGGATAAGAAGGGGACAGAAAATCAGGTGGCAGACCACTTGTCAAGATTGGAGACGGGACAGAGTCTACCCATTGATGAGACACACATATTGGAGACCTTCCCAGATGAGCAGCTCTTTGCTGCCGCAATCGATGTCGCGACAGCCATGGCGGCAGGTAAGTCTTCTAACCTTCCTTGGTATGCTGACTTTGTTAATTTTATAGTTAGCGGAATATTCCCTTCTGATCTTAATTACCAAGCCAGGAAGAGGTTCCAAAATGATGTTAAGCATTATTATTGGGACGAACCTCTTCTTTTCAAAATGTGCGCAGATCAGGTTATAAGGAGATGTGTACCGCAAGAAGAGCAAGAAGACATTCTCCATCACTGTCATGCTTCACAATATGGAGGACACTTAGGAGGCAACAAAACTGCTGCCAAGGTGCTGCAGTCAGGGTTCTACTGGCCGACACTGTACAAGGATGCACAGGACTTTTACAAGAACTGTGACAGGTGCCAGCGGACAGGTAACATCTCAAGGAGAAACGAGATGCCACTGCAGAATATTCTAGAAGTCGAGATCTTCGACGTTTGGGGGATCGATTTTATGGGACCTTTTCCATTTTCATGTGGAAATTTATACATCCTCCTAGCAGTGGATTATGTCTCCAAGTGGGTAGAAGCAATCGCAACTCAAAAGAATGATGCTAAGACGGTCCAAAAGTTTCTACACAAAAACATTTTTTCTAGATTTGGCATCCCTAGGGCGATTATCAGTGATGAAGGGAGACATTTTGACAATAGGGTAATTGATGCCGCCTTGAGAAAATATGGTGTCAAGCACAGGATCGCGACAGCATACCACCCACAGACCAATGGACAGGCTGAGATATCCAATAGGGAAGTGAAGAACATTCTGGAAAAGATGGTCAAACCAACTAGGAAAGATTGGTCTTTACTTCTGAATGATGCATTATGGGCATATAGGACAGCTTTTAAAACTCCATTGGGCATGTCTCCATACCGTTTGATTTATGGGAAAACCTGTCATCTGCCTGTCGAGATAGAGCACAAGGCATATTGGGCAATCAAGGCAGTGAACATGGACTTGGACAAGGCAGGCCAGAAAAGGCTGTTAGATTTGAATGAGATCGATGAAATACGGACAATGGCCTACGACAATGCAAGAATATACAAGGAGAAAACAAAGAAGTGGCATGACAAGAAGTTGCTGCCACGACAGTTCTGCCCAGGGCAGCTTGTGTTGTTGTTTAATTCTAGGTTGAAACTCTTCCCATGGAAGCTTAAATCTAGATGGTCTGGCCCGTTCCAAGTGGTTCAAGTTTTTCCCCATTGTGCCATTACAATTCAATCATTCAAGGACGGGCACCAATTCAAAGTCAATGGACAACGCCTCAAGCATTATCAGGGGACTGAAGCCCCAGGAATACAGGAAGTGGTTACTTTAGGTGATGCCCCACAAGGCATCCCTAATTTAACCTAATTTGTATTTTTATTTATTTTATTAATTATTATTATTTATTAGGAAATTAGGTTTATTTTATTTGAATAATGTTTTGTTTTTCTAATTTCAGTTTTTAGGAAATAAAGGAGTCAAGAAGGAAAGGAGAAGTGACCCAAGCCCACCGCCCATCCATCATCCCAATAAAGCCCATTTATGGAAACCTGTCGTTTCGGCTGCCGCCGCGGACGGATATGACAGGCTGTCAACAGACTGACACGGCAGACGCAGAAGCGTGCGGCAGACGCGTAACAGACGCATAAATGCGTGTCAGACGCGTCAGACACGCTACATCCAATCTGCCGCCCCGTTATTCCCGCCTGCCGTTGCGGCATTAAATGGGCAGATACCCGACCGCTATAAAACCCCTTCCTATTTTCATTTTTCATCACTTCTGATTTTTCTCTCTTGTTTTTCCCCTCTAGTTTTATTTGTTTTTTCTCTTTCACAGCCCTTGCAACCAAAATGTCGTCGAGACAGACCCGTCGTAACGCTGCTGCCACTTCTTCTTCAGCAGCAGCGTCACCCTTCGCCAACAAGGAATTATGGGAGGAGCGTGGCTTCATCTACAACAGAAATGCTCCCCATATGGGACTCCGGTCGTTCATTGTAAAGGCCATCACGGCACAGCTATGGGAAGATTTTGCCGAACAGCCGGCAGAGCTAAATGATACCTTGGTCCGAGAATTTTACGAGGCCATAGACAGCAAAACGGCGACATCTGTCACCGTCCGAGGAGTGGAAGTACCCTTCACCGCCAACAGCATCAATCATATGTTCGGCCTCTTCTTCGGCCCCGATGATGATGCTCACCAACAATTTCTGGACACCCTCGATGCTGCTGCCTATGATGCTGTCATGGTGGAGCTGACAGAGGCTGGTACATCATGGACAACCAGCAAGAAGAACCCCCACTCCGTCAACAATGGGCAGCTCCTCCCCGAAGCAAAACTGTGGAACGCTTTCATCAAAAAGCGTATCCTACCCTCTTCCCACCACACGACAGTCAACCGATAGCGGCTGGCCCTCATTCACTCTCTTATGCATGACAGGCCCATCAATGTGGGCAGATACATGAGGGACAGCATCATCGATTGTGCATTCCGCTCCGACTCTCGCCTTTGCCTGCCGTTCACCATCACTGCCCTCTGCCGATGTGCTGCTGTACCCGAGGATCCCTCCGACAAACTACACCAAGGTCATGGCTAGACCGACAATAACATCTCCAGCCTCATGGAGGTCATAGCTGCAACACCCATCAACGCTTTCGATCCAAATGCACCACCTGCAGACTCAGATGAGGAACCTGCCATCGAGCCTGCCCCTGACGCTGCCGCCGACACCGCTCCGACAGACCAGTCTGCCCACATCCTTGCTGCAATCCTACGGGTAGAGGAGCGGCAAATGGGTTTGATGACTTTCATCCGTGATTTCTCAAATGCAACGGTAAATTTCATTACTAATACTTTACATTATTCGGATGTCATATTCCCCACCTTCCCCGCCCATTATTTCCATATCCCCTCCCCCACACCCACGCCACCTGTCTCTCCCCATATGCATTCTGCCGCTTCCACACCAACCCCTGCCCCAACGGCAGAAGGCAGCCCACCGGCAGACACCTCCCCTCGAGGAACCAAGAGACCTGCCACTGATGACAGCCCTCTTATCCGGAGGAATTTGGAGAGGGACTTTATGCGGGTCAAGAGAATTAAGCACGTGGCACACAAGAAAAGGCTGCCCAAAGCCACCACCACCAGCAGCTCTTGGGACAGTGGTAGCAGTTCCGACGTCCGGCTAGTGGAGCAACCTGCCACTACACCTGCTCCGGAACCTGCCCAGTCGCCTTCACATCGTAGACGCCGCCATCAGATCCGCTTCAGCAGCAGCAGCGAGGACAGCGACTAAAATTTAAGTTCTTATTTTCCTCTTATTGTTGCCTGCCTTTATATTTTGTGATGTACTTTTTCTTTCTTTTATTTTTCATGTCATTTTGCATTGAGGGCAATGCAACCCTTGAGTTTGGGGGTGGCAACCCTCCATCATTAATGGAGTCTTTAGCACATCTTTTTATTATTTGTTGTGTCTTATTTTTTTAATTTCTCCTAAAAAAAATTTAGAAAATATAAAACTGTTGGCTTAAAACTGTGAAGTTAACTTACCTGTCATGACAGCTCTGTCGTGGCAGCATCTTTAGGACAGTTTAAGGAGAAGTTTAGAGCCTTTCTATAGTTCTGAAAACTTAAACACCTTTGTGACTGTTATATTGCTTAGATTTCTTTTAGCCAAACTAGAATAGGATGCTTAGAACTTGAATAGCCCCTAGAGGTGCCTAATACTGGCTCTAGGAAAGAAGTTTAGCAAAATAAATTTAAAAACCTAGAGGTGCCCGAAACCGGCTCTAGGAAGCTAACTAGAGGTGCCTGAAACCGGCTCTAGTAAACTAGAGGTGCCCGAAACTGGCTCTAGAAAAATTTAGCTGAAAATAGAAGAAAAAGAAGCATGAAAATGTGTCTTCAAGAAAGTAAACTTTGGCATAAAAATTCAAGTTAAGGAGTTGGATATTCTAGTGAAACTAAGAGAGTCTTAGCATATAACTGTTCACAAGCATGCACACACTGCACGAGAGCTATAGGGAGATTCCGGACAGATCCTAATCTTTCCGACAGGTTGCTGCCGCCACAGAGATTGAGCGACGGGTAAGGGACAGTTCACTGTTTGAAGGCCAACACAAAAAATTTCATTTTTCTTTTAGGTCTAATTGCTTGAGGGCAAGCAAAAACTTGAGTTTGGGGTGTGTTGAGTGTGTAAAAGTTCTATTATTTACACCCTTTTTAACCCATATTTCTGCTGCATTCAAGCATCATTGCATTGCATTTAGGTTAGTTTTCAGTAAAACATCACAATTATATAAAAGGCACGGATTCTACTAAAAGATGGCTTATTTTGCAGGTATCTGCCATAGTTGACGATGAAGGCAGGTGCAGGGCAGATAAGCAGAAGAGCTGAACTGGACAAGCAGCCGAAGAAGACGAACCTGTCATGGACCTGTCGTGACAGCAAGGTGACAGCAACCTTATGAAGAGGAAAAGTAAAGTGGACCTCGATAGATAGAGAAAAATCTGCTCGTCTGTCGTGTGAAAGCCAAATATTTTTCCAAGCCCCGGATCAAAAGATATGTCAAGCCAAAGCTCAAGGAGAGGAAATTCCTAGAAACAAGGATGCGGCTGGAAAGTAGGAGTCTTTAGAGATTTAGTCTTTATTAGAATCTTACTTTTAATTAAAGTTGTAATCCTTGTTACCTTAGATAACTGGAGCCCAAAGCTTATATAAGGGCATAGATTTAACCTAGGAGGCATAGCCGATACCCCAGAACCGAAACCTAAACCCCTGCCGTTCACCCGTCACCGACATGTTCTAAATTCCCCCTAGGGCTACGGGTTGTTTTGTAAAGTAGTTGCAAGGGTTGCTTTGTTTTAGGATTTTTCAGTTCAATAAAATAAACTTCAAGTTCTCTTATTTTGGTTTTAATATCTTGCAAGAGCATCGGGAGAGCATTGTGAGGTTATCTATTTACTTAGCATCGGGAGAGTTAAGTATACGAAAGAAATAAGAGCGAGTTCTCTAGTTTATAGTTGAACTATCTTGTACCTAGGGATAGGGCAAGGTTAAGTGGCTAAGGAAGAATTCATACACATCGGTGTTCATCCTTCGATTCACGCCGGGAGGTATCATTAAAGACGTGATCATCGACAGACTTGGACCTAGGGATAGGCCAAGGCAGATCTGAGATTCTTGCCAAACTTGAAGAACGGAGTTGGTGTGTTCGCTGCCGCGACAGCTAACGGACAGCCGCCGCGACAGGTGCTGTCGGCGACGGGTGCGACGACAGAACTGGAGTTCCTAAGCAATTCAATACCTGCACTACTGGGCAATTCAATACCAGCCCATTCTCTCCATCTTGATATCTCAATTCTTTTATTTACGTTTTTCTTTATTATTTTCGTGACAATTCTCTCAAACTATTTCCTTTACTTCGTGCAGTGAAATAAGGTGAAGTCATTAGCCCAATCCCTGTGGAGACGATATCCGATACTTCGTATCACTTTACTACTTGCGTCGTGTACACTTGCACTACAATTGCGATAGACTATTTTACACGCAACAGTGATTAAGGTGGATTCACTATATGAGAAGTTGCAAGTCTGACAAACCAAACAAATAGAAATATGGACAACAAAAGACTAGTAATATACCCAGCATTAATTACTTGTAAATGATGGTTCAATACAACATGAAAGAAATATTTATATACGTAGCTTTTTCTCTTCTTCTTTCTACAAACAACTTTATCACCATTAACAAAGAAAGAAATGAGAAAATAAAGCTGATTTTGAAACATACACGATACACCAATATTCTATCTCGTTGAAACAAAATTTCATTTTCAAAATCTTATTATATCAATCCAAGAAGTAACGATTACTACAAGGGAATTAAAAAAAGAAAGGTGGAATCTTTATTTCTTTCAAAGGCTAGTGAAGCAAACAGAAAAGAAGAAAAAATCTTTAACAAAATAAAAAACCAGAAACATAGAAGTATGGAAACATCCAAAAATTAAAAGGCCCATTTAATTTTTATAATCAAAGGAACATTAGAAAGTATTGGGAAGCAAAGAGACCAAAAAATCAAAATAAAAATATAAGTTTGATAAAAACATATGAAGAAAAATTAAACGAAAAACAAAAGAATGAATCTAAATTTCACAACCAAAACATAGAAGTAAAAAATCATAGCATAGCTTTAACGAAAACTTCCTTCAGCCAAATGAATAACCTTAAGAACTGTGAAAATATTTTCAGCAGTAATAGAGAATGGTTCTTCAGCAGAAGAGTTATAAGAAAGTAGAAAGTGCCGTTGAAATGTTATTGAGGGGTAAATTTGTTATTTAGAAATTAAACAGAATTTTTAATTCAAAAAGCTAAAAAATATACGTTTTTAGTTTGGGTTAAAAATCACATTTAAAAGTTAGAAAAATTTTACAATGTTCGACGAACATCGCTAAACATTATTAATGTTGAACACCGCTGAACATTATTAAATTAATTAATAAATATTAAAAATTTCAAGGACTCAACATATAATTATAAATTTTATTTTAAATAAAATTTTAATTAAATTATTTTCTATATTTTTTAATATTTTTTAAAAAAATAATTGATCAAATACTTACCTAAGTCAATTAAAAAAATAAAAACCCTAAATCATAAACCTAAAACCTAAAACCGTAAACACTAATCCCTAAACCCTAAATCATAAACATAAAACCTAAAACCGTAAACACTAATCCCTAAACCCTAAATCATAAATCATATTTATTAAAAAAAATAATTGGATCAAATAGTGTTATCATTTGTTCGTTGTTTTTTTTTTTTTTCAATTTCTGAAACCGATTTGATGTTTTTCGGTTAGTAATATAAGATACAACACCAATTTTTTGTTGCAGATGTTTTCATTTTGCAAGAACAACTAAAACGGTCAGCGCTGAGGTTTTCGTATTCGATTATAGTAAGCATCTTTCGAAGCCGCCTTTGGATAGGGCTTGCAATCCCGATTTAAGGCTTAGGAGTCATAGCACCGAGGGGTATGGGCTGTCTTGGAGTAAGTTCAAGCAAGGCCATTTGCTTAGTGGCTCGGATGATGCACAGATTTGTCTATGGGATATCAATGCCACTCCCAAAAACAAGGCTCTTGATGCTACGCAGATCTTCAAGGTCCACGAGGGTGTCGTCGAAGATGTTGCTTGGCATCTCAGGCATGAGTACTTGTTTGGTTCTGTTGGGGATGACCAATACCTACTTATCTGTCACCAAGCCTATCCAGTCTGTAGTTGCTCACCAGAGTGAGGTGCTTATCAATCAATTTTCTCATTTGTTCTATCATGTGTATTAATTTGTGTATTTATGAACAAAAAAGGTCAAGCTTTTGTGATAAACGACTGTGAACATTTTCGAATGAAAGGAAGGAATTGAGAAAAAAAAATTAATTGGTTTGTAATCCAAATTCCAAATTCGTTAAACTTTCCTAGGTGTTTTGAATATTTTGGGTTTAGGGTTTAGGGTTTTTAATTTTAAAATTGTCTAAGGTTAATATTTGATTCAATTATTTAAAAAATTAAAAATATATATATATATAATATATATAGAAAATAATTTAATTAAAATTTTATTTTAAATAATTTATAATTATATGTCGAGTCCTTAATATTTGTAATCTTTATTAATTAATTTAATGGTGTTCATCGATGTTCAGCGTTAGCGGTGTTTGTCGAGTGTGGTAAACTCATCCTAAAAGTTAATTTTTTTATCAAAATATCAGTATTTGGGATTGCTTATAATTAAATAAGCAATTATTTGAGTAAGGGGTAGTTTAACATAGCTTTTGAAAAGTGATTTTTAAAAGTATTGTTCGAAAGAGATTTTGAAAAGGGATTTTGAAAAGTCGGTTGTAAGACTTTAATAGTCAACATTGTTGTCAAAAAGTACTTTTAATAAGATAAATGATCATTTTAGACATGATATTGTAAATTTTATATATATATATATATATTCAAATTCTCTAATGTTATAATATATGAAATATATCAGCTTAATTATTATAAATATAAAAATATTTTTATTAATAAATATATTTTTTAACATTTATACGTGTTCTATAAAAATATAACAAATTTGAAATATTTTATTTAAAAAATTTGAAAAGAATAAATCTATATTATTTTAAAATTTAAAAATAATTATTAATTATATAATTATATCTTCGTAAAGAATTATAAATTTATAAATTATAAATAAACACAATAGCAAATGAAGGTTAAAATTGTAATTTGGCTCTCAAAATCACTTTTACAACCGCAAAAGCTAAAAATTTTAGCTTTCGCGTTTAGGTTGAAAATCACTTTTCAAAAACACTTTTTTTTCCAAAAGTTAGCTGTTTAGCACAATTTTTGACCTAAAACTAATTTTTGAAACTAAAAATTAATTTAAAAAACAATACTAAACAAAGCTTAAATCACTAAAAAAATAAGCTCTCCTGAACGGGAAACTTGACAAGACTTGCTTGTTGATTGGGTTTCGGGGGAGTTGTAGGAACATTCTCTAATTTATATATATATATATATAGAAACCGCAAGTTTTGTTAAAAAAAACATTCAAATTATAATAAAGATTTACAATCATGTTTACAATAAAATACATAATTTAGACATTTTTTATAATAATTGACATAAAAAATTAGTTAGTTTGGATCATACAAGGACTATAAAATGAACTAATTAAAAACTCAATTAAAAGACTCGAATGAAAAATAGATAAAAATATATCTTGTTGCATCGACAAACAAACAACAAAAAGAGATATCAATTTGTATATATGTGGGGGAGGGGGTTAATAAGATTTTGACAGCATTATGTAAGCCATTGGATTTTTTTAGAAGGCTGAATCACTATAAATAATTTGTGTAAAATTATATTGTATTTTGTTTTCACTAAAATTTTAATTGTTAATTCACTCTCTCTTAATCATTTCCATCGATTGGTCAACTCTAGGGATGGGCACGGGTCAAATTTTTGGCCCACCCGGACCCGGCCTGAAAATAAACACTCTAAACCCGTACCCGATAATATTCTTTAAAAATTTGACACAACCCAAACCGAAAATAAATATACTAAATCCGACCTCATCCCGACCCGACCTGACCTATATAAAATAAATTAATTTTAGAGACATAATTGTAAAAATATAATTTTAAGGAGCTTAATTGTAAGAAATTATAATTTAAATGACTAAATTATAAATAAAAATTCAATTTATAAAGAGAGGTATCATTATAAATATCCCTAAAAAAATTAGAAAAAAAATTATACTATTAGTCTCGGATGGGGTCGGATATTTTTCACCCTAAACCTGAACTCAACCCGACCCGAGTATACATTTAACAAAAACCCGATCCAACCCCGATTTTTTCATTAAAAAATTTAACCTGATCAAACCGGGTCAGGTCGGAACTCGACGGATCCGGATAAAATACCCATCCCTATTCAACTCAACGTATATACTATAAAATGACAAAAGTACCACATTATAATTACAAATAATTGTCAACACACTAATACTTTATATCTCAATCATTTATTTCAATTTTTCACAGCAGATTTAAAAACTCTTCAACCACACCCATTTCTCAAGTCAAACATATTACAAGATACAACCCAAATTATTTAAACAGCAATATGAAAGTAAAACACAATCTTTTAAGTAATTAATTTTATTACAAATTCCATGCCACAAACTAGTTAGAACCAGTCGTCTAAGCACCAGTTGCTTCACCGTCTGCCAGCGTTCGATTAATCTCCTTGACAAAGCACTTCATAAGAGGTGCATGCAAGCAAACCGGGACCACAATCCCTTCCTCTCCTTCCTTATTCTTTGATGGTACATAAAAGCTTACAATCTCTGTACCATTCGCCGGTCCACCAAACTCTGCCTTTCCCCACCCAAAATCAACCTCCCTGAACCCGGCTCGACTCAAATCCGACACCAGTAAAGATCGAGCCGTGTTAACATTTGGCCGTCCTCGACTCACCATTAAATCCGCCGTCGATTTCATGTACTCTTCGGTAGCCTTTACCTTGGCCTCCTTCACTAGCTTTACTGCATATTCTAATGGATTTTGGCTTAGTTTCCCTGCAGTTGTTTGAGCCGCGGGGAACCCCAGTGCATTCCCGTAATACCCTAATGGCAAAGGAGGGTTGAATTTAGACCTTGCATTGACTATGCAGATTAACCGAACGTCTTCGTCGGGGCCGAGTTCCATGGCTTTCGTACGACACCTCCATATGAATGCGGTTAAGATATCGAATGTTGAACAACGGAGGTTGTCGGGGATGAATCTTTTAAGAGCTGAAATTTGTGTCGGCCCGAAGAAGAAAGAGCGGTGAACCAAGTTGTCTGTCGGCATGATCGTGCCGATGGCGGCCGTGGCATGGTCGTACTCTGGGTGCTCGCATGTTATGAGCGGTGGATCTCGAGCATTCAAGAGGTGCCTTTCCCAAACGGGTGGGATTGAGGGAGCCACTGCACCTCGTGCTATTTCGCCCATGCCACACATGAATTGGATCAGCCCAACAGCGTCGCTCATGGTGTGGTTGAATCGGTGGGCAAAGATGAAACCGCCACATTTCAAGCGTGTCACCTATTTAAATTTTCAATATTATACTTTGTTACGTACTCTTAGTGTAAAATTAATACGCATAAATAAATGATGGAATACCTGAATTTGTAGCACGGGAGAGTTTAACAAATCATTGCAGCCAGGGGGTTCACAAAGAAGCTCCATGAAACTTGGGAATGGAGGGTGAAGTGAATCACCAAAGTCCTCAAGTGTAACATCGGCATCGGCCTCGATAAACAACACACCTTCGCCGGTACAGTCCACCATAAGCTTCCGGTTCGGCCCTTCTTTTAGTCTACCGGCAAATGGATAATAGAACACTAGGGCTTTCGCAAGTGCTTCTCTTATAACCCTAACGGGATCCTTTCCTTGCATGCCCGCGTTGCCCCGGTAAATATGGAGCCCTCGAATTTAAAAACAATGATCGTCTTGGTCGTCGATGTCAGACAGCATCTTACACTCGTGAGGGGTTGGTTTAGCCGGGACGACAATCTCCGGTTCGTGCCTTCGTACAACGAACACTAGAGAAGAGGGTTGTAGCTGTGTATTAACAGTTTTACAGCAATTACTACTGCATTCTAGAAGGAGGCTAGCTGGCAGCATCTTACACCAGCAACAATCATTGTGTGAAGGCCGTTATTCCTATTGTAACAAACATGCTGAGCTGGCAAGGCAGATGTCATCAGCTGGCATCATCCTTGTGCATATCCAACGCCAGCATTCTTGTATTTAAACTCATGCAATAGTGAATAAAAATTATCCCTTCTTGTTCATAGCCTGCATAATCTGTGTAAACTCAATACCATATTCAACATGATATCTATCGCCAACCACCCTGGGATCCTCTCATAACCCTACCTCACCATGCCTCCCTCTACAAATCCTCCCACCTCTGATGAAGAACCACCCACTGATGGTTCGTCTTCCTCCTCCCAACTCACCACTACATTTACAAACAAACGTATCAATCTGATACTTGATGAAACCAACTTCCTCATGTGGAAGCAACAAGTTCTTCTTGTGGTTCGAAGCTCTCATCTTGAGAAGCTCTTAACTGGAGTCCTCAAACCTCCTTCTGCAACTCTCACCTCCCCTGATGGCACTGTCACTGAAAATGAAGCATATGAGGTATTCATTGCGCAAGACAGCGCGTTAGCCTCTTGGCTACTCTCCACCATTAGCTCCAATCTTCTCTCTGAATTTGTTAGGGCTGGTACAGCTTCAGAAATCTGGTCCACCGTGCTCCAATTTTTCTCCAGCCGCTCCACCACCACGGTAATGAGTCTTCATTACAAACTCCGTGCCTTGAAGAAAGGTGACAGCAGCATGCGCTCCTACGTATCTCAGGTGAAAGAAATCACTAATGCTCTTGCATCATGTGGAAGCCCCATCTCTGACCTTGAAAAGATTGCAACTATTTTAAATGGTCTCCCTATTGACTACCAACCGTTTGTTGCTGTGATCACGTCTAGCCAACCACCTTTCACACTTGATGCAGCAATCTCTGTCCTGTTTGATGCTGAGACTCAACTCAACAGTTTCAATCCTCTCCCAGAATTTTCATCCAGCATCAACATTGCCCATGCTCCTCAGATTTCTGGTGATTCTCGTACCAACTCCTTCTCCACTCGCCCCTATCGTGCTCCCTCATCCTCTCGGGGACGTGGTCGATTTACTCGCCCCAGGTTGCAATGCCAACTGTGCGGAAAGTTAGGTCATCTAGTCGATCGTTGTTGGCACAGGTTCGATGAGACCTTTGTTGGTGTTACTGCCAGAGACAAACCAACTTCAAATGAGGTCAACAATGCCAATTTATGTGTTTTTGATTCTGGCCAAGGTACCTACAGTCCTCATCCTAGCCCTACTGCTCCAGCACCTCCTACAGGCCCCTCTTCCTCGACTACTCCTCAGGCCAATCTATCTACTACTACTCCCAGCCCCTGGTTTGCTGACTCAGGAGCCTCACACCATGTTTCACCTGACTCCTCTGCTCTAGCTCACAGCTCTGACTATTTCGGGCCTGGTAAGCTCACAGTTAGTAATGGTGCTTCTCTTGATATTACACAACTTGGTCAATCAACTTTGCTTTCTTCATCTAGCTCGCGTGCTCTATTGCTTAATGATGTTTTGCACGTTCCCAGTATAACAAAAAATTTGGTTTCGGTGTCCAAGCTTGCTAAGGACAACAATGTATACCTAGAATTTCATGCCCGATCGTGTGTGGTTCGTGATGAAGCTACAGGAGCAGTATTGTTAACTGGTGTTGAAGATGCTGGCCTCTATCGGTTTAGTTCTCCATTTCCTGCTTTTTGTAATAATTCAGCACAAGCTAATCTTGTTAGTAAGTCTAGTGCTTTATATCAGCTGTGGCACCGTCGACTAGGCCACCCAGCTCATGAGACATTACTCAAAGTTTGTAAAGCTTGTAATGTTTCATTATCTAATGAAGAATCTTCCTCTGAACATCTGTGTATTGCGTGCCAAATGGGTAAACACCACAAGCTGCCATTTAACTTGTCTGAATCTGTGCATGAGAAACCTTTTGAATTGATCTATACTGATCTTTGGGGACCTACTCCAGTTGCATCTCAAGGCTATTATTATTACATATCCTTCATTGATGCTCACTCTCGACATTGTTGGTTATATCTCCTGAAACGAAAATCTCAGGCTCTTCCAGCGTTTCAAGCATTCCTTAAGATGATACACACTCAATTCAATACCACGGTCAAAGCAATCCAAAGTGACTGGGGTGGCGAATTTCGCAGCTTCACCACCTTTCTTCAAAGTGTTGGCATTCTTCACCGACTTACATGCCCTCATACCTCTCAGCAAAATGGTGTTGCTGAGAGGAAACACAGGCACATAGTTGAACTGGCTCTCACCCTTCTAGCTCAGGCCTCTCTTCCATTCCAATACTGGTCCTTTGCTGTTACAACCTCAGTGCGTCTAATAAACTATTTGCCTACTAAGGTTCTTCAAGACATCTCTCCATTTGAGAAGTTATTTGGCAGAAAGCCCAACTATGCTATGCTTCGAGTATTTGGATGCCTATGTTTCCCTCATCTCAGGCCCTTCCAGACACACAAGTTTGATTTTCACTCATCACCCTCCACATTCCTTGGCTATAGTCCACATCACCATGGCTACCAATGCTTAGCTCCCAATGGCAAGGTATATATTTCTCGCCATGTTACATTCGATGAACTCGTTTTTCCATTTGCCACCATTACAAACAAACCTGGTCCTTCCCAGCACTCTTCTCAATCATCTCATCTACCTATACCCACCATACCAAGTATTACTCAACTCCTACATCAGAACCAATCCCAACATTGTCCTCCTATATCTCAACCTACACCATCCTCCCCACATCCTTCATCTCCTCACCCACCCACAGAACCTACATCCTCCATTCCTCCTCCAAACTGTCCCTCACCACCTATAGCACCTACAGTTCCTACATCCTCCTCTTCCCCATCTCTAACTTCTACTTCTCCACCACCTAATCCCCCTACATCATCACCAAACCCTACACTCAACACCACTCCTCCTACACATACTCCTTCATCCATCAATGTACCTGACACTACCATTATATTTGGTTCCTTTACACAACCAATTCCCACTTCCTCTTCCTTACCCGAGTCTATTGTACCTACTTCTACCTCCAACCCAAACAACAGTACAACTTCCTTTCCCTCTCACTCAATGATTACCCGCAGCAAAGCAGGTATATTCAAACCAAAAATATACATTGCTGAAACCACTGATGACCACATTCCCAATACCATTCATGAAGCTTTCTCTTCTCCTGATTGGAGAGATGCCACCTTAGCAGAGTATAATGCCCTCCAACAACATGGCACCTGGACATTGGTCAAGCCACCTGAAGGATGTATTCCAGTTGGCTGTAAATGGATCTTTAAATTGAAAAGAAATGCAGATGGTACAATATTAAGGCACAAGGCTCGACTTGTAGCCAAAGGATTCTCTCAACTCCCTGGGAAAGATTTTGTTGATACCTTCAGCCCAGTTGTGAAATTTCACACAATCAATATTGTGCTATCGGTTGCTACAACACACAATTGGAAATTAAGGCATGTTGATGTTAATAATGCCTTTCTCTATGGCGATCTCAGTGAGGATGTCTTTATGATCCAACCTCCAGGATTTGAAACTGTTGCAGCAGATGGGACACAACTAGTTTGCAAACTACAAAAAGCTCTATATGGTGTACGCCAAGCACCCCGTAGTTGGAATTCTAAGCTTAGAGACTGCTTGATCAATGCTGGTTTTAGAAGCTCTGGAGCTGATACCTCTCTCTACATTCGACAATCTGCTGACATTGTCACATATGTTCTCACCTATGTCGATGACATTGTGATTACTGGTAATTCGGATTCTTCTATCACTGAGGTTGTCTCTCTTCTAGCCACCAACTTCTCCCTCAAGGACCTTGGTAACCTTCAATATTTTCTTGGCTTGGAAGTTCACCGAACTTCTGATAAACTCTTCCTAGGCCAAAGAAAATATACATTGGAACTTCTGGCTCGTACACAAATGGATAAAGCTAAAGGAGCCTCTACACCAATGCATGCTGTTGATAAATTAGGTCAGAATGCTGGTAGCTCAATTGAAGATGCCTCTGGTTATCGAAGCATAGTTGGATCCTTGCTATACCTCTGCCATACACGCCCCGATATCACATACAGTGTTAATCGTGTCGCCCAATACATGCATAACCCTTGTGAAGGCCATCTGAATGCTGTCAAACGCATACTAAGGTATCTTGTTGCCACCTTCCACTATGGTCTTATCTTTCGAACATCAGAACCTCACTCTTCCTTAGTTGCATTTGCTGATGCTGACTGGGGAAGTTGCCCTGATGACCGACGCTCTACCACTGGTAACTGTGTATACCTTGGGAATAGCTTAGTTGCATGGACATCGAAGAAGCAGAGAGTGGTTTCTAGGTTTACAATGGAAGCTGAATACCGCAACATAGCTGACACTGCTTCTGAAATTGTATGGATACGCACACTTCTATCAGACATGGGCATTCAACAATCGAAACCTCCAATCATTTGGAGTGATAGCACAAGTGCAGTAGCCATGAGCATTAATCCGGTCTTCCATGCACAATCCAAACACGTCGATTTGGATGTTCATTTCATCAGAGAAAAGGTGGCGGCCAAAGATCTTGTGGTCAACTATGTTCCTGCATCTTACCAAACAGATGATGGCTTCACCAAGCCTCTCACAACATCTTTCTTCAGTCTGTTTCGAAACAAACTCAACATTACTCCACTCGAAGATGTTCTTCAAGAGAGCAGAAAGTAGGGAAGATATTAACAGTTTTACAGCAATTACTACTGCATTCTAGAAGGAGGCTAGCTGGCAGCATCTTACACCAGCAACAATCATTGTGTGAAGGCCGTTATTCCTATTGTAACAAACATGCTGAGCTGGCAAGGCAGCTGTCATCAGCTGGCATCATCCTTGTGCATATCCAACGCCAGCATTCTTGTATTTAAACTCATGCAATAGTGAATAAAAATTATCCCTTCTTGTTCATAGCCTGCATAATCTGTGTAAACTCAATACCATATTCAACACTGTGCCATGGCTAGAACTTCTAATTAATACAACCGGGGTGTCTTGTTTTTCTTCTTCCTCTTATTAATCCTTCAACTATTTTATCCTCATATTTATAGGGGGCTCAATTATTTATAAGTCAACTGTGAATTTTGGTGGGGCCCCCTCAATTATTTATAAGTCAACTGCGAAAAATATGAACGCTTTGTTAAAACAGCACTGCTTATATGGATGCAACAATGTAGTTTCATCACTTGACGTATCATGCCATCCTATTTTTTATATGATAGTTTATAGTTATTTATTTGTTGATTAATTTAAATTAAATATTATAAATTATGAATAATTTTTTGAACAAAGAGGTAAATTGGGATTCATAAAGAAACACAAACATACAACACAAAACTGAAAGAAAAAAAAAAGTAGTCACAGTGGAACCAGAAACAAAATCAGAAAAATAAATATGAGAAAATAACATCAAAACAAACACAAATGCAGCACAAAGGGTAACCACAAAGACAACGAAACAAGCGGCCAACAATCATAGCCAGGACGCGCGAAGCCAACGGACCAGGAACTTCAAACTGCGTGACATTCTAGAGGTCACCGGAGAGTATAAAACTAACGTATTTATATTAAAAAATTAATTCGATTACTTAGCGTGGTTAACTTTTTTTCATCTTTGCTAGATCGATGACGGTATTGTTGGAAGTTAGCAAGTTAGTTAGGAGTTATTTATTTGTAACTATTTTCTGTTATTTTGTTAGTTAGCTCTTTCATACTTGTATATATACATATCTTTGTAATTAGTGTGATTTATTCACTTTGAAATAATACAAACATAAGTATTATTCATACACAGTTTTTACATGGTATCGCGAGCTAGGCTTTTCAGCCTGATTTCTTCAGTTTTTTGGGCTCTTATTTTCTAGCTCGTCTTTCCTTTTCTTTTGTTGTGCTTTGTTGACTTTCAGTCAAAATCCCTCTTTTCCCCTTTCGTCTCATCGTCTCTTTTCCCTTTGGTTCACGATGCCAACTACGATTGATTCCAATCATCCTCTTTTTCTCCATCCGTCTGACATGCCGGGAGTAAATCTAGTGTCCCATCAGCTCGTCGGAATAGAAAATTACAACGTCTGGAGCAGATCGATGCGGATTGCGTTGCTGGCGAAGAACAAACTCGGCTTCATTGATGGTGATTGCAAAAAAGATAGCTACGAGTCGGAGCTTCATTCGCAATGGGAGAGATGCAATGCCATTGTGCTTTCCTGGCTTCTCAACACAGTGAGCCAGGATCTTTCGGCTGGGATAGTTTTTGCGTCGAATGCGGCGGCTGTTTGGAAGGATTTGAAGGAACACTTCGACAAAATTGACGGTTCTAGGGTTTTCTTTATTCACCGGTCGATTGCAACACTTGTCCAAAGTGACTCGTCTGTCTCGGTTTATTTCACTCGACTCAAACTCTTGTGGGATGAATACAATGTGTTAGTCCCATTTTCAACGTGTGAGTGCGATGTCGCTCAACAGAATGCAACTCATGTGGTTCAGCAGAGGCTCTTTCAATTTTTGATGGGTCTTAACGAAACCTACTCCGCCGTGCGCAGTCAGATTTTGCTCATGAAACCTCTGCCGACGGTGAATCAAGCTTACTCTATGATCGTGCAAGAGGAATCTCATCGTCTACAACTTTCTGGTGGCTCGTTTGGTGACGTTTCGGCTCTTTTCTCCAGTGCCTCCAGAGGTGCGGATGTGCGCCGTTTTTCTGAAGTCTGTGATTATTGCAAGAAGAATGGGCATCGTCGTGAGACTTGCTATCGATTGATCGGTTTTCCCTCCGATTTCAAGTTCACCAAGAAACGGCCTTCTTAGGCAGCGTTAGCAGTTGGTTTTGAGGTGTCTGAGGTTCCTGCTTCTTTTTCCCTCCCTGTTGCTGCCAATGTTCCCGTTTTCACTGCTGACCAATACAATCAGATTTTAGGCTTGTTGAATCAGCTTCCTCCAACAGATTCCAGTGTGAATCTTGCAGGTACAGTGGCTTGTAGTTTACCTTGTAGTTCTTTCTCTACTCAATGGATTTTGGATACGGGTGCCACTGACCATATTACGTTTGTTTTTGAAAGCTTGTAAAACCCTATTTCATGTTCTGCTCCACGCTTTGTTCATATGCCTAATGGTACCACTGAGTTAGTCACCCATACCGGTTCTCTTCAATTGTCTTCCAATTTCTTTATTTCTAATATTTTGTTTGTTCCAAATTTTTCTCATAACTTGTTATCTGTTTCTAAATTGGCCAAAGACCATCATTGTGTCATTTCTTTCTATTCTAATATTTGCATATTGCAGGATCTCTCTACTGGCGTGATCAAGGGGATTGGTAGAGAATCCAAAGGGTTGTATCTCTTTGAGTTTGCTAAGGGAGCTACTGGTTTGTCTTCTTCAGTCTCAATTTCTAAGTCCTTGTCTAGTTGTTCTACATCTTTTAATTCAATGTTGCCTTCACAATCTTTACTTTTTGTGTCTAATAAAACTGATCTTTGGCATGCTCGATTGGGCCATGCTGCCATTTCTACTATGCATAAGCTTCCTTTGTGTACTTCTACTATATTTGATAAGAATGTTGTTCATAATTGTGATGTGTGTCCTTTAGCAAAACAGACTAGATTACCATTTCCAACTAGCACTTCTAGGTCTCATGTGCCTTTTGAACTCATTCATGTTGACTTGTGGGGACCTTATAGAGTATCCACACACAGTGGTCATAGGTACTTCTTAACTGTTGTTGATGACTGCTCAGGAATGACTTGGATCTTCTTACTTAGACTCAAAACTGATGTTCTCCTCTCTTAAACAATTTATTTCCTTTGTCTCTACTCATTTTTCCATTGTTCCTAAAATAATTCGTAGTGACAATGGTACTGAATTTTTCAATTCAGCTTGTGCTTCTCTTTTTATCTCCTTAGGTATCCTCCATCAGAGTTCTTGTGTTCACACTCCACAGCAAAATGGAGTTGCTGAGCGAAAACATAGACACTTATTAGAAGTAGCAAGAGCTTTAAGGTTTCATTCTAAAGTTCCAATCAAGTTTTGGGGTGAATGTGTCCAAACTGCCTGTTATCTTATTAACAGGTTACCATCTTCTGTTCTACAATGGAAAACGCCCTTTGAATGTCTATATAACAAGCCCCCTGACTTGTCTTTTCTTAGGATTTTTTGGTGTCTTTGCTATGCCACTGTTTGTCCTCATCCTGGTGATAAGTTTGCTCCTAAAGCTGTGCCTTCTGTTTTCATGGGCTATTCCCTTACACAAAAAGGTTTTATCTTGTTTAATCTTGAAACACACAAGTTTTTTGTGAATAGAGATGTTGTTTTTCATGAGCATGTCTTTCCCTTTCATTTCCCTCTTTCTAAATCTTCTTCTTTCTTTCCTTCTGAATCTTCTATTCCAGATTCAGATTTTTTTTATTCTTTCTCCTTCTTCTTTAGCTCCTACATCACCTTCTGCCTATTCCACATCTTCAGCACCTTTAGGTTCTCCTTCTATTTTTTTCACCACCTTCTTCTCCTTCCCCAGATTCTGATCCTTCAACATTAGGTCCTGTTCCCTTACCCAATTCTGATCATTCTTCTTCTCTTGATCATTCTGCACATCATATATCTTCTATTCCTTTATCATTGGATGTTTCTTTTCCAACAGTTGTTCCTCCTCAGTCTCTTTCTGCATATCCTCACTCTTTGCAGCAGTCATCATCTTCAGTTCTTGTGTCTTCTCTCGCAGTAGCTCCAGTACAGCTTCGAAGGTCTTCTCGTGTCTCTAAACACCCACAGTGGCTTACTGATTATGTGTGTCCTACTTCTCATTCCTTTTCTTCTACCCTTTATCTCATTTATGATTATGTTTCCTATTCACATTTGCCCTATTCTACTCAAGCTTTTCTTTCTTCTACCAATACCCTTTCTGAATCTAAAACTTACCATGAGGCTATTCAAGATCCAAAGTGGGTTCAGGCTATGAAAGAAGAGATACATGCACTTGAATCAAATGGAACTTGGTCAGTGGTTACCTTACCTCCTGGGAAAGTGCCAATTGGTTGTAAATGGGTATACAAGATTAAGTATACTGCATCTGGTGAAGTGGAAAGATTTAAGGCTCGTCTTGTGGCCAAAGGTTACAACCAGAAAGAAGGAGTGGATTATGTTGATACCTTCTCCCCAGTTGTGAAGTTGGTCACTGTTAGGTGTTTACTTGCTTTGGCTTCTGTCTTTCATTGGCCCTTGTTTCAACTTGATGTCTATAATGCTTTTCTCCAAGGGGATCTATTTGAAGAGGTGTATATGGACTTACCTATTGGATTTTGCAGTCAGGGGGAGCATCATGTATGCAGACTGCAAAAATCCCATTATGGGTTAAAACAAGCTTTCAGGCAGTGGAACTTGAAGTTGACAGAAGCTCTTTTGAAAGCTGGTTATGAACATAGTAAGTATGATTACTCTTTATTCACAATGAAGAAAGATAAGAAGATTGTGATTATGCTAATTTATGTTGATGACCTCTTGATCACTGGCAATGACAAGAGTTTAGTTGGAGATTTGAAAAATCTATTGCATCAGAATTTTAAAATGAAGAACCTAGGGGAATTGAAATTTTTCTTAGGTCTTGAAGTTATAGATCAAAAGAAGGAATTTTAGTTAATCAGCGCAAATATGCTCTTGAGTTAATTGAAGAATCAGGGGTAGGGGGAGCAAAACCAGCTATGACTCCACTTGAGCAAAACCTCAAGCTTACTTCTGCTGAGTATGATGGTGTTTGCCACAGTGGAGATGAAGATGAGCTGCTAATAGATAAAAGTGTTTTTCCAAAGATTAATAGGAAGACTTATATACCTTACACACACAAGACCTGACATAACATTTGTTGTGCATCATTTGAGCCAATTCATGCAACATCCTAAGAAATCTCATCTCAATTCAGCTTTGAGAATAGTGAGGTATATTAAGAAAAATCCAGGGCAAGGAATCCTATTGGATTCTAATAGCAACTGTGAACTTGAAGCATATTGTGATTCAGATTGGGCTTCTTGTCCAATTACAAGAAAGTCAGTTTCAGGGTTCTGTATTAAACTGGGAAATTCATTGCTTTCATGGAAGTCGAAGAAGCAAAGCACAGTAGTAAGATCAGCTGCAGAAGAAGAGTATAGAAGCATGGCAGTGGTCACTACAGAGTTGGTTTGGTTGAATGGATTGCTACAAGAATTAGGATATGAGAGAAGTCAGCCAATCAAGTTGCATTGTGATAGTAAAGATGCTTTGCAGATTGCAGCTAATCCTGTTTTTCATGAGAGAACAAAACACATAGAGATCGATTGCCATTTTGTGAGGGAGAAGATTCAAGATGGTCTCATCAGCACCAAGTTTGTATCTTCATCAGAGCAATTGACAGATGTATTCACAAAGGCCCTGGGTTCATAGCAACATAGTTATCTCTTATCCAAGTTGGGGGTTAAAGATATTTATCACCCTCCAACTTGAGGGGGAGTGTTGGAAGTTAGCAAGTTAGTTAGGAGTTGTTTATTTGTAACTATTTTTTGTTATTTTGTTAGTTAGCTCCTTCATACTTGTATATATACATATCTTTGTAATTAGTGTGATTGATTCACTTTGAAATAATACAAATAGAAGTATTATTCATACATAGTTTTTACAGGTATTAATTTTAGTGATGGTCATCAACCTCTGATTCTCTTTATTTTTTCCTTTGCTTTATTATATTTTCCTTTGTTTTTTTCTTCTAGTTTTTACTAAAAAAAATTTGCCTTTGTGACACGTTTTCTCTTTTTTTGACAGGTTTTTTATTTTCTCTATCGGTCGTTTGGTCTTTTTCTATTTTATATTTTCTCAGTGTTTGATTTGATGCCGCCACGATTGATCAATATGGCGCTTATTTGTTATCCTATTGATATTCTCTATTTCGGACACTCGGGCTGGATTTGGATACATGTTCACAATCATTGTTTATTGTTTGTGATTGAGTTGGGGTAGTGATCATTATGTCAGTGTGCCTTAAGTTTTATATGCATTTTTAATGTTAGTGTTGATAGTTTTATCCTTCATCGTTGATTGCTAGTGTTTTTTTTTCTCGGCGATAGTATGATTTTATTAGAGAAAGAATCATACAAACCCTCAAAATCATAAGCCTCGTTAAAAATTCCTACGCCTTAATGGAGAAAAATAGTACTTGTGATAATAAAATAAATACTCGAAAAATACATTCCACAAACGACAATCTTACACCAAAAAGGCAATTAAGTCAAAAAAAAGATCACGACAAATCACCCAAATCATAAATTAAGGAAGTCAGAATCAGAGAGGGAGCCATTTGTCACATCGTCAAATTGCTTATTATCTTTCCTAGGCTTGCCCCGTCCTTTTTTCCGCAGCTTATTCTTCGTTTCTACTCTTTCTTTCAGCTGCATAAAACTAAAAACAATATTCGATACACTTCGCACCTTTCTCTTAGTGTCATTAATCAAAATGAAATCTACCTTATTAGCCCTATTTATTACCACAATCCGTAGTTGATAATTCCTCTCATCAACACCTAGTTCAATAACATCACCAATCTTAGTTTGTAACTCTGTTTCAATCAACATCCGACCACTCTCAAAAGAGTTAAACGCCATAGTTCCCTTATCCATACCCCACAAATTTACCCCATATCTGCGTAATATTTTAGAACGTTCTTTCAAACCATGCGTGGATCGGTAATCCGCTAATCGAGACCCAAACCCCTGTAGTTGAAACCTCTACTGTAAATGGCCATTTTTCCACACGCCGAAATCATTTACTCAGATCCAAACTCCGGATTGTATCATTACATTCATCATTGTCACCAAACATAAGGAGAACCATAGGTCCCGCAAATCTCATAATAGTTAATCCTTGTATCTTTGCATCCCTCAATTCTTTTGCTAAGATCTCTAATTATATTGGCTTATGGCATCAAGCAACTGCATAGTTTTTCAGAATCTGTATCATGTTGTCATCCATTACCCCTTCCAATCTTCAAATCTTCACACCCTACTCATCTTTAAGGGTCGATGAAACTGCTTGGTTGCGCACAAGATTTGCCTGTTGATTTTTATGCTGCCAGAATGACAATCGAACATCTTTTTAGGCCATTTTCACCCTTAAATGAGCATTATAGATTTATCTCATTCTTTTTTGATCAGCGAAGTATGATTTTATTGATGTGAATCATACAAATCATCATTACCAAAAGTCTCATTAAAAACCTCATTACACCTAAATGGAGGAAAAGAGTACTCGTGGTAATGAAAAAAAAATGTGTACAAAGACTAAACGCCCAAACAAAAAGCAAGAAATCGAGCCCCTCAAACAAGACCAAGATTCACCGTCGCAAATGCCAAAAACAAAGAAACGCTGGGCTGTAACCCTAGAATACTAGCAGTACCCCATAGACTAGATTCATGCCAAATCCAAAAAAAGCAATCACCAAAGTACAATCCCAAAGAACAAGAAGTAGCCGAGCATGGCAAATCCAGGCCAAATGCAAACCAAAAACGTCAATAGACCACCTCAAGCCAAGAGGAACGCTGGACACCACTCTTCGTTGAGGCATCAATAATCGAATTGACTTTAAGGGGAACATTATGATAACAAAGTTGTGGAATTTGCTCGGATGCCTCATCAATTTGATGGAAGAGTTTCCAAAAACGCCACGGACAATGTTCACGATGTAATACCCACGCCACTGCAACCATAGAGTCCGATTCAATCACCATCGAAGCATTATGCCATTGCGAAGCAGCAAGGAAAACCAATGCGGCACGAATAACACATAACTCTGCCTCATTAGACTCATTGACCCCTTAAAGCCTCGAGAAAAGAGCAAGAACTTTACCTATCGAGTCACACAATACCCCTCCACAACCTGTCGAACCTAGTTTACCTCTCGCGGAACCATCCACGTTAAATTTTAGTATGTCACACATAGGGGGCTCCCGAAAAAGACCTGGATGTTGTGATCTTCTTGGAGCCATCGGCATCGCACCCCAAGGGAAAACCCACCATCGTGCCTCAATAATATCTAATGACCATTTAGAAGCTTTCATCCAGAACATAGAACGCAATTTCACAAGGAACAAGAGGTCACTCAATCGATAACTCCTTCTTATTGAAAACGAATTCATTTATCTCGAGCCAAACAGTCCATAACACTTCTGCAAAAGCCACTAACCACCCTTGACGCACAACACCTTAAAATTGGTGTTGGAAACACCGTGTGAGAAAATCATCAAGCACAAGAGGTCGAACCATATCCACCTTCCACCAGCTCAAAAAACATGACCATAGTTCATACATTTTCGGGCAAGCATACAAGACGTGATTAGTTTCATCCTCTCCCACCTCACACCATGCACATTGTGATCAAAATGTGCTAATTTGGAGACCCTTGGAACGCGGAAAACTTATTGTTGGCAGCCGACATAAAATGGTGAACCAAAGAAAACATTTAATCTTGTGCGGGGCTTCAATTTGTCAAATCACATAATGTTGAAAGCACTCATCCTCAATATTAAAAATTGACATATAAGACATTAGATCCTTAACCGAGAATCACCCGATACACTTGGTTCCCAAATCAATTTGTCTTCGCGAGTACCCGATACCGGTAACGCACAAATCAAGGCTCTCAATTCCTCAAGTTGTTGAATCTTAAAACCACGTAAAGGGCGACTAAACATAGGAATCTAATTATGTAAATCTTGGTTTTCCATACCCAACACATTACTCACCAAAAGTAATTTATTAGAGGCTATCCGAAAAAGTTGAGGATATGCTAACCGCAACAGAACATCCAGGCACCATCTATCATGCCAAAATAATATATGCGACTCATCTCCATTTATCCCAAAGAAGCATTCTGTTCCCATAAAATGTTGCACATCCCCCTCCTTGTTGACTACCAAAATTTGACGCCAAACCCGCGACATAGAATTCATCTGCAACTGGTTAGGCCTCCAATTCAAATTTTGCTCGCCATAGAAAACTTTCTGAAGTCGAATATCTCCAAAACCATTTTGAAAGGAGGCATACATTCCTCTTCCGTAAGACTATGGCTCCTAGACCACCCAAATGTCATGGTCTACATACAGTGGACCAATTAGCTCTGCTCATTTTTTCGTTTCTCATCTAAACCACCCCAAAGAAATTGCCTTCGGATTTTATCTAACTTCAAAATAACTACCTTAGGCATAAAAAACACTCATATAATAAAGAGGTAATGTCGATAACACCGAGTTCACCTAGACCAATCTGTCTCCCATTCAATCGCTCAATTTCCCTATTCACATCATCTTTAGATCTCATCCGCACAAATCCAAATCTTACACCATCTCGCAATCGCTTTTGCAAAATAAAAACATCATGAACTATCCCATGTCGATCGAATACCTGCCACAACCATTTCCAATGACTGTTGATGAGATACTTGAGACGAACAACGTCCAATCGAGGGGAGATAATAATCAGCTGGATAGAGAAAAATGAATTATCATTATCTAGATCCTCGTATATGAACTAGAAGTTCATAAGATAATTCATGTTATTACATGTCAAACTGCCAGACATATTTATTGACCTAATGAGAGTAATTAAGTCTCATATATCAGCTGAAATGCTCTAAGTTTAAATTACATGTCAGAGCAAGTGGATGTAAATCATGCTTGAAGCATGATAGTTGAAATGGGTCTAATGATCAAAATTCTCGTAAATGAAAAGTATTATGAGATGATCATATATTGGAGGCGGGTGCATCTAAAGAGACCCAAAACATAACTAATAATAAAACTCTTGAAGAGTTTCAGGTACCTAAAATAAATATTGAAATTTTGAAGAGATCTCGATGAGTTATGTCACTACGAGAATGGAACCAGAAAATTGGAAAGTTGTCGACAACGATTTTACAAACAATTTTACATAAAATACTTCTATAGAAGTAAATAAAAAAAATCGAGGATCTTGTATAAAATATATCCAGAAGTATAGATATTGAATTGGTCGATGTTGAAAGACGCTTTGAACTTCTAAAATAGAAGTATTTGGACCAGCAGTCCAAACACCTAAAGGTGTAATGCAAGTGAGGCACAAATAAGTAGTCGTAAATACGGCTTGAACTATGATTTATGAAAAGTTTTAATTACTTCATGGTGGATGCAATTACTTTGGCAGTTATGAAAATTTTACATGCGTCTAATTATTTGTGGATCCATATTTATCCTTGAATGATCTAAAATGCTATAAGCATTTGGAAATTTCTGAGAAAATTTATTTAGACATGTCTCATGAATATTTTGGCGTATTTGGTATAATCTCCTTAGTGAATACTAATTGAGAAAATACTATAAGAATGATCAGATTTCCTTATGTATTTTATAAAGGAGTTTGGATCAAGATCCATTATGATAATTTTAGAACTCCTAAAGAGCTTCAAATTGGAAACTCATAAAGTACTTTCAATACAATTACTTGAATCTTGACATCAAGTTTATCTCAACCTGAAGATCGAGCATTTTTATATATTTCTTTTGTCTATGAATAGGCATAAGCTGAAAGTATCTTAAAGAAGATTCAATATGAATAGAGCATATCTATTGAGTATCCCAATAGTTGTAAGATTGTTGGATGTGAATAAAGATAATTATATCTTTTCTTGGTCTTGAAGCACTATATATTAGTTGGTCAAGAAATATCTATGAATATACAAAGATCATTACAGTTAGATCTTCAAACATTCGTTGATGCATCCTCAAATGTCGTAGAAATAATTGTTATGCACGAGGCAAACCAAAAAAATGTGTTTGGCTAAGACCATTGACCCAACATATCCAAAAGATATGTGGATTTACTTTTACAAGATATGATAAAAGCTATCTTGTGTGAAGATAATGCAAGATGTACATCTCAGTTTGAAATTGGATACATCATGGAACATATTACTCCAAAGTTTCATCCCTCACTATCTTTAGAAAAATAATATGCAAGATTAAATTATGAAGATTCAAAGATCTTCTGTGATGTTTGCATGAGGGGGAGTAAATACGCGTTGCACTCTTTTTCCCTTAACCGAGGTTTTGTCCCAATGGGTTTTCCTGGTAAGGTTTTTAATGAGACAACATGTTATGCGTATCAAAGATGTGTGTACTCTTTTTCCTTCACTAAAGAATTTTTTTCCCACTGGGTTTTTATCTTAGTAAGGTTTTAACGAGGCACATTATCTTCATAGACATCCAAGGGGGAGTGTTATGAATATTTATTTATGTGGATGTCTATCATGATTAGAACTTTATCAAAGGAGTTTGATTTATTTATTATTAGGAATATTATCTCTATGAATTAGAGTTTGATGTATTATGTACTTCTTATGCCTATAAATAGATGATTCATTGAAGACATTGTATACAATTCTATATTTGAGAATAATACAAAACTCACTCTTTCTCTCATCTCTTTGTTCTTCCATTCTTGTTATTTGTTCTCATTATTGTTCTTTGTTATTTTATTCACAAAAAAAATATAATTTTTCAATTTGGTAAAAAATTATCTTAATTATGTATTAGTCTTTTAACTTGGTATTTTTTTCAAATTGATTATAAATTTGGATTCCATTACTATTTTAGGTATCGACGTTGTCAAATTTCGATACTCGTGTAAATAAGGAATTCAAACACCAAATTGAAAAATAAATTATCAAGTTTTAGATAAAAAAATTTAAGAATAATATATATATATATATATATATATATATATATATATATATATATATATATATATATATATTTTAAACCCAATTTGAATAAATGTTTTCAAGAGAAACCTCACACGCTATCTTTTATTTAAACCCAATTGGAAATATCATATCTACAATATGTATAAAACCCAGTGAACCGGTGATTAGGGGCGAGTAATTGATTAATTCCAGTTGAGTTGAATTAAAAATGTGAATTAATTAAGTCTACTAGTCGTATTTTTTAACTTAAGTTTTATTTGATATTTTTGAGTTGAGTTAAGTCATGTCGAGTTGTTCTAGACGAATCGAGAAGAGAATTTGAACGTGTTCATCATCGAGATAAAAAGGAAGAAGAAATTATCAGGAGACCAGAATTTAAAATGTCTATAAGACTTTGTTATAGTTTCGTGTATTAATAACCTAACATTATTATTAATGTTTTAAATTAGTTGACATCAGGGACGAACACGGAACTTTATGTTAGGGGAGCGAGCTTATAAAATTTTAGGAGGGGCGAATTTATAAAATTTTAAGGGGCGAAAATAGATTTTTAATAAGAAATACAAAAAAAACTTTTAAAATTTTTTTAAATCATAAAAGAATTTCAAATTTTTAGGGGACGATTAACCTTCCAACCCCTCTAAGTCCATCTTTGGTTGACATAATTTTTTTATTTTAATTCACTCCTTAATTTGTAATATTTTTCCATGCGACTTTCGTTTCTTTGCAAATTGTAATATTATAAGAAAAGATTATAATGCAATATGCAATATTTAAATAAATTACTATTTGTGATTAATTTTTATAATATTTTATTGCAATTGGTGGAGGAGGCAAGTAAACAAGATCAATGAACAAAAGATAAGGATGAATTGGTTAGATGAGAACATGTAGACCTGGCAAACTTGACCCGAGACCCGAAACCCGAACCGAACCGAACCGAACCGAAACTGATTTTGACCCGAACATGATGATCAGAAGTTGATCCGAAACCCGAACCGAACCGAACCGAACCGAAATTTTTTGTTGAACCGAAATGGACCCGAACCGAAATGGACCCGAACCGAATGGACCCGAACCGATTTGACCCGAACCGAAAGCTGAACCGAAAGCTGAACCGAATATCGACCCGATTTTAACCCGATTTTGACCCGATTTTGACCCGAATATCTATTTTTAACAATATAATAAATAATAAAAAGAAGTATATTTTATTATCTTTTTATACTATATCATGGAAGAGACTGTTCCTCTTGTCAAAGTTGTGGTATAATAATATTTTATGTTATTTTACGTTTCAATATTAATTAAATAAATTAATTTTTAAATTTAGAGTTTCAATGTACTATTTTCTCTCCCAATATTTAATCTTACATTTACAAAGAAAAAAATGTCAAAAGATTACATTAAAAGAAATGGATACATAATAGACCAATTCATTGGGGCAACCTTTAATTGCATCACTAGTCCATGCATTAAAAAAACTAGTTGTCTTTTCCCTCTTTATTTTGTCATTTCTCTCTCTATTTTTTCTAATTGTCTTTTTCTTTTTTTTCAATCTAGCTTAAAAAATTGGTGGCTTATTTCCCTCCAAATTTTTGTCTTTTCCCTCTTTATTTTTACCAATTGTCTTTCTCTTTTTTCTTTTTTTTAAATTTAATTGAGTTTTAATTTAGATTAATTTAATTGAAATTTCACATTTAGTTTTAGAATTATTTTAATTATGTCCGTAATTTATGCTTTTAGATTTTAGTTAGCTCAATTAGATCATAAGTTTAATAAATTAATTCATTTCAGAAATTATTATTATTATTATTATTATTATTATTATTATTATTATTATTATTATTATTATTATTATTATTATTATTATTATTATTATTATTATTATTATTACATGTAATAAACTTTGATTTAATATAATTTTACAAAAAATTTTGATATGGATACATGAAGCTTTGATTTAAATATTTAATCAAATTCAAATGCATAGATTAACAAGTTGAATCAGAATTAATTTCATACACCAATAACTCTAAACTAAACCATAAATATTAAACCTCAAACCTTTAATTCAACTCAAATCGAATTGACCCAAAAATTTAAATGTTGACCTGACCCGAAATTGACCCGAAATCGACCCGATTTTGACCCGACCCGAAAGCGACCCGAACGACCCGATTTTGACCCGAACCGAAAGGGACCGATCCGATATTGACCCGACCCGAAAACAACCGATCCGATTCTGACCCGATCCAATACCCGAACCGAATCCGAATCATCACAAACCCGAATCAGACCCGAACCCGAACCGAACCGACCCGAACCGAATCTAAACCGATTCTAGATAGACCCGAAATGACCCGAACCGAAACGACCCGAACCGAACCCGAACCGAATGACCCGATTGCCACCTCTAAGAACATGTTTATTTTTAAGCAACTCCGAATAGGGGTAGAAATTAAGTGGAGAATATTTAAAAACTGTGAGGGTTCGAATCGATGGAGAATAACAGAAATCTTTACTTACGGGGACGGGAAGATTTTATCACCGAAGCTCAAATGGGGATGAGGACAGAAATTGCTATATATGAACCGTAACTGTATAAATAATCTTGAGGATCCTCGAAAAATATTCGCAAGAATTTCTGGTATTTTACAAAAATTTTAAAAAATATATACTTAACTACCATTTACTTATATATCTAACTTAATATCAATATTCAAATCCATCTAAATATTTATGTCTTTTGCTTAAATCTTATTAAGTTTGAGTGGCCTCTATAATAATTTATCATTTTTTTGTTAATTAAGAGTATATAATCTTTTTATCTCTCATTTTTTGTCGTTCATGTTACTCAAAATTATATTCCCCTTCAAGCAAGCAATGACACCATTCTTTCTCGGCCATCAATCAACTTTTTTCCATGAGAGCAAAATACATTACCTTATACATATATATAAATGTGGTTTCTATTTTATTAAATATATTATATATATTGTTATTTTGTTGTTAACCATAAAAATATTATTGTTCAGTAGTATATATTGTATTTATAAATTATTAATTGAAGTAATTTGCCTTCCTGATTTGCTTTTCCTTTTACTTACTTCATAGTCGATTATTACTATTATATCATTTGAAGCAATTTATATATTTTTAAGTATAATAAATATATAATTTGTAAATTGAAATTGACCTTATATTTTAGTCAGTAATGTAATAAATTTTGTTTAAAAAATTTTAAATGAAAATTGCTCGAAAATCGTAGGGATCCAACGGGTACGAGGACGAAAAAATTCTCAAAACATTTAATAGGAATTGTAACACCCGGGTTTAGGGGTTAGGTGAAAATAATATTTTAATATTATCTGGGCTCGGGTTTGTTTTTGAAATGATCCTTTTAAATTTTGAGTTTCAAAAATTAACATTTTAAAATGGGACCAAATTGTTTAGTTTCAAAATTGAAGAGCTACTTTAAAAACAATGATAGCCATTCATTAATGGTCTTTTGGGTAATTTACCCACCACCAAATTTAAACCCCCTTTTCATAACATCTTTCTACTATTCATCCATTTCTTCATTTTCCTCCAACGTAAAAGAGAAGAGCTTTTCACCAAGCCACTAACCCATCCCATTTCTCACTCATTTCAACCCCAAATCGAAAGGTAATTGCATTTTTGATTTCCCCTCATCTTCCCCTCCACAAAAGTACTCTTCATTTTCATTTTCATGAAGATTTTGGAAAATGGAAGTTTTGAATGTTTTGATTAAAAATGAAATCTTTATGTAGTTAAGTGAAGTATTTTGATTTGTTATGCTTAGTTATGGTATATAGAAGTCAAAGGGTGTGTCATATGTGAATTTCAAATGATTTTGAACAATTTTCGGATTTGGGTAAACTTTGGGTTTTTGGAGGGTTTTGGGTGAGTTTTGGGGGTTGTTTTAGGTGGGTTTTGATAGGCTTTTGATAGTGCTATGGATAGGGGTTGAATTGGGATCAATTGTGGGTGTAATGGAAGTTGAAAACATGATTTTTGGACAAGGTTTTGGGGCCATCCGAATTGGTGAAAAATGGATATTGTTCATGCTTGCAACATAGTAGTTTGTGGTTGAATTGCATTCCGGGTTAGTTTCGATGATAAGATATTGATTGTGGATGTTTTGTTTGTGTTTGGGATTGATTAGAATCAAGTTTGGGCATCGGTGAAGCATCGGAAGTAAATCCGGGGATTTGAAGACGGTTGCGTGCTTGGTCTTGAGCTTGGAAGCTTAGGTGAGTGGTTAATTGTTTTAAAGGGTTTTAAAATAGTTGGTTCGAGTATATGGACTAGGTTGGGCTTGGTAGACCCACCTAGAGTTAGGATTAGGGTGGTATCCTAATCCTAAGCTTGACCTAGAGCCTTTGGATGAACTCTTTTATGTGGTTGTGTATGTCTCGAATGATATGTGATATGAATGGTTATGTATATTGTATTATACATGTGGGATGAGATATGACTTGTGATGCTTGAGACATGCATGATGATGGTTGTTGATGAGTACGTGCTAAGCACGGAATTGGTTGAAATGAATAATGTGAAATGAGTAAATGTTGGCACTAGTATACTTGAATACAAATGATCGATCATTAGGATGTTAGTGTGTACACATGAGTCAAAAGTCGCGCGTGGCCTTGGTGGCGTTGAGTCACCAAGGAGGAGTACGGGTTCGCCCGGAAATTGTATTTAAATATAGTCGGTGATGAGTGGAATCCCATCGATGGGGCGTGAGGATGAGTGGAATCCCCTCCGCGAGGCCGGTGATGAGTGTAATCCCACCGTGAGGTAATGTGGTTGTTGGATGTGAGTTCCAATGTGTCTATCCGCGTATTCGGGTCATAGCTAGGTGCCAATGTTGGTTGATAAATGTGTTGAGATTAATGATCTTTATTTGGATGTTTGATGTGCCTACTTGTGTTGAGGATTTAGAGCTTGTTGATCATGACATTTACTTGTATTTTGCTCATGCATCTTTATCTTATGGCTCTTGTGGACCTTTGGTATGTTTGTGAATGCCTTGGCTAGATCGTGCTCGGACCCTGCAATGTTGAGGTTTGTTTTTAGAGCTTACCCTCACTAAGCATCATTGCTTACGCTCTCTTTGTTCAACATTGCAGATCCTTAGTTCGTGGGTTGCTTGAGCAAGTGGAGGGTCTCCAAGTGTGGTTGTTGGCTTGAGTACATCAAGTATGGCTTTTAAATGTTGAACATGTAATAGTTTAAGCAATGGGACATGTGTCTTTTGATGGATGATTGATGGTTGTTTAGGAGCTTGTTTAGACTCCATGTTATGTTGCTTTTGTATGGCTTGTGATGCCATGTTTGAGTTATAATCCATGCCTAAATTGCTTATCTTGAATGTTGGTTGAGTGCCCTTGAGTTTGCCTCATGTTGAATGTTGAAGTATGAGCTTTTGGATGTTTAAGTGTCATATTCGATTCAATTGCATGTTCCCTTGATGTATGTAAATGTTGGGTGCTCGTATGGCTATATAGTAGTATGTAAATGTTGTATGAACGCTTGTTGGGGTCTAGAAAAGTCCTAAATTGCATTTAGATTCGAGTCCTGATCGTTTTTGCTGAGTTTGGAGGTTTTTGCTGTGCAGGGGTATCGATACGGTTGGTACGGTATCGATACCGCCTTCTTGGTCAGGCTTCGTGTATCGATACACTTGAGAGGTGTATCGATACTATTTTGGTCATTGGAGCTACTATCCAGTTCGGTATCGATACCGGTCTCTGGTGTATCGATACCGTCATCGCTTTGACCGTGGGAAGTCAAACGTTGGGGAGGGTATCGATACACTCCATGGGTGTATCGATACGGCCTCTACGGGTTGACTTTGACCAGTTGACCTAGTCAAGGGGTATCGATACACCCCTTAGGGGTATCGATACCGTCTGCAGTTTAAGCTTAAAATTGGGCTGTAACATGATTGTTTGAGTTCGTTCGATTGTTTCGTATATGTTGTTCCGCTGTATGATCACTTAGGGTTTAATATCCATTTAGACAAGATTTTAAAAATGAAAAAAAAAAATAGGGTTGCTAACCGAGGGGGAATCCTTAGGGGTTTTCACTCGGTTTTCCCCGTGTGGCCCACTCGGACCGGTCATTCAGCCAGACCGAGACGAGGGGTTACAGGAATTATCTAAAACCGTACCTACAAGTATAAGGGACGGAGTAAAAAAGGTAAAACCACCCCCGCCCCACCTGATTCCCACCCCTATCTTCGAATCATTAAAGAATCAATTGTTACAATATTTTTAATTAATTTTCAAGTCATATTTTATTGTAATTTGCTAAATGAAAACATGTTTATTTTAAACCCCTCCGAGTCATTAATAACTCAATTTAAACCTTTTTTCAACTTAAAATACTTTAGCCTCCTCCTAGAATTTATAATTTCACTTTGGTCCCTACACAAAATTACCAACTTCACATATGCTCTTCTTCGTCATTCGAAATTGGTTGATTAATCAAATTAATTGAAAACATTAAATATTCAATAATATATATATATATATATATATATATATATATATATATATTACATGTATATTTTAAGGATATACCCATTAACGTTGGGGTGAGTCTAACGTACAACTGGTCTAGGGTGCGGTTAAAAGACGGCAAATTTTGATATTTGTCCAAAAATTTAAAATATTAGACTTTTTATAACATTTTAGGTTGATTTGTTCGTGTTTTTCTACAAGTATCGAAACTTATTTTGTAAGTATTGATACTTGTCCAAAAGCTTAAAATGTTATAAAAAAAAATTAAGTATCAAATTTTATTTTGTAAGTATTGAAACTTGTCAAAAACGAAAAATTCAACCTAAAATATTATCAAAAAGTCTAATATTTTAAGTTTTTGGACAAGTTTTGAAACTTGCAGTCTTTTAGCCACGCCCTGGACCTGTCGCACCCAAATCTAGGGGTGTTCATTGTCGGGTATCCGATTTTCGGGTACCCGGTTCATCCGGGTACCTACTTTATCGGCCCGTGTCCCGACCTGTTACACTCGGGTGCCTGGAAAATTGAGTACCGGGTACCCGAAAAATTGGGTACCGGGTACCCGGTTTATATATTTTTTATTTTTTTAATTCTAATTTTTTTTTAAAAAAAATCACATATTAAACACAAAAATATTTTTAAAAAGTTTGAAACTTAAAAGTATATAATACAAACATAGAAAGAATTTAGGGATTTAAATTTAGTTTTAGAGTAAAAATATTAAGAAACTTAAAATAAAAATATAATTTAAAATATAAAATATATATATATATTAAAAATCAGGTCGGGTACTCGGTAAGGGAAAACTTCCGGCCCGTATCTGGATAATTTTTTTATAAGATTACTCGACATTTTTAGGTTCGGGTCAACCGGATCAGGTATTTTTGAACACCCCTACCCATTAAGATGTCAAGAACCAAAAAGAGTATATATATATATATATATATATATACTTGTATGTTTCAGTGTTGTTAACTTGTTATCATGGTTAAATTATTTAAATCTCCTTCTCCTTGTGGACTTGTATAATTTAAAAAATGTACCATGGTTATTTGTGGACTTCAAAAATAAATATTATATTTTCTCAAACAAGTTTTCACATGTTATTTTTTAAAACTGCAATAAAAATATTTAAAAGCAATTAGAGAAAAGAAATAAGCAGAGTTCGAGCCGAGCCGAGCTCAAACTGTCCAATTCGAGCTCGACGCGCTTGTTATCACCCCTAATTCTAATCCAATTTTCTTCGTTCACAACGTTAAAATTCAAACTCCTAACATTGATTAAAGGACCTAGCACCTCCTCCCGCTATTCCAACTTTATCTGATGCAGAGATTATTTACACTTTTAAGTTGAGCATGTCAAAAATGACAGCCTAAGGGCTTACTCAAATTGGAACGTGGAAACATCATTGTCCTACCTAACATAAATGTCTATTGCAAAACAACCTGGAAAAGGCTTATCTAAAATCTCAAGCTGCATAAAAATATAAATATCAAACTATTTGTTATTGTTTATAAACGTTGAATATGTACTGTTAATTATATTAAATTTTATTTTTTAATTATTATTCTCTAATTTGAATAATGTTTAATGAAACATTTTGGGGTTTAAACGTGGATCCTAGTACAATTGTTATTTTGGACCTTAATTTGGATCCCACGACCTTTGGGATTTGGACCACGATAGCCCACATCTTTCAAAGCCTGAACATATTCCTTGGGATACTAGTGTCAATTAAACTGTATAATTTTAGGCTTAATGTACTATTTGGTATTTATATGAACATCTACCCTGCAATTGAGACAGGTTCCTGTGATGTGGGTTGGAGCTCCCCGTCCCGAGGCCATTTGTCGTCGGTGATTGTTCGCGAACGACCTCGGAGGTGGTTTGCTACAAGGAAAATCGGAGAGCTAGGGGTTGGTGAAGGGGTGTTTTTTCGCTAAGGTGGTTTTGTCTCTGTCCCCTGGAGCTTCTGTTTCTAAGTATCTTGTTGAAGCGAGGCGACCATCGCCGGCGTTTCTCTTGCCCATTCAGCGGCGGCGTCGGTTCCGTCGTTATCTGAGTCAGGGCAAGATTTTGGTTTTCGCTTTTGCATCTCTTCTGTCCGGCGTAAGGTGTGCACATTTCTAAACGGAGTAGGGAGCATGGGCGATTGAGTTTCTAGTTCCCAGGGGTTTCTTTCTGGTGCCATTTGATGGTGAACGTTGAGATTGTTGTGCAGGTACTTAATCCCCTCGGATCCGGCTCTCCCCTCTACTGGTTGCTTTACCCATTCTGCCCGTAATTTGCCCCTTTTTCTAGTGACTCATCTTTCGTTCTGAACATTCATGCCTTGTTGTGATTGCTGTTTTTCTGAACTTTCATGCCTAGTTTGTGATTATTGAATTTTAGTTATGGAAGTGATCTGATGTTATACTTTCTATGGTTTTGGGGGTGTTGATGTCTGGATATTTGGTTTTTTCCTGGTACTGTTTTTTGCTGAATTCGTTTGAGGGAGCGTTTTTGCTGGCTGGTGCAATATTTGGCTATTGTGTTTCTGGTTTGCTCTGGTCTGTGGTAGAGAACGTTCTGTGGTTCTTTCCCTGCTTATGTGGTGCCAGCTTTCTTGATCGGTATCTTTCTGGGTTCTTGCTTCGGGACTATATGGCCTTACTTGCATGGAACGTGAGGGGACTGGAAACAAAGAAACTGTCAGGGCCTTAAAAACGTGACATGGAAGCATAAGCCCAGTGTAATCTTTCTCAATGAGACAAAGAAAAAAATTAAATTCTTGGAGAAGATTCGAATGAAAATGAAAATGGATGGATCTTTCTATATGGATCTGCAGGGTATTGCCGGCAGATTGGCCTTGTGGTGGACAGGCAAAACAAAGGTGACTACGCTGAACTATAACAAGAACCTCATTGATGTGAAAGTTTCCCTAAATGATGGTGAGGAGTGGTTCGGGACTTTTATCTATGGCCCTCCTTACAAAGAAGAAAAATAGGCTTTCTGGGAGGACCTGTCGAAATTAAGACGGCCAAACGAGGAAAAATGGGTGGTCATGGGAGATTCGAATATTGTGACATGCCAGGCTGAAAAGATAGGGAGAATCCGGTCAATGTGACTGAAGCAAACGGTTTCAAAGAATTTATGGAGGTGTCGATGTTGATGGATTTGTCGATCAAAGGGGGTTGCTTCACATGGTATAACCAAAGAAGCGATAACGATGCAATTTTGGAGAAACTTGATAGGGTCCTTTGCTCTACTGAATGGAGTACAGCCTTCCCTAAAGCCAATTGCCTAATGGAGATTGTCGTTGCCTCATATCACAATCCCATAATTCTCATCCCCTCAGGCTTACCAAGGAAATACAAAAAAGAGTTCAAGTTCGAGACCAAGTGGCTGTTGGACGAGGAGTGTCCCAAGACTATCAAAGGAAGTTGGGTCTCACCCCACCCCGTTGAAGCTATCAATAGATTTGGGAAGAAAATTGGTAGAACAAGAACCTCCCTTATCAAATGGAATAAAAGAAGTCGCAAGCGGAAGAATGAGAAGAAAGAAGAACTGATGGCTGGGATCCGCAATCTTCAAGGGAGAAAGTTGACAGAGGCAGAAATGGAAAAGTTAAAACAGATGAAAGAGGAGTTGAATCAAGAATGGGAAAGCGAAGAAAGATACTGGCACCAACATTCTAGAATAGAATGGATGAAATGTGGTGACAAAAATACAAAGTTCTTCTAAGCGTCTACCATTCAACACAGAAGAAACAATTCCATTATCGGGATAAAAACGGAGGAAGAGACATGGCTTGAGGAGCAGGGTGATATCGCTAACTATCTTCAATCACACTACCAGAGCCTGTTCGAGAAGGACCAGTCTATTAATTTCCATTGCCTTTAGGACTTTATCCCAAAACTAATAAGCGAGGAGATGAACTCATATCTTTCCCGAGAAGTCTCGGAGGAGGAAATTAAAGAAGCGGCTTTCTCTATGGGGAGAACTAAATCCCCAGGACCAGATGGTTTCCCGGGTTGCTTCTATCACACCTTCTGGGAAACTATTAGAGAAGATCTGGTGAGAATGATCCAAACTTTCTTTAGAGACGGTGTTCTGGATTAGGGGCTCAACAAGACCAATTTGGTCCTCATCCCAAAAAGACCAAATCCCTGTGAGGTCTCTCATTTTCGCCCTATTAGTCTATGTAATTTTTCCTACAAAGTCATATCCAAGGTCTTAGCTTCAAGACTTAAGAAATTTTTTCCGGACATCATCTTGCCATGCCAATCTACTTTCGTCAAGGGTAGAGCGATACGTGACAATATCATATTGGCCAATGAGGCATTCACGGCAATCAAACGGTCAAGGAAAGGGAAAAAAGGCATTATGGCTCTCAAAATCGACCTAGAAAAGGCTTATGACAAAGTGGACTGGGATCTACTTCGGTTTACAATGGAAAGGATGGGTTTCTGCAAATGATGGACGGATAGAATCATGGCTTGCATCTCTTCAACGTCATTTGCCCTGGTCTTAAATGGAGAAAGATATGGTGAATTCTATCTAGGGAGGGGAATTAGACAAGGGGATCCCTTATCACCGTTTCTTTTCACGTTTATCTCTAATATCTTCTTTTGGATTATGGAGAAAAAAGTGGAAAACGACAATCTGGAAGGCCTTAAGATCAGAAGAAGATGCCCAACAATAAGCCATTTGATGTTTGCTGATGATTGTCTGATGTTTACAGCAGCAAATGAAGGAAATTGTTCCTCTATTCTTGAAACCCTTCACCTCTTTCAGAGCTCGACCGGCCAAACCGTGAACTTTCATAAATCATCGATCCTTTTCTCGCCCAATATCAGCGATAACCTGAAGGGCCATCTTTCAAACATCATGGGCTCTAGACCCTTAGAGGAGGATAGTAAATACCTCGGGCTTCCCTCGTTGTGGGGACAAAGTAAAAAGGAAGCCCTTGCTTTTATCAAGGAGAGAGTTCAAAACAAGCTTCGGAGTTGGAAAACGAAGTTTTTAAACCAAGCTGGGAAAGAGGTGCTCAACAAAGTTGTTACCCAAGCTATTTCTACTTACGTGATGCAGTGTTTCCTCCTTCCTGTCACCTTCTGTGACGAGCTCAGTTCTTTAGTGACGAAGTTTTGGTGGAATAATTGCGGGTCTAAAGAAAGAAGCGTTCACTGGATGAACTGGAAAAACCTATGCCGCCCGAAAGATCAACGAGGAATGGGGTTTCGTAATCTGCGATCCTTTAATAAGGCTCTCGTGGCGAAAATCGCATGGAGAGTGCTTAAGAACCCAGAATCCCTTCAGGGTCAAACTCTCCGAGGTATCTACTTCCCAAACGGTAATATCCTCAAGGCACCAAAGTGTAATAACTCGTCTTGGGCATGGGCGGGTATTAAAGAAGGAATTGAGGTGATCAGAAAGGGCTTTTTATGGAGAGTGGGTAATGGAAGGAGTATCTCAATATGGAAGGACAACTGGATACCAAAGCTACCAGGTTTTCGGCCATCTTTAGAAGCCTCACCTTAATCTGCGTACCTCTCTATGTCCAGCCTCATGCACACCGACCAACGATCCTGGGACCGTTCCAAGTTGGAAAACCTTTTCTTGCCTTGGGTTGTAGAGGTCATTTTGACTATTCTGATTGAGGGACCAGAAATCAAAGACACTATGATTTGGGCGGGATCGAAGAATGGAGATTATTCCTCCAAATCTGGTTACTGGTTCATAGAGAGTAAAGAGTCTTCAGTGCAGGATCCCTCACCAAGTAATGTGGCGGGACGCAACAAAGGGTTGTGGAATTCCATTTGGAGCTTGAAAACCCCAAACAAGATTCGGTCTTTCCTCTGGAAATTTTGCCACAACATTATTCCCACTAAAGGTGCTCTGGTGGCACGATTCCATGACATATTCCCTCATTCGGATCAATGTCCTCGGTGTGAGGCGGAGACAGAAACCGTTGAACATCTCTTGTTTCTTTGCCCATTTGCACAAGCAGTTTGGAGAGCGTCAGGCTTTAACTATTCTCCATCTGTTACAAGTTTTCCTGGTTTCTCCCAATGGTGGCTAAAGATCATTGAAGCTAAGGAGATCGGAAATCTCGTTAAAGGAGGTGCTCTTACTGCGTTTCTTCTATGGGCAATGTGGAAATCTAGGAATGCCCTCGTGTTCGAGCAGAAAAAAGATCTTTCGTGGGAAGTTTGGCTACAAGCAGAAAGGTCATTTCAGGAATTCTCACCAGTCTTTACTCCGCCTACGATCTCACCCACATACCGATCCATCCAGTCTGTCAATTGGACTCCTCCCTCTCCTGGTACTACAAAAATCAACTACGACGCGGCCTTTGATATCCAAACTGGAAGGACCACGGTAGCAGTTATTGCACGTGATTCCTCTGGTTGCGTCATTATTGGAGCCTCCGAATCCAAGCTTGCCCCCTCTGCAGGCGCTGCTGAAGCTTTGGCAATCAGGCTAGGTTTGTCTCTGGCATCTTCAAGGAATTTTTCACAAATTACCATTGAATCGGATTGTCAGGCGGTTGTCAACCGACTTTGTTATGGTTCCTGCTCTGAATGGGTTTCTTCAGCTATCGAAGAGGACATTAGACGTCAAGCGAAAACCTGTGTAAGTTGCTCCTTCTCTTTTGTTCCGCGTACTTGTAATCAGGCAGCCCATTGGCTTACCAAATTTTTTAAGAACTCTCAGGCCCTGACTTTGTGGGAACATTCTCTTCCCTCCGGCCTTTTGATGTACTTGTAACTTGTTCTGTTAATGAATATCCTTTTTTTCAATAAAAAATATTATTTGGTATTTATATTTATCTAATGTTTAACATTTAATATTTAAATTTTTTATTTTTATAAATGTGGTACATGTATGGGCGGAACATAAGGGGTTTTGGGGCATGTGCCCCTGCCAACTTTTTTCCAATGATAATAAAATAATTTTTTATAAAATAGGTAAAATTAGTTCTATAACCCCTTCAATATTTTTAAAGTATTATTATGACCCCTTCAAAAATTTCAATTTTATTATAGTCTCCCCTTTATAAATTTCTAGTTCTTCTCCTGAGTACATGTGTTTCTTTTTAATCAATCTACTATTTGTATTTGTCAAACGTTACATATTTGGTAGATATGTTTATTAAATTAATGTCAAATGTTTGAAAGTATAATGTGATGTTTGATGAATATAACTATCATTTAATTTAAAATATCATAACTTAAAATAAATTATTATAACTTAAAATAAATTAAATATTTTAATTTAAAATATCATTTTAAGTTGTTTTATATGGATCATTTTATGTGATGTTTGATAAATATAACTATTAAACATATACTATTTGATCGATATAAATACATTGAATATAAACAAATTGAACCGAAAAAAAAACATAAGTATTACATATATGTCGGTTCGCTTACCACCCTTTGTATTCGGAGAATGTCTTATGCAGCATTCTCGAAAAGATGGGATGCGTTTAGAGTAAATATTATGTATTGATATGTATTATTAATCATATGCATTGATATAAATTATTAATTATTTTAAATTCTTTTAAAATTGTGGAGACTTAAAATGTAATTATTCATTTTTAAGAATATAATAAGTTAAAACATTTTTTTGCATTTCTTCAGATTTTTTATTTTTCAATTCAAAAATAATAGTTATTAAAATAAAAGGTTGACAAAAAACAAAAAAACACACACACAAAGTGTTTTAACATATTTTATTTAAAAATATTATAAAAAATAATTACATTTTAAGTCTCATGATTTTAAAAGTTATTTAAATAATAATTAATTATACATATCAATGTATACAATTAATGGTACATATCGGTATATGACATTTACACTAAAATTTTCTTGAAAGATGTTTTTTTTTTTGCGATAAAAATATCATATATTAATACTATAGAGAGTTAAAAAATAAAATAAAAATAAAAAATAATTTTGCGGAAGATATAGATTCGGGAAGAGGGTATAGTAGTATAGTCATGAGGTTGGAGCTTGATACCCACTCATGAAAACTACAGTAGAAAAATGTTTATTATATGTGCTTTTAAAAATTTTGGACTTGAAATTTAAGAGTTTAATATTACTATCAAAAATATTTTTGAGAAGATAAATGATATTTTAGACATGATATTATAAGTTAAAAAATACATATATTTAAATGATATCAAAATTCTTTAACTATAATATATGAAATATATCAATTTAAATTATCATAAAAATATAAATATATTAAATATTTGTACGTGTTTTGTGAAAATATAAAAAAAATATTTAAAAAATTTGACATGAATATATATAATTTTAAACTAAAAAGAAATTTGTTAATCATATAATTATGTCTTCGTAAAAAATATAAATTATAAATAAAACAATAACAAATGAAACCTACAATTGCAATTTGGCTCCAAGAAGAACTTTCCCATTCGTAAAAGCTAAAAATTTCAGCTTTTGTGTTTGATTTGAAAAAAAAAACACTTTTTAAACGTTGTTTTTTTCCTCTAAAAATTATCTATTTAACATTGTTTATGCCTCTAAAAGTGCTTTTGGCCCCAAAAGCACTTTATAAAAGCAACGCTAAAATATGTATGTACGATAGCTTCTTAATGTCAAATATATTCACAATATTAAGACTTAAACTCTAATTTTATTTAAAAGATCTAATGTCTCATCCTAATATATCAATTAGTTGTTAGTACATTTACCTAATTTTTAGCAACCAAGAACAAGTGTCTATAGGCTTCAATAAGTTGATAAAACTCAGCAAAATAATCTTTTAGATGTTTAATATAATGATGACATGAAGATTCATTAATTCGACAATCTCGTCTATAAGTTGACAATATCTTCATTCATAAATGGATTAAGATCTATTGCCACATATATCCAATCGCGGTAGGGGTGAGTGTTCGATCGAGTTAAGTAAAAAAATTTTGAGTTATTCGAGTTGACGAGACATATTTTACAACTCAAATTTTATTTGAAATTTTTTCGAGTTGAGTCTAGTTTTCGAGTTCCTATAAAAATTTAATTGTAATTATTTATCATGTTACAATAGGGTTTGATTCCAATTTAAACTCCATTCTCTAATCATATAAGATATGCACATATATATTTTTTCACATGTGACAATATTTCTTCATATTTTTATATATCAATATGTATATATCATAAAAAATAGAGGGACTCGTCTCGAACTTAAAAATAAATCAATTAATTACTAAAAATTTCGAGTTATTCGAGTTATTCGAATTTCTATTTTACAACTCAAACTTTATTTGAAATTTTTTCGAGTTATTCGAGTTTATGAAATTTTGAGTCGAGTCAAGACGAGTCGAGTATTTTTACCTCGAGTTGAGTCGAGTTATTCGGTTTTTTCGAGTCGAGTTTTGCTCACCCCTAAAAGGCAGAATATAGGGGGATTTAAGGGGGTTTGTTCCCCGCTAACTTTTTTTTCATTAAAGATATGATATATTTTAAATATATATATATATATATATATATATATATATATATATATATATATATATATATATATATATATATATAAAATTACCTCTATAATCCTTTCAAAGTTTGTAAAATTTTAGTATGACACCCTCAAATTTTTTATTTTATTTTGGCCCCCTTTATAAATCTCTAATTTTTTTTTAATTTTATTTTAGTCCCCTCTTTATAAATTTCTAATTCCGTCCTTACATGTACCATAACTTTTTTATAGTTTTATATTACAAATCAAATCCCAAAGTTTATTAATCCAACAAACCGTCCCAATAAAAAAATAATGTTTATCCTACGATATTCGAGTTTAAATCACTTTATTTGCAAAATATGTGTGCATTGTCAAATAATTAAAAATATACCAAAAAAACTCAAAATTTATTATCATTTAAACACAAAATAAGTAATAATAAGTCAAACACGCAAACTCATCCGCGACATTGTTAATGTTACAAATCAAATCCCCATATTAATTGCCAACTCATTTCATGATTTTTGAGATGATCATTAAATTTTACATCTAAATTCAATTGTTTAAGATATCAAACTAACTACATATTCATGATAATTCAAATGAGATTTTAATTTAAGTTGAGAAAGTATATAGAACCCAATAGTGGTTTTAGTGAAAAAAGGATGGTCATGTTTGGTAAATAACGTTTTGAGCAAAAATTAGAAGTTTGATGTATAATTAGAGGTTTTACTAGTCAAATTCGTTAATATTGATGTTTGGTAAATAGCGGATTGAAAGAGTGGACTGGGGTGAAAAAGCTAATTTTGAAAAAACTACTAATAAGAGCTTTTTGAGATCAGAGGTTTGATATTAGAGTTGTAATGACTCTTTTACCTTTAACAATTAGCAAAAGTCTCCAAATAACCTAAATTAAATAATAACATTTTTAATATAAATAATAACATATTAAATATTGGACTTATTTGTTGTTACTACTAATTTATATGGTGACATTTGTAAGCTAATTCTATTTTTTATTATCACATATTTATATGTGCATATATTTTTTTTAATAATTATATAAATAATAAATTAATATATAAATCTTTCAAATATGTTTAGAAAATTTATATTAAAAATATTTTTTTGCAAATTTAATTAATATTTATTAGATACAAAATATTCATAACTGATAAATTATTCAAACAAGTGTTAAATATAATCATGTCCTTATATGTCATTTTGCTTGTTTAAATAATTAAACAACTATCAGTTAATTTTACCAAGCACTTTTATACAATCAACTAATACAACCCACTAGTCAAATCAGCTAATGCAATCAGCTATCAGCTAATATAATCTGCTATCAACTATCCGCTAATTGCCAAATAGGACCGATTTATTCATTTTAGAGATTAGGGTTCAATCCGCTTTGTCTGCAAAGTATGTGGCACATCGAAGGTTAAGAAAAGTATGAATAGATACTACCCGCTATTCGGGTACCCGTGAAACCTGAAAACTCGAGAAATTGGGTAATAGGTATCCGGTTCACATTATTTATTTATTTTTAAATTTAAAAGTTTTTAAAAAAATCACTTAGTAAATACATAAAATTTAAAAGTTCATAATACATAATCAAAACACAAAAATTAGTGATTTGAAGTTAGTTTTAAGATGAATATTTAGATATATATTAAAGTTTGTCACCAAAAAGACATTAAAATATTAATCTCGATTTTTTCTCTCGAATCTTGTATTAACAAATTATAAAAATATATTTAAAAATTTTAAAACTTAAAAGTACATAATAAAAACATAAAAAAAGTAAAGATTTAAATTTAATTTTAGGTAAAAATATTAAAGAACCTAAAATAAAAATATAATTTAAAACTAAAAAATAAATATACTAAAAATACCGGGTCATATACTTTTTTTTAATAAAATACTCAGTTTTTTTCTTTTTGGGTTGTCGGGTCAATTGAGTCGGGTAGTTTTAAACACTCCTAGTTTCCGAGGCCCCCATTGAAGATGGTAGAGGTAGGGGTGTAAACGAGCCGAGTCGAGCTCAAGTAATGCTAAGCTCGGCTCGTTAAGATTTCGAGTCGAGTTCGAGCTTGAGTAATTTCTAACGAGCCTCAGAAATCTGAGCTCGACTCGGCTCGTTTAGAACTCGAGTCGAGTTCGAGCTTGATTCGAGCCCAATCGAGTCAAATATTGATCGATCTTTGACTGTATTGGACTCGAGTAACTCTTTATCTGTCACGTCTCATTTAAAGTCCTATGAAGAAAAACTTTGATACACAAGTTATGTAAACTCAAGCTTGTTAAATTTAGGGTTTAGGTTGTTAGTTTAGGGTTTAGAGGTTTATGTTGTTGGGTTTAGAATTTAGGATTTAAATTTTAAGATTTAATACTTATGTTTAGGGTTTATATTTAGGGTTTTAAGTTTAAGAATTTATATTTTAAATTATAAAAAATAAAAAAATTTAGTATATTATATTTTCGAGTAGCTCGTGAGCTTTTCGAGTCGGATATCAAGTAGCTCGGCTCATCAAGAACTCGAGTCGAGCTTTGACCAAGTCAAGCTCGAGTAACTCGCGATCTGTCTCGTCTTATTTACAACCCTAGGTAGAGGCGTGATTCAACGTAGTCGTAGTCTAGTGAAGAAAACTACCCAAGCGTTGGAGGAGAGTTGGTTGTCCGTGATGCCAATGGTTGTTCTGTGTACAACACAACTTATTGGTCTTCACCTCTGGTCAATGGATCAAGGTCAATACCGATGGCACTCGACGTGATTTGGATGGATGCGCTTCTTGTGGCGGCTTAGCTCGTGATAGCAATAGAATTTGGAGGTTTAGTTTCACTAAATTCATTGATGTTTGGTTGGTCGTCAATGCTAAATTATGGGGTGCATATGTTGATCTTTTGCTTGCTTGGGAGGCTGAGCTTAGAAACATAGTGCTTGAGCTTGATAGCTTGAAGGCGATTTGGATTCTTCGGCCGGACTACACCGGTCGTCAAGCTTTGCATGGGCATTTGTAGGAGCTTTGGAGTCAGCAACGAGTCGTTCAGGTACAACATGTTCTCCGAAACAATAATAAGGTCGTGAATGCGCTAACTAAGAATGTTAATGTCGATCGTTTCGAGCCATATTTTCTCGCCGAACCACCGAATTGGATTCTCCAGGTCCTGCATAAAGATTATACGTTTGAGTGAGGAAGCTTTCTGCATTTTATGTTAGGATATTGTTAGTAGGTTATTGGTATTGTTCTTTTCGTTAATTATTTAAATTATTTTTTAGTATTATTACATGTACTCTTTTCTTTTATTTAGTTTTAAGAAATTTTTTAACGAGGCATGTGATAATACTCGTGTGTGATTTTTTATCTACAAAATCATACCAGTTTTATCGAAAAAGAATTTTTATAACGATTTTATTATTATACAATATGATTAGCAAATACTGATAATATAGAAATAATTTTGAAATGTATAAAAGCTTAAGAACCAATTTAGAATGAGAGTCATAGTTTGAGTATGTAATTAGAACGTTCAAAAATTTTATAAATTAATTTAGAATAAGGATCATAGTTTGAGGATGAAATTGAAACATTTAAAAGTTTAAGACCAATTTAAAATGGAGTCATAATTTGAAGATGTGTTATGCAATTAACTCGTAAATAAATAAATAAATAGAGAAAATGCCACTGTATAGTGTTTCAACGCCAGTCACCTAAAAAATCTGAAAAGGGGTAAAAAAAAAAAACTCCAATCGGGAGGTAGAGAGAAGCACGGTGCCTTTGCCTTCAGACCAAAAGCTCTATGTTTCTATCTATTTCTTCGTCTTTTGATCGTGATACTTCTCTATAATCCAAGTGTTAGGTCGTTTTGTTAAAATCCAATTTGTTTTATTGCATGCGTTTGGGTTTTATTTGTAATCTATGAAAAACTTCAATTGTTGTTTGTTTTAATAAAAATCTGGGTTGTTTTTATGTCATCTCTGGATCCGCCTGGGATTCCAGTTTTATGGTTCTTCTGTTTCTAGACTTTGAATAATAGAATTGAATTGATAATTAAGAATCGGGATTTAGTCAGCTGGTGGGTCCTTTGGAAAATAACTAAAGTTTCAATCTTGGCTGGAAAACTGCAATCCGATTGCTGATAAAATTTGTGGGGTTTTCTTGTTTTTACGGTGTTTTATGTGGTTTCTTCTTTGATGGAGCTGTTGGGGATGATAGTAAATTATGGGGTTTAGAAAAGGTTGATTCTTTCTGGAGGATAGTTATGGATGAAGTTGGTCCTAGTAATCAAGGAGAGCCTCGGATGACCTCGGGATCAGGCCCCGATGAAGGCTCTGCCGTGCGGTGGAGGCCGAGGCAGCTGGTTTTTAGGCCGTACCCAACTCGAAACGAAGCTGATAGAAAGCTGCGTGTTGTTCTCAGGAGGCCTGTAAGTTCGCTTCCCTAATTGTGTGAACATTTTTAGTTTACAAGTTTGCAAGATATTTCTTTGGCATGTTGAGATGTGTTAAAAACTCAGGAGCTTTTGATTTGGGTTTGAGTTTGAATTGTTATGGATTAAGTGATATTCAGCTGGTTTTAGTTGTGGTTTCATTAGTGATTCTGTTTAGCATAAGGAAGCATAAGCAATGTGGAGGTCAGAAAAGACGGTCCCTTATTTTATCCATGTTCAGGGTGTAAATCTTAAATTTTTCACTAGTTGCAAATACATTATAGAAAGCTGTGAACATGACTGGGGAATGCTACTCTAATTTATGTTAGTATAATGTGTCATCCCTGCCTTTATGCTTAAGTAGAGTAGGTGATCAAATTGGATCATGATAGAAGAGCGCAATGTATATTAGCATAGTGAGATTACCGAATTGGTTTTAGGTCCCACATTCTATCTACCCTGACAAGCCTTCAGCTAATACAACTCATACTTATAACCAATGAATCAATGGAAAAGCTAAACTAGGGGGCAGAGACTCCATGAACAATAGGAGTTTTAATGGGGCGTTGATACTTTTTTGTTTGTCACTCGCATATTGGATTGTTAACTTCTATTCCTGACACTTCCTTTATCAATATAGATCTTCTCCTAGTCATTTAATGATCTATTGTCAAATGCCTCTGTTTTGCCTTATGCATATTGTTCTCCATTCTTGCCTTATTGTCAAAATTATGTTTTAATGTCCTAATATGGTTTAATGTTTGAGAGGCAATAAGATTAGGAACAAAATAATTAGTTCTGAATTTTGTACTATAAAGATATACTGGCATATTGCTTGATATGAAATACGAAATAGATCTTGCTTGGGTTATCCATACGATTTATATATCTTTTACACCCAAGAAGAAGTAAAAGAAAAGGCAAACGAGAATTGTTTCAGGGTGCATGTACTCATATAAGGCAAATCTTTGTGCTAACATGCAGCTTTAACTATGCAGTTGGTGGCAAGACTGACAAAGGACATAATTGAAACGTACCAAATATGCAACTCACAATTTAAATATTCAGAAGAACTGAATCCAAAGCGGTTTTTGACTAGCCCATCTCTTGGTGTCCTCAACGATGGCTATGACAATGTGAACTCAGATCTTATTCTAACAGTAAACTTTGTCTTGATCAATTTAGAAACACAACGAAGGTTTGTTGCTACTGTTATGATTATTCCTGATGTTGTGAACTATATTTTTGAAGCCTTTCTTGTAATTTCTTTGTGAATTGACCTCAAATGTGCATTTTGGATTTTTTTGATGGTGAATAAGATGGTTGTTCTCTCTTGTGCTAAAACTTCCATTATTCATGAAGGATCTGGCTTTTGGCAGCTTACGGATATGCCAATGTAGCTTTAAAACTATTTCTGGGTTTTTATTCTCATTTAAATTAAGCTTGTTGAAGGAAGCTTTTACTCATGTTTCAATGATTCTATGTAGATATATTGTCAAAGATGTTCTTGGTCACGGGACTTTCGGGCAGGTTGCTAAATGCTGGGTTCCTGAAACAAGCAGTTTTGTTGCTGTGAAGATTATTAAAAACCAGCCTGCTTACTATCAGCAAGCACTGGTTGAAGTTTCTATTTTGACAACGGTGATTTTCTGACAGCTGTATATATCCTTCTTTAAAACTATCAGTTGTGAAACATCATTTTGTTTGCTTACTGTTTGCTTTTTGCAGCTAAACAAAAAGTATGATCCAGAAGACAAGCATCATATTGTCCGTATTTATGATTACTTTGTATATCAACGTCATTTGTGCATTTGTTTTGAACTTCTTGATACAAATCTGTGAGTAATTTTATTGTATTCCAATGAAAGAAGATTTATCATTTTTGAATTTCTTTTAACCGCTAGATACACTTTTCTTATAGGTTTTGCAGCATGTTATTGACATTTTTCCCCTGATCTAGGTATGAACTCATCAAGATAAATCATTTCAGGGGTTTGTCATTGAGCATTGTTCAGCTGTTTTCAAAACAGGTGTTTGCAGTATGCTTATAGCTGAATTTGGTTTGACCTGAATAACGATCAGACTAGCTTTAAACATCTGCTTCCAGTTGTCTTTTGAGTTCATCCTAACCTTTTGATTTCATTTAGATTTTACGGGGACTGGCTTTATTAAAAGATGCTGGAATAATTCATTGTGATCTTAAGCCAGAAAATATTCTTTTATGCACGAGGTGAGTTGCTTTTTCAATATTATTCCAGGCTAGGAATTTATAATATATTTTATTATTTTCAGTGAAGTTTGACTTTTCTGCCCTGGACATAACAGTGTCAAGCCTGCTGAAATTAAAATAATTGACTTTGGATCAGCTTGCATGGAAGAACGGACTGTTTATTCCTACATTCAGGTTTCCACCCATAGCTACTACTTTCATGCTGTTCATTCTTATCATGCTCAGGAGGGTCTTACAACTGTATTTTCGTCTTTTTCTTCAGAGCCGGTATTATAGATCTCCTGAAGTTCTTCTTGGATACCAGTATCTTTTTGTCATTAATTTATGGCCTTATTATTTATTTATTTTCTATTTATTGATTTTGCTTACTGCTTTTGTCAATTTGTCTTTCACTGGACCATGGTGTTTTTCCTTGTAGCGTCTCTTCTCATGTTCAATGTCTTTCTGAATGGAATTTCGATGAATAAACTCCAGCAGAACTTCATTGACCTAACCAGTCCTTAGGTTTAAACTGAACCTCAATAGTTCAGTTATCACGTATAAAAACTGAGCCCAACCTGTTAACCATCACTTGAAGTCGATAATCATGAAACCTGACCTTTATATGGTGTGGATTTGTCATGATAGTTCCTGGTTGATCTCACAACTTATCACTTCAATTTATTTTGTTTTATACTCCATGTTGAATAATCTTTTATTATTGCTGACCTTCTTTGATCCCCTTTTATTTGTCCTCTAACATGATTCAGGGTATTTATAATTGCTGTTTGATATGTTATAACATTGAAGTTTTCTTATACTGCTTTCGAGTTTCGACAACCTTACTGAACTCTTCCTACTCCGTTAGATTTGATTCTTTTGATGCTGGAGTTAAACATTGCGTATTTGTTTCAACTTGGCTAGATTGTTCGAAACATTGCTTTTGGCTTGATATGCTTTCATCCTTATTTTACTCATTCGGTTACCTGAAATATAACTAAGATCATTGTATTTCTATATGAAGAGGATCTCTTTTGAGGCAATCACATAAATTATTCAGTTCTATCATATTGCTTTGTATGGTTGACATGTTCTTTTTGTTGGTAATAATTTTAAAAAATGGGTTTGCAAATTATGTTCGGCGGTTGTGGTTCATTATTATCTTTTATGATTAGAAAACTTAATTCTGATTTTTGTGTATATGGTCATGATTGTTTGTTTTAGTTTGAACCTTGATCCTCTTTCAGATATACGACAGCCATTGACATGTGGTCCTTTGGCTGCATAGTCGCAGAACTGTTTTTAGGGCTGCCTTTATTCCCAGGTGCTTCAGAATTTGATCTTCTAAGGCGAATGATTAAAATAGTTGGGTATGGCTCTTGCTTTGGCTAGTACTAACGTTTTCTCTGTATTTCTAGGCATCATTTTATTGAGACAGACTTTGGAATAGCCTTCCTTTGGTTGATTTGGTACATAGATAACCGAATAGGTTTTTTTGTCCAAATGTGGAAAGTTGTATAAGGTGGTCACTTATCAATTATCAAATTTCAATTCCTCTGTCCCTTGTTTTAATGTTAATCTTAGAAGTTACAGCATTCAATGCAATATATATCTAGTACTTCAACGAGTTTATAGATTTTCAAAGTTAAATTGTCCTTATGATAAACGAGAATGTACAAGAAAAGAGAAACAAAAAAGTTATTTGATTTTTCAAAGTAGCCTATATTTTTTGAACATCGCAAATTGAGAGCTGGAGCTCCTCTATCCCTCTCTTTGGTTTCTGTTATTCCATCTAAAAGAATCGTTATGACAAGTCAGATCCTCTAAGATCATTCATCTCCTAAATTAGCTTGATAGGCATTAATAGTTATTAGGGAGATATATGTGCCTTACATGGTGTGTGTTAATGTTATGGTATAAGATACTTAACTTTCTGATTGATGTGAATAGTTGAATTCAGTATCTTGTTATAGAAGAACCTCTGAAGGATGTTCTAGAATTCTGTATCTGCCTATGAGCTTTTGGATTGTCTATTTGTCTTCTTTGTGAGTCCCTTCCCTTGGCCCAAGATTGACCACCTGCGAACACCACATTAAATCCTTTGGTTCATATTGGAATTTCAGCTTATTTATCAGACTATAATGCCTTATGTATGTATATGTGAAAATTGAAACCAGTTATACACACATGCTTGTACTGTTGCATGGATATTCAATTAACTTTAGCTGTTAACCTGACCGGCCTAAAACATTATTCTTGAAAACTAGTTTTTGTTTCACTAAAACACTGTGTACTACAATTACACTATATGTTTTGCAATGATTTGAATCATCGCTTAGGCCATGGAAGTTTAGAATTTTGCACGATAATGTGTGTTGCATCTTTAGAATTTCAGAATCCTTCCTACTTGATTTTTCATCGTGTCATGTTTAATCAGTTGCTGTTTCTTAGCCAATCAGCTATTTTCATGCATTAAATATATAAGTAGATGTGCAATATCATTTTCTTAATGTTTTCATATAAACTTTTATTTCAAACTTATTTCTCCTTGTCCCAAAAAACCTTGTTTGTATTAGATAATCTGTAAACTAAAATAAGATTTTTTAGCACTAATACTGATTCAGTTTTAATTTTGCACTCGTGGTAAACAACCTTTTATATGTATGGTTCTCCTGTAGATCGCAACCCCCTGATTATGTTCTAAAGGAGGCAAAGAACACAAGCAAGTTTTTTAAGTGTGTTGGGAGTATACACAATATAGAGAATGTCGAAGTTGGTGACAGAAGTGCTTACCAAGCATTAACAGAAGAAGAATATGAAGCTGTAAGTGTTCATATATTCGGTCCTGAAGACAACTATATGAAAGTAGTAAAAGAATAGAAATTTCTGTATGACTGGTTGTTTGTTATTTTCTATGTCGTTACATCTATTGTCAATTATCTTCATCTGATAGTCATTGTTGCTTGTTTCTGTTCAGAGAGAGTTAAAAAAACCATTGATGGGGAAAGAGTATTTCGACCATAAGAACCTTGAAGCAATTGTTACAAATTATCCTTACCGGAAAAACTTGCCTGAAGAGGATATCATTAAAGGTTAGCATCTGACTTCTACATTGAATATCCGGCTTACCATGGTAGGAAAACGTGTGCAGTGTGTGACTACTACCTGTTAAGAACTTACCAAGGCTGTTGCATAATGAATCTATAACAGAAGGTCAAATACGATTAGCTTTGATTGATTTCTTGAGGGGACTAGTTGAGTTTGATCCAGCAAAACGGTGGTCACCTTTCCAGGTAATTGAAATTTCACTTGAATGCCCCTTTATCATGCTATTCCAACTAAATATGAAGCAATAGTAAGAGTTTCAAGTTCATCTTGCAGGCTTCAAAACACCCTTTTGTTACTGGGGAACCTTTCACATGCCCATACATACCTCCCCCTGAGACCCCTCGCTTGGTATGGGACATATGCGTGTAACTCTGCAATTAAAGAATCTTGAACCTTATTTCATAAATTTTATATTAACTATGTAGCTTTTATTTCAATTCTTGGCACCAAGCATACAGAAGAATTGCCTATTCCTATCCTGGTTACTGTATGTATTTTTCTGAACAATGATACAAGGTTATTTTATATTCTAGGAACTTTTCTCATATTTATAGAAAGTTTAAGGTTGTTGAAAATAACTCGACAAGTGTTATGTACTTGTTTGAACAAATGTTAGCAATCATTTGATAAAACTTCAATGTCCATTGTGTGTATGCGGGTATAAAAAATTCTTTGGCCGGTGCGAAAGATTGGGCTTTATTGGTCTTCTCATGGTTGAGCTGCTCTTCAATTGTAGTAATCTGTTCTTGTGATTAACAAGCTTTACAAAAAGATACACTAATCTGTTACTTTCTGGGGGAAAAAAGGAGAAGAGGAAAAGATACTTGCCTAATGTCTGCCTTTTTCTTGGTAGCCTGTTGCTCAAAACATCAAGGTGGATCATCACCCTGGTGGAGGGCATTGGTTTGCAGCTGGTCTTTCCCCTAATGTAAGCTTCCTAGTGATCCATCATTTCTATTTCTAGAGTAATAAACTTTCTGCATTATTTTAATAGTAGTCTTATACTGATGTATATTATCAATCATATAGATTCAAAACAGGATCATGGTTCCCTTTCATAACAGCCCACATTTCCAAATGGCGTCGTATGCTCATGCAAATAGCTATGGCAGTATAGGAAGTCATGGCAGCTACAATGATAATTCTGGGCTTGGAAGCAGCTACGGGAGCTACGGAGATAGTAGTAAAATGTTTGCATATTATTCACCTGTTGGTCCATCTGCAATGAACATGCATCCACAGAGCAGTGCATCAATGCTTGGAAGTAGTCCTGATGCTACATGGAGATATATGCAGTACTCTCAGGGGACAGGACTTGGTGTGACTCCATCAGCTGGAAACTTTGCACCACTTCCTCTTGGCACTAGTCCCTCGCAATTTACTCCTCCAAGCTCCTACGGTCAAGTTTCAGGTGGCTCTCCCGGGCACTATGGTCCTACTTCTCCTGCGAGAAACAGTTGTCAGGGATCACCTTTAAGTAAGATGGCAACAGCTGGCCAGTTTAATAGAAGAAAACACTGGGGATATTCCGGAAGTTCCCAATCTCAAGAGAGTCCATCATCTTCAAACTGGCAAGGACAAGTAACTGATGGCTCAGGAGCAGCTCAAGACAAATCAGAGGTGAGCATGCCATTGCCTGATCCTGGAGACTGGGATCCAAATTATAGGTGAGTAGAGAACTTGAAACTGGAGTCAAAACTCATGTTCATCGATTGTTGAGATATACTTTACTTAGCTGTGTTACATGCGTCATTCATTTCTGGTAATATGTAAACAATTGTCAGTTGGACGTGCAGACAACCCATATAAATAATCTTCACACTTTACCCTCTGAAGGGTTAGTTCAGTGCCCAACATGTGGGCCATGCATCTTGCAGCTGCCATTTCGGGCCTCTTCTGCACACTAACTAAAGGATGGAGATATTCTTTAGTAGTATACTGATGTTTGCCCTGTATTATCCTTTGTGTTCTCTGTTGCATACCAATATTTTTCCTTATTTTATTGTGTTGATTTTATGCATATATCCTGCATTTCTGTTATAAAATTCTAAAATAAGGGATAGAGAAAATAAGAGCATCTTGATACTCAAAGTATGATCCTCGGTCTTTATTATTTTTTGAAGAATGATTGATGGTAATAAATTACTTTTTGAACACTTTCCTTTCAGTGAGACGAGTAGAATGTTTGCCATGCCTGTGCAATCGGTTCTTTCAAATAGTTTCACAACTTCAAAAGAAACTAAGTTGTTTAGGTTCTTAGCCATACCATCATCATTTTATTCATTTAGATCATTTATCACTCCACCTCCAAAAATAAATAAATAATCTTTTGCTTTCACTGTCTCTTCCTCGTTGGATGGATATGCCACTTGCAAGTTGATGGAAATTTTCATTTTTAGCAAGAACCTTTAAGTACCTCTAAATTCTTGTAATATATCTAAAAAATATTTTCCCTTTTTTCAATATCAAACTAATTATTGAAAATTAAGGGAATTTTTTGTTGCTTCTAAAGGGCAATATAAGTTCTTTTTTTCCATTGACTTTTTGCTGTGATGTTTATTCTGATCTCGTAACTTCTCATCTCTTGTGTTTGTTTTCACCCTAGTGACGAACTACTTCTACAAGAGGATGGATCAGAAGAGAGCTGCTTATCAGCTGACTTTAACAGAGGAATGCATATTAGTTTGGCCGATTCATCGGTTGGAGTTGGAAGATTCAACCGTCCCTCAACCACAAGCTCAAATTTATCAATTCAAAGGTAATTGCATAACCTTTTTGGTGAATTTCCCTTTCTCTGGCTTTACTTAGTTTCAAAGTATACATGTTAAAACCAATTATATTCTTATTTTCATTTTCCTTTCAATACTATTTTGGTTTTTTTCTTATATGCATGCCTTTTATTTTCCCTATTGAAATTCACAGTTGGCATTTATCTTCCACATGATTGACTCAGCAGTCTCAGGCTCTCAGCCCAAGATGAGTTGTACATTATAGAGATGGATATGCACTATAATGTCAAATATTTCAAGACTTACTAGAGGAGAGTTAATTTGTTTTCGTTGGAAGTGTTCAACACTGTTCTTGACTTGCTTCTATATTGTTTGAGTGCAGGCAAAATGGACCCATAGGATTTTCACATGTAGAAGTGGGTAGCCCTCCTTCAACTAACGATTTGCACGCTGGACATCCTCGTTATTTATCAACACATTCTCACTTCATCCCTCATACGACGCAAAATTCTCCTAGCCGTTTGGGGCAGCAAACTGTTCAGCGGTTCATTCACGGCAGATCCACTGGTGCTCGGGGTAGCGAATGGAATCACATGAAAGTCCAGCTCCCCCCTTCCAGCTTTAATTCTGGGGGCCCACATTCTCCTGGAAATAGTACATTCAGTAATGGCATGCCATGGGGTACTTCCTAACTTTACACTATCAAAACACTTTTAGTTACCTCATACTTTGTCAAGTCATTTCATAGACCTACGAATGTCGAACCTATATAATTATTGTTGGATAATTTAGGGAATAGAATGAACTGATTCTGTTTTCCTCAATCCTGGCATTGTTAATGTAGGGCGTAGGGCCAACCATCTTGTCTCAAATATTCCACCAGGTTCTCGTGGAAGAAAGGATTATGGAAGGATAGCTTAATGTTGGAACTGACTCGAGCTTCTACAGCGTGGGATTATGTATTGGGTGTTTGACAAGAAATATGTACTCAAATAGTCAAATAGTTCACCTGATTAGTGAGCTCATTATAAACAAATGCTGATCTTGACCATGCTCATTGCTCATTCATTGTGCTTTGCATAAATATAATTTATAGTGGTGGTTTTGCTTGTCTTCCAATCAAATTGCCTGCAACTCCCATTCTTTCAATCTAACCATTTTACTGAGATATACAATGCAGCTGCCTTTAACTTCAAGTATTCGACACGAAGTTCATGTCTGAACCAATGTCTAGACTTTGGGGGATCTAACTCTAACTAGTGGTAAATTATATTGTCTCTCTCAGATGAAGCTGAAATTCTTTACTTTTTTGATCTGTATGCTCCTGCTATGTTATTTGGATTATCATGTTTTCCTATGTTCGGATTTGTCAAAAAAATAATAATTTAACACTATGCTATAAGTTTCCAGTTTCTTGACCTACTCATCTTTGCATTTAGGAATGACCATGAATCAGGCTGTTGGTTTAATCTTTCATTCTGGAATATGATATTGCATGTGAAGTTTCAAATCAATTTAATCTCTATCATTATTTATTTTGTAACGTAAATCTAAAGATTGAACATGGTTTTACTTGTACACATGATTTGGGTAAATAGAACATGGTTAAATTAAACAAATATAAGTTGTGAAAATACATGAATTTGAGATCCTTTTGTCGTTGTACAATCTTTCATGATTAATTAAGGGAATTCTCTGGCCAGTACCAACTACAACGGGTGAAAACATTTTGCATTTAGCTGGCTTTAAGAATATCAAATCAAAGGTAATCAAGTGTTACTCAAGCGTATGTTGGATATAGATAGACGCTATTAAATTTTATTCTTTTTCATGCATTTAGAAGATTTCAATGGTGTTTAGGATTCGACTTTTTTATTGCTAATCTGAACTGATCTTCTCAGGTTATTGGCTCAAGGAATCATTGTCAAGGCTGTTTTTAAAGCCCTCAATGCAGTAAGTAATAGGGTTTAAAAGGAGTTTGACTTTTGAGACAATGGAAACAATCAACGGGTAGAATGACAAAAGTACTATATATACATGTATAATACGTTTGGACCAGTTACACAATTTAATACCTGTTTTTGTTTTTGATAATGAAGCAAAACAATGTTGGCACTTTGGGAAAATAGTTAGGAGAATTCTACTGTATAACTCCTTGGTGTCTTAAGCATACCTCATATAACATAAAGCTCCCCAACTCATGATTCTATAAAGTTGTCATAATAGCTTTAAGCCAGATGAATCCAATCAGGCAGATACTGAAGAACTAAACCCCATGGCAATGCATCTGACCAGGTCATGCGCTAAGCTGCAACCAAAGTAAACATCACATTTCAGTTCATGAAAGGGTCCATGGAAGAAGGCTTCAACAAACTTATTTCTATACTTTTCATGTACAATCAAACTTCAGTAACCCAATTAAACTGATTATATGTATTAAGCTTTCTTTCTACTTTTGTATGAAAATCCATTCATTCCAACAGGAGTGGGAAAACATTGAACGAACAAGAAATAGTGGTGCTAACTTGGCAGCAGACAAAAATTTCCTTTCATATATATATACGTATCCTCAAACAAACAATCATCTGAAGGCAGGCATATGTGAATTACATGTTTAAACATGCAATAGATGCATAACATATAGCACAAGAAACCACATCACAATAAATCAGCCTCATCTGAATCTATAGCTAGCATGCTTCTGAGCACTTCCTCCCATCCTAATATATGATACAAAAGTAAATAATTGCTAACCTTAAGCGGAGCCATCATTGAATCTACATAGAAGGAGGCCTCTATGCCCCCTTTAAGATTAGATTTGGCTGGATGAATACGCTTGGATCAACTTTCTACCATTCCCTGAAAACCAATTTGCAGCCTTTTTCTCTAAATGTTTCAGAATTGTCTACTCCAACAAATAAGAAAAAGGGCTTACATAAAATATATTAGGTCCCCGACAACCAGAAAGAATAACTTCTTACAATAGTAATCAGCCAGGCGAGGATCACCCAATATATGAGCCAGGAAATTCCATGCATAAGCTCATTGATCAGGATACTTACATCCTTTCTAAAGTTAGTGTAATATATCAAGGCCAACCTCTAAATCAAGATGTAACAGTGCTTTATTTGAACATGCGCACGAGATTTTGCTGCCCAACCTTCATGCAGAAGTGAACCAGATTCAACCAAGAGCTTGCAAGGAAAAAACACATCATCACACAATAAGAAGTATGATAGATTCCAAACCTTTGGAGACACTATTTGACAATATAGTCTTCATTTCTCAATATTCACTTCTCAGCCAAAGATCCTATGAACTCTTTCAACAACATATGCATTCAACATTGTGTAACTAAAGGGAGAAGTGCCCGTAATGGTAACTTCATACATCCAGGTTGACAACCATTATGAACAAAAACCTCCAACTTTGTTAAGAGCTCAAGAAGGCATTGCTATTAATGAATTAAATTTGGTTCAAAATTCAATATCTCAATTCTCAGCGATCAAATCAGTCTGTCAATTGTCCATTTATTTCACGCATCAATAAACTAGAGTTATCAACAATAAGTTTACTTTGATAAACTATATAGCTACATAATTCATGCCTGGAGGCTGGCCTTAGTGATTTTAATTCTCTAAGGGGATCTTTTATCGCACCTTTACTACATATTTCTTTTGCTGGCTGAACATGTTTCCACCAAAAATCAGAGAGTGCCAATTTGAGAGCATCCCAGTACTCTACATCTCGGTATATCCTAAACAGACTGCTTCCTTTTGGAGTCCAAACATAGAAATCCATCCAATCCCGGTCCGTGATTTCCATCAAACCCTGAGCTTGTGGAATGCAATAGAGAGGGATTCGCCTCCAAGGGAAAGCTTCACTCATATCTCCACCGAAATATGGACATTTTATCTCCAATACTCCTCTAAGAGGCAACCCATAAACAAACCTGTCTATTAACCCATCAGGTGAAGCTGCTAACCAACTATCTTCTGGATTCATTTTACCATAAACCTGAAATTCAGGAAAATCAACTGTATTCCCAGTAATCAGTTTATATCTTTCAAGTGCTACCTCTTCTTTGATATTGCTCCAACATGTAGCTAAGTTACCAGAAAATGGCTCAATCGCTCCAAGTTTCTCTAGCCAGAGCTGGGTCCTTCGAATAGGCCAAAAGCCAATTGCCCCTGCAAATGTGCTAGCTGTTAATTTATGCTTTCTCTGTTCTTGCCAATTTTTGTACCAATGCTGAAGACAGCTAGCCTGAAGAACAGGATGAGTTTCAGCATGTGCAAATTTCTTATAACAATTAGATTCACTTAATCTTCGTGAAGGTTGGTTGAGAAATTGACCACTGGTGATGAGCCTTTCACTAACTGGCTCAAATAGAATCTGGCTGGAATATGTTCTCCGGTCTTTCAAATTACCCACTAGCAAACCAATGTTACTGATATTCTTGCTTCTGTGTTTTGATAGCTGAATGATTAAGGGAAAGCAATATGCAAGCTCTTCACTGCCCAAGAGGGAAAAGTGGATTCGTTAACACAATATTATTGAGATTTGAGAACAAGAATATATCAATCAGTTAGGATAAGCAATCACGATTAAAATACTTAGGCACAAGCTACAAATTTTGTCGAAGATATGCCTCTATTTACAAATTTTGGCACTAACAAACGCCCGTTGGAAAAGCATTGCCGAAGGGATCCTAAATAAAAATGTGGTTTTGCCTTTTAACATCCTGTTCTTTAACAATTTTTTGTGAAGCAAGAATCAGATTGGAAAAAGCTAGAAGTAATTTTTTAAAACAACAGCGAAAAGAAAACGAATGGAGCCAATCAAAATCAAAAGCTCTGCAAGCATAAAAACAGCAGCGGACTGTACCATACTATCAACCCTACTAATCAATAAGAAAAATCCATTTGCCATGGCAGAAGTTAAAAAAAAAAAACTGATTCTTCGACGTAACAAAAAATGGGTATTGACGCTAAGCAAATAAAACGTGCAACACCGGCATCTAAGTTCATTGAGACAAAAAATCAAACACTTTAAATGCTGATGAAAGAACTTAAAAAAACACACCATGAGAGTGGAAGATAGAAGGACTAACCATGAAAGCTTGTGAGAAGAACGCTGCATAGAGGCTGGGATTTTGTGAGCATAAAAACGTATAATTTACATCGAATTCATTTTTTTTAATTATTTAACATTTAATTTGAGGAAACGAAGAAAAAAAGTTCTAAGGTTGAGCTTAAGTTCAACACAGGCAAAGGGTTTTAGCGTTTTAGGCGGCAGGGTTTTAGAAATTGAGGAAATCCGACATGTTCGGCTACACGTTTAGAGTAAACCTGACCCTGGACAGTAGAGTTTGGGTCCAATGAAAAATGTAACCCAGAATACTACTCCCAAAGCCCAACAAACAAGTTGGGCATAGTTGTTTGATATTATGCAAACGGCAAACCCAAAAATTAGGAGTGTACATTGTACTTGTAACTTTAAAAAATAAATCTAATTATTTTTATTTTGGGTATGTTTTGTTTATAATTTTGATCGTATATTGTACTTGCAACTTCAAATAAATAAATAAATAAATTTAAGGAAAATACTATTTTATATGTATACACAAATATATTAGTTTTAGGGTTTGTGATCTTATGTAGTGTTAAGATTTAGAGGTTTAAGTTTAAAATTTAATATTTTTTAGGATAAAATTCATATTTTAGGGTTTTGGTTTAAATAGAAAAATAATGTAAAATATTTCTACATAGTCCGTGTATAAAAAATAACACTAAATTCAATTGTTGAATTTCATGTTTTACCCACATAAATCATAAAATGTCAAGTCCTTAGAGTAAATTAAAATGTCTAACGAACTTATTTGATATAAACAAATTAAATTGTTAAACATATACTGATAAATGACAATATTTTTTTTATCAATATAACAGAGATATCAAATCGATTTAACATTTACTATAAGTGTAAATAGATTCTTTACGGTGCATCCGGCCTTGGTAGGGTGCATCCGCATCCCCATTTTTTATTTTTTAAAAAATAAATTTAATTTAGTGTTATATTTTTTAAAAATAGTTTTATTTAATATATAAAGAAAATTTTATTTTTACATACCCATTTAAAAAAAATATTTTAGATTCTTATTTTTAAGTTTTTAGAGTCGTCACTCTTCTTTATATATATATATATATATATATATATATATGGATAAATATTCTATACACAGGGGGTGGAAATTGAAAGTTTCCACAAACGCCTTAGTTTTAGGGTATAGGGAGTTAGTTTAGAGTATATGGTTTAGGGGTTTAGGTGTAGGGGTTTAGAATTTAGAGATAGTTGTTTCAATTTAAGGTTTAGGGTTATAATTTAGGGTTTATAGGTTAAAACCTAAATCCTCACCATATTACCCTAAAAATAAACCCTAACCTATAAACCCTAAATTATAACCCTAAACCTTAAATTGAAACAACTATCTCTAAATTCTAAACCCCTACACTTAAACCCCTAAACCATATACTCTAAACTAACTCCCTATACCCTAAAACTAAGGCGCTTGTGGAAACTTTCAGTTTCCACTACCAGTATATAGGATATTAATCATATATATATATGTGTAATTATTGATACACTGACAGTGAAAACTAAAAGTTTCTACAAGCGCCTTAATTTTAGGGGTTAGAGACTTGGTTTAGAGTGTATAGTTTTGGGGTTTAGGGGTATGTGTTTTGAATTTAGTGATAGTGCTTGAAATTTACAATTCATGGTTATAATTTAGGCTTTATAGATTAAAACCTAAATTCTCGCCATATTATCTTAAAAACTAAATCCTAACCTCTAAACCTTAAGTCTAACCCTAAACTCTAAATTCTAACTATTGTCCTTAAATTCTAAATCCCTAAACTAAGCCCCTAAGTCCTATACCCTAAACTAAGCCCCTAAACCCTAAAACTAAGGTGCTTGTGGAAACTTTTAGTTTTCACCGCCGGTATATAGGATAATAATCCGGAAAATATATAATCCAGTGGCGGTGGAAAACATTTTGTTTCCACAAGTGCCCTAATTTTAGGGGTTAGGGATCTAGTTTATGATTTATAGTTTAGGAGTTTAGAATTTAGAGCACGGTTAGAATTTAGGGTTTAATGTTAGGATTTAGGTATTAGAAATTAGGGTTTAGGTTTTTACCTATAACCCCTAAATTCTAACCATAAACTCTAAATTCAAACAATAGTCCATAAATTCTAAGCACATAAACGTAAACTCCTAAACTATAAACCAAAAATTAAATCTCTAACCCCTAAAATTAGGGCAATTGTAGAAACTATAAGGGTATAATTACTGTAACTGTATAATAATATCATATCGATAATGATATTAGTAATTTAGTCATATGTGGAAATTAAACTAAAATCAATTTTCTAACTAAATTTACACGGAATCTATTCTATATTCATTATTACAAAAAAAAAATCTATTCTGTATTCACAAATCATATTGTGTTATACTTATCATTACGGTGCCTATCGATTGAGTTGATCATGAGTTAAATAGTGCTCGACTCGTTCTCGTTAAAAATTTCGTTGTTCGACTTGATCCGTTACTCGTTAAGATCAATAAAATCTTACTCAACTCGTGCTTGTTAAAAATCTTGTTGCTCGTTAAGTTTGCCAAAATTTTACCTTGTGTTTTAAAAAATATAGGTGAAATTTAGTAATACTATTAAAGCTTAATATAAACATAAAAATTTAGAAGAAAAAATGTGAGGTCCGAGGAGATAAATAAACGAACCTATCATGACCGAATTAGAGATGAAGTCAATGTTCGAGTGTGAAAATCTTTTTAGTTTCTCAACAATCTTCGATAAACAACAAAGGAGAGAATGTCTTACGAATTTTTGGTAACTTTCAATCGTTTTTTATGAGAGTGAATACTAAAGTCTTTTACCATTTTCTACTTTTATACATAAAATAATAATAAAATAAAAAACCTTTAATAAAAAAATGATTCATTATTATAATTTAATTTTTTATTAATATAAATTATGTAACCTCCTAGACTGCTCTATGCGGATTGACCATGTCTAACATGGCACATCTCCATTTTAAAATCTAAGTAGAAACATCTCAAAGATTCAAGCATCTAATTTTTGAAAACATAACAGTGTAAATCGATATAGGATGATGATATCATATATATAATCATATCAAAGAAATAGTTACAAAGTAAGTAGTATTAAGTATAATAGCAAAATACTCATAACATAGACATCATACATCTAAAAATATAGGCACGTGTCACATTGAAGAACAAAATGGTGGATAGAAACATTACAATCTAGGTAGAATACTGAATGTGTCGATCCTCCGAGTGTCAGGTACAGGGTAGCCTATCCAAAATATTTGAAACGGAAAAAGATTTGGGGTGAGCTAAGGAGCACAGTGTGTTCCAACAATGCAGGTAAAACATCTATATGATTTAGATAAACAAAAACATTAAAAAACATGTTATAAGTGCATCCAAAGTTTTAATGTAACATATATATCTTTCAACCGAACTTTAGGATACAGTTCCCCATAACGGTATCATATACATGCGTTAACCCGAGCCCAGTGGGCGTGAGTACCATCCTAAAGGAATATCTTAGGTACGGGCGGAATTACCCTAGCCAAAGCGTAGGAACCAAATACAGGCGTTAACCTAGGCCAAATGGGCGTAGGTACCGACCTAAGGGGTTACCTTAGGTCTCGAGCGTAATTACCCTAGCCGAAGCTAGGAACCTAATACGAGCAGAATTACCCTAGCCGAAGCTAGGAACCTAATACGGGTGGAATTACCGGCCTGATCAGGGCTAAATCTTCAAAGACTTCATATCATAACCCAAGTACCTAGTGAATCAGTCTAGACAGTATCACACTATGCAGTAATAAACAGTAATAACAATACATAATAAACACGTTACTATACAGATAAACAGTAACCAATAGAGAATGCTTGTCATATCGGGTACTAAAGCACATGTCAAACATACATCATAATCATGCTTAATTTTAGAAAACATGTTATGTTTATATAAAATCAAGCTTGGCAATCATGTGCACATGGTCAGTTTAATAAAACATATAAAACATGTAAAATAGTATGCAAAACATTCGTGTAGCACACAAAGAACACACCTCAAAAGTCAGGTAGGTCTGATAATCTACTGGGCACTGATACTACGCTCAACTGCGGTAGTGGAACCTAGATCGAAAAAAGATTATGGTTACTTCAAGAGTTATGTTTCACTCAGCACAATTTACTAAATGTTAAAACCATACTGGTTACCATGGGTTCACGTGACTGATCATATCGGGATGAGCCGAGCTGGGTGAAAACATGATTGGGAGAGTTGTGAGTACCTATAATCAAACAATATCGTATGCCAATCCTTTATTAAAAAAGTTCTCTTAAATAAATTAACTTTGTACATAAGCATGTTCATGTTCAAAGTCGAATTCGGAGGCTTTTGGGTTAGAATTTTGCGAAACAGACTTCAAAAACAGGCTCAAGACGTCGAAAAACATAAAATAAGGGTTTTTGAAAAAAGTTGACTTTTTGGTCAAAGTCAACGCTGGTGTCATGTTGACGTCAGCGGTAAACGTTAACACTGCGTCATCAGTCAACTGAATTGACTCGGGCGAGTTGAATTTTTGATTTGACTCGAACGAGTTGACTCACTGAATTGACTCGGGCAAGTTGACTTAGTCAATGGGTTAACTCAGTTGGGTTGGGTTCAGGTCAAACACGGGTCATGTCAGATATGGGTTCAGGTCAGGTCAGCTAAAGTGGGCTTGATTTATTATTGGGCTCATGTTGATTTGGGCCAGCTCAGATGGCTCGATTTGGCTCGGTCTATAAGTCAGGCTGGGTCTGGCAAGACCAGTTCAATGAACACCGTCCAGGGTGGACGAAAATCACCCCAGACGGCGTGTGAAGGTCATGTGCGACCTATTTAGCTGAAAAACACCACCGGAGAGAATAGAAACAAGCACAAACACATCCATTTTAATTATAAACTGGTATCAAGTCATCATTCTTACCTAAACTTACCCAAACCGGAGGTAAATGTTCAAAACTGTTGTAGCTCCGACGAAACTTTAAATGATGACAACCAGACTATCCGAGGGCTGAGTTTTGATCGGCTCGACACAAGGAGCTCGTTGATGTAGGCGGCACAACGAACAAACAGTTGAGGTGGTTGGAATACACGAAAAACAGAGGAAAACTCTTGGTTTTTTGTTGGACTTTTAACCAAGGTTTCACGGAGAACGCTGCGGCTCCACCGCGAGTGGAGAACGAGTCCAAGGTCGGGACTAATGACGGTGAGGGAGATCGGGTGGACAAACAAGTTTGGGTGTTTGGAAAGGTGAAGAGCCTGTAACTGGATTCTTTTGGGGGGTTAGACCGAATTAAATAAGCCAAAATGGGGTAGTTGAGATATTGCCAAACTTATTATTATTTTATTTTTGGATATCCTAAGGTATTGGTTTAAAACTATATTGGAGCAGAATAAAACTAGAAAGAGCCTTAGCTCAGCTGGTTAAAGCTTGGGATCACCAAGCAGGGGTCATGGGTTTAAACCTCACAAACCACCATAATTCATTTTTCATCATTTCATTTCATTTTTCATTTGTTTTACTAGGGGTGTCACAATTATCCCCTAAAAAATTTCAGCCTCGAAATTTACCTGAATCAAACAGATGTGAGAATTGTTACCTCATTGATTCTTCAGTCTCCTAGGTGGCCTCTGAAGGACTACGATTACTCTATTGAACTTTAACAATCAGAATACGTCTGTTCCTCGAGACTCTATCATCAAAATCCAGAATCTGAACATGCTCCTTCTCATATGATAAATCTGGCCTCAACTCTACATCAGAATACATCTGTTCCTCAAGACTCGGATCTAGGTGGTACTGCCTCAATATAGATACATGAAAAACATCATGGATACGGCTAAGTTGAGAAGGTAGCTCAAGCTGATAAGAAACAAGTCCAACTCTCTTCAGAATGCGGTACGGTCCAATGAATCTGGGACTCAGTTTACCCTTACGTCCAAATCTCATAACTTTCTTCCACGAAGATACTTTCAGAAAAAACATGATCACCAACCGCGAACTCAATATCTTTCCTCCTCCGATCAACACAAGACTTCTGTATATCAAAAGCCTCATTTAGATGGTAACAAATCAATCTAACTGTCTCCTTAGTCTTTGTTGCGTGTAAAAGTGTCTATCGCAATTGTAGTGCAAGTGTACACGGCGCAAGTAGTAAAGTGATACGGAAGTATCGGATATTGTCTCCACAGGGACTGGGCTAATAGCTTCACCTTGAATTACTGCACGAGAGTAAAAAGAATAGTTTAAGATATTGTCACGAAAATAGTAAAGAGTACTGGAAAATAGGATTAAAAGAATCAAGATAGAGAGAATGGGCTGGTATTGAATTGCTCAGTAGTGTAGGTATTGCTAAGTCTAGGAATATCTACTTTGTCGTCGTCCCCGTCGCGGCAACACCCATCGCGGTGGCAGTCTGTTGTTTGTCGCTGCAGCGAACACACAACTCTGTACTTCAAGCTTGGCAAGAATCCCTGCTGTGCCCTGGCCTATCCCTAGGTCCAAGTCTGTCGATGAACACGTCTTTGATGATACCTCCCGGCGTGAATCGAAGGATGAACACCGATGTTGTTGAATTCTTCTTTAGCCACTTAACCTCGTCCTATCCCTAGGTCCGAGATAGTTCAACTATAAACTAGAGAACTCGCACTTATTCCTTTCGTATACTTAACTCTCCCGATATTAAGTAAATAGATAACCTCGCAATGCTCTCCCGATACTCTTGCAAGATGTTAATAACCAGAATAAGAGAACTTGAAGTTTATTTTATTAAACTGAAAATTCCTAAAACAAAAGCAACCCTTGCAACTACTTTACAAATCAACCCGTGGCCCTAAGGGGAATTTAAAACATGTCGAGAGGGTGAAAACGGCTAGGGTTTTGGGAAGAAGGCTAGAGATAGGTGATGTCCTTTCCTAGGTCGAATTACATACCTTTATATAGGCTTTGGGTCCAAGTTTTCTAATATGGCAAGAATACAAGTTTAAATTAAAGTACAATTCTAATAAAGACTAAATCTTCAGAGAATATAGCTTTAACTCGTCCTTACTTCTTGCTTGGAATTTCTCTCCCTGAACTTTGGGCTTGGCCTTCATTCTGATCTAGGGCTTGGAAAAATATAGTGGTATTCCACGACAGACGGGCTTAATTTTCTCTTTCTGTCGAGGTCCACTTTGTTTATTCTCCTCAAAACTGCTGTCGTCCTCGGCTGCCACGGCGGCAACCATGGCAGCATCGTCCTCCTTGACTGCTCATCCAGTTCCAGCTTTTCTGTTTCACTACCCAGCGCCTGCTTCTCCATCTGCTACAGCAGCAACCTGCAAAAGCAACCAATTTCAGTAGAAACTGTGCCTTTTAATATAATTGTGATGTCTAACTGTAATCTAGCCTAAATGCAATGAATTGTGCTTGAATGCAGCAGAAATATGGGTTAAATAGGGGTAAATAATAGAACTTTTACACACTCAACACACCTCAAACTCAAGTTTTTGCTTGCCCTCAAGCAATTCAGACCTAAAAGAAAAATAAATATTTTTGTTTTGGCTTAAAACAGTGAACTTTCCCTTACCCTCCATTCGTTCTCTATCGACAGCAGCACCTTGTTGGATAATTTAGGATTCGCCCGGAATCTTTCTATAGTCCTCGTGCAGTGTGTGCATGCTTGTGAACAATTATATGCCAAGACTCTCTTAGTTTCACTAGAATATTTCAGCTTCTGACTTGAATTTTTATGCCAAAGTTTATCTTTTTTAAGGCATTTCTTTTGCTCCTTTGAATTTTTTTGTTTTGACTCGATTTTATTATTATTTTTAAGCTAAAGTTTCACTAGAGCCGGTTTCGGGCACCTCTAGGGCTATTGAGTCTATTTTGCTAAACTTCTTTCCTAGAGCCAGTTTTAGGCACCTCTAGGGGCTATTCAAGTGCTAAGCTTCCTATTCGAGTTAACTAATAGAGTTCTAGGCAGTATAACAGTCACAAGTAGTGTTTATGTTTCAGAACTATAGAAAGGCTCTAAACTACTCCTAAAACTATCCTAAAGGCACTGCCACGACAGAGCTGTCACGGCAGGTAAGTTTAGTTCAAAGACTTAAGCCAAAATTTTCAATATTTTTTTGAGCAAAAATAAACTAAGTAAAAGACACAATTTTAAAACTAAATTAGACTCCATTAATGGAGGGATGCCACCCCCAAACTCAAGGGTTGCATTGCCCTCAATGCAAATGAAAAAATAAAATAAAAGAAAAGTACATCACAAAATATATATAAGCAGACATCAAAATAAGTTAAGAAACTCAAATTTTATTCGCTTTCGTCACTGCTGCTGCTGACTCGGAGCTGGTGGCGGGCACGAGCCTTCTGAACTGGTTGACGGATGGGGGAGGCAGATGTGTTCTTCGTTTTGACCTCCCTCGGAGGTTGAATTCTGGTAGGGGAGATGTGAGGGGGTTTCTCCACAACATGTACCTCCGAACTGCTGCTGCTGTCACCGCTACTGCCACTGCCGCTATCCGGCTTGTTTTTGTCCGCCATTCTCTTCTGCCGTTTCACCGATGTAAACTCTTTGGAGAGATTCCTCTTAACAGAGGGTTTGTTATCGCTTTCCTCCCAAATGGAGGAAGAAGAGAAACTGGCAATGAAGGCGTCAAGCTCTTCCGAGGGCATTCTTCTCTTGGTACCTCGGGCAGATGTATCAGCTGCACGGTTGCTGCCGGCGGCTGTCGTGGCAAGGGTTGGTGTGGATGCTGTAGACGGTGTCCTTGGTGTGGCAGCAGGTGTTGGGGTGTGGGCAAGGGTTGGGACAGCAAAATAATGGGAAGGGAAGGTAGGAAATACAACATCAGGGAAATTTAAAGAGGTTTGGATGAATTGTACCGTAGTTGCGGTGAAATCCCTGATGAAGCTCATAAGACCGAGCTATCGTTCCTCCATCTTCTGTATGGTAGCAAGGATCTGAGAGGAAGAGTCGGTCGGGGCTGCTGCTGTTGTTTGCTGCTTGGCTTCCGTGGTAGCAGGTTCAGTGTCTATCGGCTCTGTCGTGTCTACTGCCGTGGCAGTGGGATCAAAAGATGACAGCGAGGTGGCAGCAGTCTGCTCCATCAAGCTGAGTATATTCTTGTCGGTCCATCCCTTCCCTTGGACTCGTAGATCGGTGGCAGCTTCAGGTATCCTATGGCCGTGGCAGAGGGATGTGATGAGGTAAGGAAGGTAGAGCGGTCCCGTCGCCCGGTGTACACACTCCAAAATGCTTTTGCGGATGAAGCTGCCCACATTAATAGGCCTCTCATGCAAAATAGAATGAATGATGGCTAACCTAGGTTGGTCGACAGTGGTGTTATGTGAGGATGGCATGATGCGCTTTTTGATAAAAGCGTTCCACAATTTAGCTTCCGGCAGGAGTTGAACTCTTTTAACCGTCCTCGGGTTCTTTGGATTTGTATTCCACTGTGTACCTTCATCTGTTATCTCTGCCATGACAGCATCGTGGGCAGCAGGGTCTAGGCTGTTCAGAAATTGCTGGTGACCATCATCGTTACTGCCCACGTAAAATCCGTACAAGGTGTTGATGTATTCTACTTCGAATGGCACTTCCCTCCCTCGCACGGTAACTGCTGTCGCCGTTCTGCTGTTGATGGCAGCGTAGAAATCTTGAACTAGAGATACGTTCATCTCCTCTGGTTGTTCGGCAAAGATCTGCCACTATAGGGCCTTGATTTTTCTGGCAATGAACGACTGCAGGCCCAAATTGTCCTCCTTGGAGGTGTAGATAAATCCCCTTTCCTCCCACATGTCTCTGATTTGGAACGATCGTGGGGTTGATGCTGTCGGGGTGGAGCCGGAGGCAGCACTCTTTCGGGTGTTTCTGGAAGACTTGGTTGCAAGGGTTGAGAGAATAAAAATGAAAGTAAATAAAATTTCTAGAGGAAGCAAGTAAGAAGAGTAGAAGTGAGTGAAAAATGAAAAATGAAACGAGGTTTATATAGAGAAGAGTTTGCTGCCCGTTGGAGCTGTAACGGCAGGCGCAAATAACGGGGCCAACTGTTACGCGGTTTCTGACGCGTCTGTCACGCGCTTGCGTGTCTACTGCGTGTCTGTTACGCGTTTGCGTGTCTGTCGCGACATCGTGTCGACAACCTGTATTTTCCGCGTCTATCGCGGCAGCTGTAATGTCAGGCTCCAAAATTTGGGCTTTTTGGGCTGGTGGAAGGATGATGGGCTGAATTCACTTCTCCTTTTCTTCTTGTCTCCTTTATTTCCTAAAAAGAAAACAATAAAAATAATAAAATAAATCTAATTTCCTAATATATAACTAATAAATAATAAAAATAATTAAAAATAAAATTTAGGTTAAATTAGGGATGCCAGGTGGGGCATCTCCTAAGGTAACCACTTCCTGCATTCTTGGGGCTTCAGTCCCCTGATAATGCTTCAAGCGCTATCCATTGACTTTAAATTGGTGCCCGTCTTTTAAAGATCTAATCGTGATAGCACCATGGGGAAAAACCTGCACCACTTGGAATGGGCCAGACCATCTAGATTTCAGCTTCCCTGAGAAGAGTTTCAACCTAGAGTTAAAAAGCAACACAAGCTGCCCTGGGCAGAACTGTCGTGGCAGCAACTTCTTGTCATGCCACTTCTTAGTTTTATCTTTGTAGATTCTTGCGTTGTCATAGGCCATTATCCGAATTTCTCCAATTTCGTTAAGGTCAAGTAGCCTTTTCTGCCCTGCCTTTTTCAAGTCTATATTCACTGCCTTGATTGCCCAGTATGCTCTGTGCTCTATCTCGACAGGTAAATGGCATGTTTTCCCGTAAATCAGTCGGTAAGGATACATTCCCAATGGAGTTTTGAAAGCTGTCCTGTAAGCCCATAACGCATCATTAAGGTGTAAAGACCAATCTTTCCGAGTTGGCTTAACCATATTTTCAAGAATGTTCTTGACTTGCCTGTTGGATATTTCAGCTTGTCCATTGATCTGAGGGTGATATGCTGTTGCAATTCGATGCTTGACACCATACTTTTTCAAGGCAGCAGCTATAACCCTGTTGTCAAAATGCCTCCCTTCATCACTGATGATCACCTTAGGGATGCCGAATCTGGAAAAGATGTTTTTATGTAAAAACCTTTGAACTGTCTTGGCATCATTTTTTTGAGTGGCGATAGCTTCAACCCACTTGGACACATAATCTACTGCCAGAAGGATGTACAAATTCCCACATGAAGATGGGAATGGTCCCATAAAATCGATCCCCCAAACGTCGAAGATCTCGACTTCAAGAATGTTCTGTAGCGGCATCTCGTGTCTCTTTGAGACGTTTCCTCTCTATTGACACTTGTCACAGCTCTTGTAGAAAATTTGAGCATCTTTATACAGTGACGGCCAATAGAATCCTGACTGCAAAACCTTGGCAGCAGTTTTGTTGCCCCTAAGTGTCCTCCATACTATGAAGTATATCTTCCTGTTCATCCTATGGTACGCATCTCCTTATAATCTGATCTGCACAGATTTTGAAAAGAAGAGGTTCGTCCCAATAATAATGCTTAACATCATTTTGGAACCTCTTCCTGGCTTGATAATTAAGGTCAGGAGGAATTATTCCGTTAACTAAAAAATTAACGAAATCAGCATACCAGGGGAGTTCAGAAGACTTACCTGCTGCCATGGTTGTCGCGGCAGTGATTGTGGCAGCAAATAACTGCTCATCAGGGAAGGTCTCCAATATGTTTGTCTCATCTGTCGGTAGACTCTTTCTCTTCTCCAACCTTGACAAGTGATGTGCCACTTGATTCTTTGTCCCCCTTTTGTCATTGATTTCAAGGTCGAATTCTTGCAATAGCAGGATCCAACGTATCAGTCGAGGCTTTGCATCCTTTTTCGTGAACAAGTATTTCAATGTAGAGTGGTCTGTGTGCACTATGACCTTTGTTCCAAGTATATAAGAATGAAACTTGTCAATGGAGAATACCACAGCTAATAATTCCTTCTTTGTGGTGGTGTAGTTCACTTGGGCGTTGTTCAATGTTTTGCTGGCATAGTATATGACATGAAAAAGTTTGTCTCTCCGCTGCCCAAGTGCTGCCCCAATAGCATAGTCACTAGCATCACACATGATCTCAAATGGCTGTGTCCAGTCTGGTGGCTGTACTATTGGGGCTGTTACCAGTTTTTCTTTCAGAACCTTGAATGCCTCAGTACATTCAACGTTAAAGTCGAAGGGTCGGTTCTGCTCCAGAAGATGGCATAGGGGCTTGGTGATCTTTGAAAAGTTCGCAATGAACCTTCGATAAAAACCAGCATGTCCTAAGAAACTTCTGATTCCCTTGACTGTGGTGGGTGGCGGCAGCTTTTCGATCACTTCTATCTTAGCTCTGTCGACCTCTATGCCACGACAGCTAATCTTATGGCAAAGGACTATCCCTTCACCCACCATGAAGTGACATTTTCCCAGTTCAAAACCAAGTTTGCTTTTTCACATCTCTCGAGCACCTTTTGTAGGTTTCCTAGGCAGTTTTCAAAGTTGTCTCCAAAGACTGAAAAATCATCCATAAAGATCTCTAGGAAATCCTCCACCATATCGAAGAATATTGCCATCATGCACCTTTGAAAGGTGGCTGATGCATTGCATAGTCCAAAAGGCATTCTCCTAAAAGCGTAAGTTCCGTAAGGGCATGTGAATGTCGTCTTTTCTTGATCTTCCGATGCGATAGCTATTTGATTGTAACCTGAATAACCATCAAGAAAACAATAGTAAGGTTTACCCGCTAATCTATCAAACATTTGATCAATAAAGGGTAAATGAAAGTGGTCCTTTCGGGTAGCTTTGTTAAGCTTCCGGTAGTCCATACAAACCCTCCAACCGGTCACAGTCCTAGTTGGGATTAGCTCATTGTTTTCGTTGGTTACCACGGTCATTCCTCCTTTCTTGGGAACACACTGTACCGGGCTCACCCATTTGCTGTCTGAGATGGCGTAGATTATTCCAGCATCTAACCATTTAATTATCTCTTTTCGCACCACCTCTTTCATAGCATGGTTCAGACGCCTTTGTGAATCAATAGTCGGCTTATGATCATCCTCTAAAAGAATTTTATGCATACATAACGCCGGACTAATGCCTTGAATATCAGCTATCATCCATCAAATAGCCTTTTTGTGCTGCTGCAGCATCCCTATTAATTGTTGTTCCTGTTCCCGCATCAACTTGGAAGAGATGATTACGGGCAACGTATCATTTAAACCAAGGAAAACATATTTTAACTGCACTGGCAGGGGCTTAAGATCTAAAACAGGGGGCTCAATAGTTGATGGCTTTTGAATTGCATGGTTATCCGAGGTATAATTTAAAGGCTCGAATAACTTACCTGGACGATTTCCTATCCAGTTTACCTCATCTTGATCTTCAGTATCAGATTCTGAGGAGCTGCTGTCGTCGGTGCTGTCGTGACAGTCTTCTAAGTGGCTGCCGAGGTAGTGACCAATTTTTATGTCGTGGCAGCCCGACCTGATGCAGGGTTGGTCAAGGGTAACTTCAGTGATAACCTTGCATTCTTCTTCTACATCAGCATGCTTCATTGCTTGGAGAACATTCAACTTTATTTCTTGGTCGTTCACTCTCATGGTGAGTTCTCCTTTTTTCACATCAATTAGTGATCTTCCCGTGGCTAAGAATGGTCGCCCTAGGATGATTGGTGTGTTTTCATCTGCTTCACAGTCTAAGACAAGAAAGTCAGCAGGAAAAATAAACTTATCCACTCTTACCAGAATATCTTCGATTTTTCCTTCCGGATGAACGTAAGAGCGGTATGCCAGCTGCAGAATTACTGTTGTGGGCCGAGCTTGTCCAATACCTAATTTCTGAAAAACAGATTTGGGCATTAAATTTATACTAGCACCAAGATCACAAAGTGCCTTACCCACATATTTGTCTTCGATTACACATGGTATGATGAAGCTCCCAGGATCCTTCTTTTTCTAGGGTGGATGCTTGTGCAGAATACTCATGCATCCTTCTATCATCTTAACCGTTTCAAATTCCCCAAGTCTAGATTTCTTTGACATGGCATCCTTGAGAATTTGGCATAACCAGGCATCTCCCTAACGACATCTAACATTGGAATGTTGATGTGAACCTACTTAAAAATATCATAAATCTTTTTAAGCTGTGATTCTTGTTTCAATTTCTGTAACCGTTGAGGAAAAGGAGGTGGGGGGACGATAATCAGCAATTCGTCCTTCCCACTATATACGGATCTGAGGAGGTTTGGGTTCATCATCTTTCTCCTCTGTCCCTTCTGCTGTCGTGACGGGCTCATCGACAGCGGGCTGTTTGTTACCTGTCGGGGCAGGTTCCTTGGCAGGTGACTCCAAGGCTGGTTCAACTGATTCAACTTCCTTCTCAGGCCCTGGTAGTTTCTTCCCACTCCTAGTAGTGATGGCTTTACACTGCTCATGTATGGGCTGTCTAGAGTTTTCAGTATTGCTAGGAAATCTGCCATTCTGCCTTGGGTTGATATGCTGGGAAACTTGACCCATCTGTGTCTCCAACGATTTCAGAGTAACTTCATGATTTGTCATCCGCATCTCTGTTTTATCCATGAATGTCTCTGTCTTCTTGACAAAGTGATTCATGTTCTCAATTTAAGTTCCTGTTTGAGACATAAACATAGCCAGAGTCTGTTCCAATATACTGTTTGTGGCAGCTGGTGGCTGTTGCTGCTGCTGCGGTTGCTGCCGAGTCAGCAATCTAGGTCCTCCCTGATTCTGATTATTCTGTGCTTGAGGATTCAGGGTATTATTAGGATTACTCCAAGAGAACTTGGGATCCTTTCTACAGCTGGGATTGTAGTTGTTGGAGTTATAATTCTGCTTATTGTAGTTTCCAACATACTTTCCCTCTTCTAACTGTATTGGACATTCCTCCGAACTGTGATTTCCTTCACAAATTTCGCATATCTCTTCAGCAGCGTATACAGGCAGTGAATCATCGTTCAAGAGCTTCTTCATTGCCTTAGTGAGATATGCCACCTGTGATTTCATTGTGCTGTCGGCCTCATAGTCCTTTACAGCTAGGACCCGTTTACCCCCTCTTCTAGCTGTCAGGAACTGCTCCTCATTCTTCCCCAGATTTTTCAATACCGCCATCGCTTCATCTGGGTCTTTGTCCAGCAGTAATCCGTTTGCTGTTGAATCAATTCTAATACGAGTTTGTAAATTGGCAGCATTATAAAACTTTGTTACATGGTTCCAAACGGGGAATCCATGCATCGGGCAGTTCCTTAGAAGAGTGGTAAATTTGTCCCAAGCCTCGTGTATTGGCTCGTCATCTTCCTGTTGAAAAGTAGCAATTTCGTTACGTAATCGCTCAGATAAGTGTGAAGGATTAAAACGAGATAAGAATTCACGAGTTAAATCTGCCCAAGTTCTAATTGAACCCAGCGTAAGTTTATTCCACCAAGTCTTTGCTCTGTCCCTCAATGAATGGGGAAATAACCGAAGCCTCAGTATCTCCGGATTAACTCCTGGTAGTCTAAACGAACCACAGATTTCCTGGAACATTTTCAGATACTCCCTAGCATCCTCTGTAGCAGCACCACTAAATTGACCGGCGTTGTTGATCATGCTGAACATAACAGGTTTCGGCTCAAAGTTATCAACATCTACATCCGGCAGCGTGGTTTCTAGTTCTACATGATCATTCAGCATGTAGTCTCGGCATGACCGTCGTGCGGCAACGGCATGAGGGTCGACGATAGGAGGAATGATCTCTCCATTTTCGACAGGATTGTTATTATCCTGGGGATTCCCTTGGTTGTTCATTGCCTCTATCTATTCTTCAAGGTATTCGTTTCTGGCTAGTACGTGGCGAAGTCGGTTCCTAAGTTTGTATGAACGTTCTATTTCAGGATCTAATGGATACTCAAGTTCCTCTCCTCGTCTCGATCTGCGCATAAACAAGAAACCTTGTGAAAAGCACAGGTTGAACAAACCAAAATAAAACAGAAAAATAAAAAGAATGCAGTAAAAGATAGGGTAAAGTTATGTTGCCAGTCCCCGGCAAAGACGCCAAAAACTTGTTGCGTGTAAAAGTGTCTATCGCAATTGTAGTGCAAGTGTACACGACGCAAGTAGTAAAGTGATACAGAAGTATCAGATATCGTCTCCACAGGGATTGGGCTAATAGCTTCACCTTGAATTACTGCACGAGAGTAAAAAGAAAAGTTTAAGATATTGTCACGAAAATAGTAAAGAGTACTGGAAAATAGGATTAAAAGAATCAAGATAGAGAGAATGAGCTGGTATTGAATTGCTCAGTAGTGTAGGTATTGCTAAGTCTAGGAATATCTGCTCTGTCGTCGTCCCCGTCGCGGCAGCACCCGTCGCGGCGGCAATCTGTTGTTTGTCGCGACATCGAACACACAACTCTGTACTTCAAGCTTGGCAAGAATCCCTAATGTGCCCTGGCCTATCCCTAGGTCCAAGTCTGTCGATGAACACGTCTTTGATGATACCTCCCGGCGTGAATCGAAGGATGAACACCGATGTTGTTGAATTCTTCTTTAGCCACTTAACCTCGTCCTATCCCTAGGTCCGAGATAGTTCAACTATAAACTAGAGAACTCGCACTTATTCCTTTCGTATACTTAACTCTCCCGATATTAAGTAAATAGATAACCTCGCAATGCTCTCCCGATACTCTTGCAAGATGTTAATAACCAGAATAAGAGAACTTGAAGTTTATTTTATTGAACTGAAAATTCCTAAAACAAAAGCAACCCTTGCAACTACTTTACAAATCAACCTGTGGCCCTAAGGGGAATTTAGAACATGTCGAGAGGGTGAAAACGGCTAAGGTTTTAGGAAGAAGGCTAGAGATAGGTGATGTCCTTTCCTAGGTCGAATTACATGCCTTTATATAGGCTTTGGGTCCAAGTTTTCTAATATGGCAAGAATACAAGTTTAAATTAAAGTACAATTCTAATAAAGACTAAATCTTCAGAGAATATAGCTTTAACTCGTCCTTCCTTCTTGCTTGGAATTTCTCTCCTTGAACTTTGGGCTTGGCCTTCATTCTGATCTAGGGCTTGGAAAAATATAGTGGTATTCCACGACAGACGGGCTTAATTTTCTCTTTATGTCGAGGTCCACTTTGTTTCTTCTCCTCAAAACTGCTGTCGTCCTCGGCTGCCACGACGACAACCATGGCAACATCGTCCTCCTTGACTGCTCATCCATTTCCAACTTTTCTGTTTCACTGCCCAGCGCCTGCTTCTCCATCTGCTACAGCAGCAACCTGCAAAAGCAACCAATTTCAGTAGAAACTGTGCCTTTTAATATAATTGTGATGTCTAACTGTAATCTAGCCTAAGTGCAATGAATTATGCTTGAATGCAGCAAAAATATGGGTTAAATAGGGGGCAAATAATAGAACTTTTACACACTCAACAGTCTTACAGACCAAATCTAGACCCAAAGTCTTCCTATCATACAACTCAGTCCAACAAATAGGAGTACGACATTTACGACCATACAGAGCCTCATATGGTGCTGTAAAGTGCTCATAAGTCCTATATTTTATGCATATTTCATCTCATATTATTGTTGTTCTTAAGTGCATTCTAGGCATATTTAGGTGCATGCATGAATTGTTTACAATATTCTCCGCTTTGCCTTGTTTCTGTTGAATATCTTTGATTTGGTGAGAAAAGATACTGTTTTAGTTTAGTCTTAGTTTCAGGTGCTAGAAGCTGTCAGAAGAAGAGAGGAGCCGAGGAGCTGATGCTGAGGCAGCAAGCCAAAGAGCTGTATTGAAGTAGTTCAACACAGTGAGAGATGCTGCCGAGTAGCTGCTGCCGCCATACTTGCCGCCAGGGCAGCAATCGGAGGAATTGGTAAATTGGAGTGCGATTGGAAGAACATAATTTTCTGAGTCCAATGAGCCCATCCATGCTATTTTCTGATGCCGGAAATAGCAGACTGAGCCGCCCAAGAGGAAATTGTCCAAGGCGGCTTAAGGTTACTTATGGCACAAAGAGTCCAACTTCAAGTCAAAGAAGTCATACTTAAAGGATGCATTCAATGCAAAAGCTACTTTATCATAAAGAAGACTTCTACTCCAAGGAGGACTTACCCTAGGCCATGCCCTATATATATCTGATCATACCTTGTATTTGAGACAACTCATAGTCGGCATAGCTTAGGTTTCTCTTGTGTTTTCTAGCCGCCACTATGTTCTAAATTCTTTAGGGTTTGGGTTATGTTGTAAAGTAGTTGTGAGAATGATTGTTTAGGTTTAAGTTTGTTTTTGCTCTTGCAAGATGTTAATAACCAGAATAAGAGAACTTGAAGTTTATTTTATTGAACTAAAAATTCCTAAAACAAAAGCAACCCTTGCAACTACTTTACAAATCAACCCGTGGCCCTAAGGGGAATTTAGAACATGATGAGAGGATGAAAACGGCTAGGGTTTTGGGAAGAAGGCTAGAGAATAGGTGATATCCTCCCTAGGTCGAAATACATGCCCTTATATAGGCTTTGGGTCCAAGTTTTCTTAACTAGCAAGAATACAACTTTAAATTAAAGTACAACTCTAACAAAGACTAAATCTTCAGAGAATCTAACTTTAAATCGTCCTCCTTCTTGCTTGGGATTTTCTCTCCTTGAACTTTGGGCTTGGCATTCCTTCTGATCTAGGGCTTGGAAAAATATACTGGTTTTCCACGACAGACGTGCTTAATTTTCTCTATACGTCGAGGTCCACTTTGCTTCTTCTCTTCAAAACTACTGTCGTCCTCTGCTGTCACGACGGCAACCATGGCAACATCGTACTCCTTGACTGCTAGTTCCAGCTTTTTTGTATCACTGCCCAGCGCCTGCCACGACTGCTGCCCTGGATGCTGTCACGACTGCTGCCCTGGATGCTGTCCCGACTTCTGCCCTGGGTGCTGTCACGACTGCTGCCCTGGATGCTGTCACGACTGCTGCCCTGGATGCTGTCACGACTACTGCCCTGGATGCTGTCACGATTGCTGCCACAACAGATACCTACAAAAGTAACCAAATTTAGCAGTATCTGTGCAGTTTTATCTAAATGTGATGTTGATGCAAAACTCAACCTAAAATGCAGTTAAACATGCTTGCGTGCAGCAAAAATAAGGATAAATGATGGGTAAAATATAGAACTTTTATGCACTGATCACACCCCCAAACTCGAATCTTTGCTTGTCCTCAAGCAATTCAAACCTAAAAGAAAAATAATTTTTTTTGGCTTAAAACAGTAAACTTTCCCTTACCCTTCATTCATAAAACTATTGATAGCAGCACCTTGTCGGGTAATTTAGGATTCGTCCGAAATCTTGCTATAGTCCTCATGCAGTGTATGCATGCTTGTGAACAATTATATGCCAAGACTCCCTTAGTTTCACTAGAATATTCCAGCTTCTAACTTGAATTTTTATGCCAAAGTTTATCTATTTGAAGGCACTTCTTATGCTCCTTTAATTTTTTTGTTTAGACTCGATTTTTTTAAGCTTAAGTTTCACTAGAGCCGGTTTCGGACACCTTTAGCTAACTTCCTAGAGCCGGTTTCGGGCACCTCTAGGGCTATTGAGTCTATTTTGCTAAACTTCTTTTCCTAGAGCCAGTGTTAGGCACCTCTAGGGGCTATTCAAGTGCTAAGCTTCCTATTCTAGTTAACTAGTAGAGTTCTAGGCAGTATAACAGTCACAATGGTATTTAAATTTCAGAACTATAGAAAGGCTCTAAATTGCTCCTAAAACTATCCTAAAGGCGTTGCCACGACAGAGGTGTCACGGCAGGTAAGTTCAATTCAAAGACTTAAGCCAAAATTTTCAATATTTCATTTTTTGCATAAAAATAACTGCAACACAATTAAAACTAAATGCAATATTATATTAATAATTAGGAGGACTGCCTACCCCTAAACTCAAGGGTTGCATTGTCCTCAATGCATGTCACAAGACATAAAAATGAAAAACAGAAAATAAAAATGATAGAAAAGTGAAACATCACAAAAAGATAATGTATACAGCAGGCGACAGAGAAAAGGAAAAAGAAAACTTAAGTTGTGCGGCTGTCGTTGCTGCTGCTGGAGATTTGGATGAGGAGTTTTCGACGGGCAGTCTCCCTGAACTTTGTTGGAGGAGCTGTGGGTGCTGCCCTGAGAGTATGAGTGCTGCTGCGGTAGGGGTGGAGGCAGAGCTTCCTCGGGTTGTTTGTAACGTCATTGTAAGGGTTTTCTCTGTTTACCTAATAACACAAACAAACTAAAAACTAATATCAAATTTCTAATTCCTAAATAATAAAGATAGAACAAGATAAAAATAAAATACAATAAAATAGGTTAAATTAGGAGTGCCTTGAGGGGTATCTCCTAAAGTAACTACTCCCTGTTCTATTGATGCTTGAGGGGTCGTTTCCGGTACTTCTTGAAGTCCATCCGTACCCTCCATCTGGTGATTATTCTTATGGTGGGGGCTCCTTTCTTTCTCTTCCCTTTGTAGCCCATGAAGTCCTTGTTTTCGTTGAATGTTATTGTGGTGGAATGTAGCCCTTGCTGTCGTGTCTGTTGTTGCGGCAGCCAGTTATTTTGACAGTCCTTTATCAGGTTACTTTGCAGGTCAATGGGACATTGGTAAGTGCCATCACTCTCTATATCAAATTTTGTTGGCCACTCGTAGATCTCCATCAGTAGAGATATCGATGATTCTAAATCCACCGGTGTTGGTTCCTCAAATACCTGCAATGGAATCAGTGAGTTTTCAAAGAATTCAAAAGGTTCGTTTATTACCTGCTCGTATTCCATTTGTGAGGCACTGTCATTGGGTAGCTCTTCTAGGTGGTCGTGCAAGTGCCATGACAGGTATGGATGTGTGCAATCTTGACCGGGCTTAACCGAGGTAGTGGGTTGAGAGTTTTCCTCGGATGTGGTTGCTGCCGTGACATTCTCTTGAATTTCACTCAGCGTTGTCGCGATGTTGCTCCATTCCGGTTCCTCGATCATTGTCATGGCAAGTTGTTGTTTAGACTCATCATATGTTGGGTATTCCTTCACATGGGCATCCTCGTCACATTGCCTCAGGATTTCAGGTTCATCTATGGCATGAATAAGGGTCGGTCTGCTCAAGATTTCATCCATCTTGGCGATACTTGCGTCCATAGAAGCTGACAATTCTTGAGTGAGTGCCATGAAGGCTTGTAGTGTGTCTTCTAAGGATTTTGACTGCTCTTGAGGATGATGACATTGCCAGGGCATGTCGGGTTCTGCAGCAAAACTTTTATGGTATAAAACTTTTTGCGGGTTTTGATCGTACCATAAAAAATTTTGCTGCTGCGGCATCGACATTTTTTGTCCCTGTTGCTGTTGTGGCAGCATATCTTGTTCTTGTTGGTTCTATCGTTGGTTGTCCATATATTCACCGAAAAAATAGGGACGACTTTCGAATACATGATGACCTTTACGATAATTGCAAGAACTTTCCCACATGAGCTCTCGAATGGTTTTTCCTGGCATGTTGATGCTCCTTAAACCTGTATTTCACCTGAGTTTTTTTTGATAAAAGTAGAAAAAGAAAAAGAAAAAGAAAAAGAAAAGAAAAGTGCAGAAGCTAGGGTAAGAGTGTGTTGCCAGTCCCCGACAACGGCGCCAAAAACTTGTTGCGTGTAAAAGTGTCTATCGCAATGTAGTGCAAGTGTACACGACGCAAGTAGTAAAGTGCTACGGAAGTATCGAATATCGTCTCCATAGGGACTGGGCTAACCCTTTCCTTCGCTATCTGCACAAGGGGAAAAAATAGTTTAAGATATTGTCACGAAAATAATAAAGAATACTTAAATAAAAGAGTGAGAGAATCAAGATAGAGAGAATGAGCTGGTATTGAATTGCTCAGTAGTGCAGGTATTGCTAAGTCTGGGAAAATCAGTTCTGTCGTCGTCCCCGTTGCGGCAGCACCTGTCGCGGCGGAAGTCTGTTGCTTGTCGCGGCAGCAAACATTCAACTCCGTACTTCAAGTTTGGCAAGAATCCCTGCTGTTCCTTGGCCTATCCCTAGGTCCAAGTCTGTCGATGATCATTTCTTTGATGATACCTCCCGGCATGAATCGAAGGATGAACACCGATGTTGTTGAATTCTTCTTTAGCCACTTAACCTCGTCCTATCCCTAGGTCCGAGATAGTTCAACTATAAACTAGAGAACTCGCACTTATTCCTTTCGTATACTTAACTCTCCCGATATTAAGTAAATAGATAACCTCGCAATGCTCTCTCGATGCTCTTGCAAAATGTTAATAACCAGAATAAGAGAAATTGAAGTTTATTTTATTGAACTGAAAATTCCTAAAACAAAAGCAACCCTTGCAACTACTTTACAAATCAACCCGTGGCCCTAAGGGGAATTTAGAACATGATGAGAGGATGAAAACGGCTAGGGTTTTGGGAAGAAGGCTAGAGAATAGGTGATATCCTCCCTAGGTCGAAATACATGCCCTTATATAGGCTTTGGGTCCAAGTTTTCTTAACTAGCAAGAATACAACTTTAAATTAAAGTACAACTCTAATAAAGACTAAATCTTCAGAGAATCTAACTTTAAATCGTCCTCCTTCTTGCTTGGGATTTTCTCTCCTTGAACTTTGGGCTTGGCATTCCTTCTGATCTAGGGATTGGAAAAATATACTGGTTTTCCACGACAGACGTGCTTAATTTTATCTATCTGTCGAGGTCCACTTTGCTTCTTCTCCTCAAAACTGCTGTCGTCCTCTGCTGTCACGGCGACAACCATGGCACCATCGTCCTCCTTGACTGCTGGTTCCAGCTTTTCTGCATCACTGCCCAGCGCCTGCCACGACTGCTGCCCTGGATGCTGTCATGACTGCTGCCCTGGATGCTGTCACGACTGCTGCCCTGGGTGTTGTCACGACTGCTGCCCTGGATGCTGTCACGACTGCTGCCCTGGATGCTGTCACGACTGTTGCCACAGCAGATACCTGCAAAAGTAACCAAATTTAGCAGTATCTGCGCAGTTTTATCTAAATGTGATGTTGATGCAAAACTTAACCTAAAATGCAGTTAAGCATGCTTGAGTGCAGCAAAAATAAGGATAAATGATGGGTAAAATATAGAACTTTTATGCACTGATCAGAAGAGCATAATTTTCTGAGTCCAAACCTTGAAGGTCTACCGAGTTCGCCGTCGAGTCACTCCTCCGTTCCATTGTTGCGGCAGGGAAAGCGTCGAAGCACCAATCTGCCATCTTCCGCTGAGGCAGCAGAGTCTGGCAGCGCAAGACAACTCAACCTATTCAACGCAGTTTCACACTACTAAGCAACATAACCTGACCCATTCTATCACTTTGATCTCTTCTATCAATTACTTGTGTTATTTACTTTTCTTTTACAAACTAAAATTTACTTGTGCATTTAATTTTCCTTGTATAGGAATTGTGATTCGAATTATCTATCCAATCCTCGTGGGAGACGATATCTTTTATACTTTAACTGAACAAGAGTATGCACTTGCGCTCATATTTAGAGAACACCCAAACAGTTTACAAGTTTTTGGCGCCGTTGTCGGGGATTGACAACAGTAAATTCATCTTTATTTTTCTGCACTTTTAATTTATTGCATTTAATTTCAGTTTTTATTTTTACTTCTTATTCAGAAAAAAATTACAGTTTTCTTGTCTAGTTCATGACCAGAGCAAACCTGTCAGCCGAAATCGTTTACATAGATGACATCGAACGACGAGCAAGGAAACTAAAGAAAGAAGCAAGAGAAGCCCTCAAAGAAGCTAAAGAGAAAGGAAAAGCAGATGCAACCATGTATAACAGCCAAGATGACAACCCTGCCAACAATGCCCGTAACGGCAGGGATGGACAGCAAGATCTGCCACCTAGGCAACAACCCCCAATTTCGCCCAAGCAGCAACAATATGTGCATACCACCAGGGATTATTTGGAGCACGACTTTAGAGGATTTGACCCAACTGTTGCAGAGCCTAAAATCGAAGAAAATCATTTCGAGCTGAAGCCCATCATGTTCAACATGATAAACACATTGGGGCAGTTTGGAGGAACTGCCATGGAAGATGCTCGGCAACACTTAAGAGGATTCCTAGATATTTGCAGAGCTTTCAAGATACAGTGAGTCCATCAAGATGTGCTTAAGCTGAGATTATTTCCCTATTCACTGAGGGATAGGGCAAAGCAGTGGCTGAACAACCAACCGGTGGGATCATTCAACACTTGGATAGAGTTGTGCAAGGACTTCTGTTGAGTGTGTAAAAGTTCTATTATTTACACCCTTTTTAACCCATATTTCTGCTGCATTCAAGCATCATTTCATTGCATTTAGGTTAGTTTACAGCATAACATCACAAATATATAAAAGGCACGGATTCTACTAAAAGATGGCGTATTTTGCAGGTTGCTGCCATAGTTGACGAGAAGGCAGGCGCAGGGCAGAGAAGCAGAAGAGCTGAACTGGACAAGCAGACGACGAGGACGAAGCTGCCATGGAGCTGTCGTGACAGCATGGTGACAGCAACCTTATGAAGTGGAAAAGTAAAGTGGACCTCGATAGACAGAGAAAAATCTGCTCGTCTGTCGTGTGAAAGCCAAATATTTTTCCAAGCCCCGGATCAAAAGATATGACAAGCCAAAGCTCAAGGAGAGGAAATCCCTAGAAACAAGGATGGCGGCTGCAAAGTAGGAACTTTAGAGATTAAGTCTTTATTAGAATCTTACTTTTAATTAAAGTTGTAATCCTTGTTAACTTAGAAGACTTGAGCCCAAAGCTTATATAAGGGCATAGATTTTAACCTAGAGACATAATACCCCATAACCGATATCCCAAACCCCTCCGCCGTTTACCCATCGTCGTTATGTTCTAAAACCCCCTAGGGCCACGTGTTGTTTTGTAAAGTAGTTGCAAGGGTTGTTTTGTTTTAGGATTTTCCAAGTTCAATAAAATAAACTTCAAGTTCTCTTATTTTGGTTTTAATATCTTGCAAGAGCATCGGGAGAGCATTGTGAGGTTATCTATTTACTTAGCATCGGGAGAGTTAAGTATACGAAAGAGATAAGATCGCGTTCTCTAGTTTATAGTTGAACCATCTCGTGCCTAGGGATAGGGCGAGGTTAAGTGGCTAAGGAAGAATTCATACACATCGGTGTTCATCCTTCGATTCACGCCGGGAGGTATCATCAAGGACGTGATCATCGACAAACTTGGACCTAGGGATAGGCCAAGGCAGATCTGGGATTCTTGCCAAACTTGAAGTACGGAGTTGGTGTGTTCGCTGCCGCGACAGCTAACAGACAGCCACCGCGACAGGTGCTGTCAGCGACGGGCGCGACGACAGAACTGGATTTCCTAAGCATCGCAATACCTGCACTACTGAGCAATTCAATACCAGCCCATTCTCTCTATCTTGATATTCCAACTCTTTTATTTACGTTTTACTTTATTATTCTCGTGACAATCTTCTCAATTATTTTCTTTACTTTCGTGCAGTGAATAAAGGTGAAGTCATTAGCCCAATCCCTGTGGAGACGATATCCGATACTTCGTATCACTTTACTACTTGCGTCGTGTACACTTGCACTACAATTGCGATAGACTCTTTTATACGCAACAAGTTTTTGGCGCCGTTGTCGGGGATTGGCAACATAACTACATCTTTCTTTTATTGCACTTTTCGTTTTTACTTTTATTTTCGTTTTTATTTTTATTTTTCTTTAATTTTTCTTTTGTGTTTTCAACTCTTGTTTTTCATGAAGTTTTCTTGTTTATGCGCAGATATAAAAGAGGCGAAGATCCTGAGTATAAATTAGATCCGGAAGTTGAACGTTCCTTCAATCTCAAGAAACAACTTCGCCACCTTTTAGACCGGAACGAGTACCTTGAGGAACAGCTAGAGCAGATGGCCCGTAATCCGCCCGCTGGTGATGGTATATCGCCTGTCGGCGATCCGCCCGCGGTAGATGGACGACGGTCATGTCGTGACTACATGCTGAACGATCATGTAGAGCTGGAGACCACGCTGCCAGATATTGATGTTGATAACTTCGAGCTTAAACCTGTCATGTTTAGTATGATCAACAATGCCGGGCAGTTTAGTGGTGCTGCGACAGAATATCCTAGGGAGCATCTCAAAACGTTCCAGGAGATCTGTGGTTCGTTTAGACTGCCAGGAGTTAGTCCGGAGATACTGAGGCTTCGGTTATTCCCCCATTCATTGAGGGACAGAGCTAAAACTTGGTGGAATAAACTCACACCGGGTTCAATCGTAACTTGGGCAGATTTATCTCGTGAATTCTTATCTCGTTTTAATCCTTCGCATTTATCTGAGCGATTACGTAATGAAATTGCTACTTTTCAACAGGAAGATGACGAGCCGATGCACGAGGCCTGAGACAGATTTACTACTCTTCTTCGAAACTGCCCAATGCATGGATTCCCCGTCTAGAATCAGGTTACAAAGTTCTATAATGCTGCCAACCTACAAACTCACATTCGAATTGATTCTGCAGCAAATGGATTATTATTGGATAAAGATCCGGACGAAGCTTTACAAGTTTTGAAAAATCTAGCCAAGAATGAAGAGCAGTTTCCGACTGCAAGAAGAGGGGGTAAACGGGTACTTGCTGTTAAGGATTATGAAGCCGACAGCACTATGAAATCACATGTAGCCTTCCTTACTAAAGCAATGAAAAGGTTATTGAATGATGATGGTTTACAAGGATTTGCTGTTGAGGAAGTATGCGATATCTGTGAGGGAAATCATAGTAGGGATGAGTGCCCAATAAATGTAGAAGAGGGAAATATGTTGGAAACTACAAGCCAAATTATAATTCCAACAACTATAATCCCAATTGGAGGAAGGATCCTAAGTTTTCATGGAGCAATCCCAACAATGCCTTGAATCCTCAAGCACATAATCAGAATCAGGGAGGTCCTAGATTGCTGACGCGACAGCAACTGCCGCCGCAGCAACAACAGCAGCCACCACCTGCCACGAGCAGTATATTAGAACAGACTCTGGCCACTTTTATGTCTCAGACGGGTACTTATATTGAGAATATGAATCAATTTGTCAAGAAGACAGAGAATTTCATGGATAAAACAGAGATGCGGATGACAAATCATGAAGCTACTTTGAAATCTCTGGAGACACAAATGGGTCAGGTGTCGCAACATATTAAGCCGAGGCAGAATGGAGGATTTCCTAGCAATACTGAAAATGCTAGACTGCCCCCACATGAGCAATGTAAGGCAATTACTACTAGGAGTGGGAAGAAACTACAAGGGCCGGAAAAGGAAGCTGAAATAGTAAAGGATCCAGCCGTAGACAAACCTACCGAGGAAGTTGCCCCGACAGATGATAAACAGACTGCTGCCGATGAACCTGTCACGACAGCAGAAGCGACAAAGGAGAAAAAAGATGATTATCGTCCTCTGATTCGCATGCAGTGGGAAGGACGCATTGCTGATTACCGTCCCCCACCACCCTTCCCTCAACGGATACAGCAAGCTAAGCAAGAATCTCAACTTAAAAAGATTTATGATATTTTTAAGCAGGTTCACATTAATATTCCGTTGTTAGATGCCGTTAGGGAGATGCCCGGTTATGCTAAATTTCTCAAGGATGTTATGTCAAAAAAATCTAAACTTGGGGAATTTGAAACGGTAAAGATGACAGAAGGTTGCATGAGCATTCTTCATCGGCAGCCACCCCAGAAAAAGAAGGATCCGGGGAGCTTCATCATAACTTGCGTAATCGGAAATAAATTCGTGGGTAAGGCACTTTGTGATCTTGGTGCTAGTGTTAATCTAATGCCCAAATCTGTTTTTCAGAAATTAGGTATTGGGAAGGCGCGGCCCACGACAGTAACTCTGCAGCTGGCAGACCGCTCTTACGTTCATCCTGAAGGAAAAATTGAAGATATTCTGGTAAGAGTGGATAAATTTATTTTTCCTGCTGACTTTCTTGTTTTAGATTGTGAGGCAGACGAAAACGCACCAGTCATCCTTGGGCGACCCTTCTTAGCCACGGGAAGATCACTGATTGACGTGGAGAAAGGAGAACTCACCATGCGAGTGAACGATCAAGAGATTAAGTTGAATGCTCTCCAAGCGAATGAAACATGCTGATGTGGACGAGGAATGCAAGGCCATCACTTATGTTACCCTTGATCAACCCTACATCAGGTCGGGCTGTCACGATATAAAATTTGGGCACTGCCGCGGCAGCCACCTACAAGCCTATCACGACAGCAACGACGACAGCACCAACGACAACGACTCCTCTGATTCCGATACATCTGATACTGAAGGTCAAGAGGAGGTAAACTGGATAGGCAATCGTTCAGGTAAGTTATTCGAACCTTTGAATTATACTTCGGATAACCATTTAATCCAAAAGCCATCTACTGTTGAACCACCTGCCTTAGAACTGAAGCCCCTGCCAGGGCGGCTTAAATATGCTTTTCTTGGTTCAAATGATACGTTGCCCGTAATCATCTCTTCTAAGCTGCCGCAGGAACATGAACGACAGCTAATCGACATGCTACGGCAGCATAAAAAGGCGATTGGATAGACGATTGCTGACATTCAAGGCATTAGTCCGGCGTTATGCATGCACAAAATTCTTTTAGAGGAAGATCATAAGCCGACTATAGATGCCCAAAGGCGGCTAAACCATGCGATGAAGGAGGTAGTGCGTAAGGAGATAATTAAATGGTTAGATGCTGGTATTATTTACGCCATCTTCGACAGCAAATGGGTGAGCCCGGTGCAATGCGTTCCCAAGAAAGGAGGAATGACCGTGGTGACCAATGAAAACAATGAGTTAATCCCAACCAGGACTATGACCGGTTGGAGGGTTTGTATGGACTATCGGAAGCTGAACAAAGCTACCCGAAAGGACCACTTCCCTTTACCCTTTATTGATCAAATGCTTGATAGATTAGCATGTAAACCTTACTATTGTTTTCTTGATGGTTATTCAGGTTACAACCAAATAGCTATTGCACCAGAGGATCAAGAGAAAACGACTTTTACATGCCCCTACGGAACATACGCATTTAGGAGGATGCCGTTTGGACTCTGTAATGCACCTGCCACCTTCCAAATGTGCATGATGGCCATATTCCCCGACATGGTAGAGGACTTACTTGAGATTTTCATGGATGATTTTTCCGTCTTTGGAGACGATTTTGAGGGCTGCCTCGGCAATCTACAAAAGGTACTTGAAAGATGTGAAAAAGCTAATCTTGTTCTAAACTGGGAAAAATGCCATTTTATGGTGGATGAAGGGATAGTCCTTGGCCATAAGATTAGCTGCCGTGGGATAGAAGTCGACAGGGCTAAGATAGAAGTAATTGAGAAGCTGCCGCCGCCGACCATAGTCAAGGGCATTAGGAGTTTTTTAGGGCATGCTGGTTTTTATCGGAGATTTATCGCAAATTTCTCGAAAATCACGAAGCCCCTATGTCATCTCTTAGAGCAGAACTGACCCTTTGACTTTAATGAAGAATGTACTGAAGCATTCAAGGTTCTGAAGGAAAAACTAGTAACAGCCCCCATAGTACAGCCACCAGACTGGACACAGCCATTTGAGATTATGTGTGATGCTAGTGACTATGCTGTCGGGGCAGCACTTGGGCAGCGCAGAGACAAGCTGTTTCATGTCATATATTATGCCAGCAAGACATTGAATGACGCCCAAGTAAACTACACCACCACAGAAAAGGAGCTGTTAGCTGTGGTGTTCTCCATCGACAAGTTTCGTTCTTACATACTTGGGACGAAAGTAATAGTGCACACCGACCATTCTGCCCTTAAGTACTTGTTCGCAAAGAAGGATGCCAAGCCTAGATTGATACGGTGGATCTTGCTACTACAAGAATTCGACCTTGAGATCAAGGACAAGAAGGGGACAGAAAATCAGGTAGCTGACCACTTGTCAAGGTTGGAGACGGGACAGAATCTACCAATAGATGAGACACACATATTGGAGACCTTCCCAGATGAGCAGCTCTTTGCCGCTGCAATCGCTGCCGCGACAGCCATGGCGGCAGGTAAGTCTTCTGAACTTCCCTGGTATGCTAATTTCGTTAATTTTATAGTTAGCGGAATACTTCCTTCTGATCTTAATTACCAAGCCAGGAAGAGGTTCCAAAATGATGTTAAGCATTATTATTGGGACGAACCTCTCCTTTTCAAAATGTGCGCAGATCAGGTTATAAGGAGGTGTGTACCACAAGAAGAGCAAGAAGACATACTCCATCACTGCCATGCTTCACAATATGGAGGTCACTTAGGAGGCAACAAAACTGCTGCCAAGGTGCTGCAGTCAGGGTTCTACTGGCCGACACTGTATAAAGATGCACAGGACTTCTACAAGAACTGTGACAGGTGCCAGCGGACAGGTAACATCTCGAGGAGAAACGAGATGCCACTACAAAACATTCTAGAAGTCAAGATCTTCGACGTTTGGGGGATTGATTTTATGGGACCTTTTCCATCCTCATGTGGAAATCTATACATCCTCCTAGCAGTGGATTATGTCTCCAAGTGGGTTGAAGCTATCGCCACTCAAAAGAATGATGCCAATACGGTCCAAAAGTTTTTACATAAAAGCATTTTTTTCTAGATTTGGCATCCCTAAGGCGATTATCAGTGATGAAGGGAGACATTTTGACAATAGGGTAATTGCTGCCGCCTTAAGGAAATATGGTGTCAAGCACAGGATCGCGACAGCATACCACCCACAGACCAATGGACAAGCTGAGATATCTAATAGGGAAGTGAAGAACATTCTTGAGAAGATGGTTAAGCCAACTAGGAAAGATTGGTCTTTACTCCTTAACGATGCATTATGGGCATATAGGACAGCTTTTAAGACTCCATTGGGCATGTCTCCATACCGACTGATTTATGGGAAAACCTGTCACTTGCCTGTCGAGATAGAGCACAAGGCATATTGGGCAATCAAGGCAGTGAACATGGACTTGGACAAGGCATGCCAGAAAAGGCTATTAGATCTGAACGAAATTGAAGAAATACGGACAATGGCCTACGACAATGCAAGGATTTACAAGGAGAAAACTAAGAAGTGGCATGACAGGAAGTTGCTGCCACGACAGTTCTGCCCAGGGCATCTTGTGTTGTTGTTTAATTCGAGGTTGAAACTCTTCCCAGGGAAGTTAAAATCTAGATGGTCTGGCCCGTTCCAAGTAGTACAAGTTTTCCCCATGGTGCCATCACAATCCAATCATTAAAAGACGGGCACCAATTCAAAGTCAATGGACATCGCCTCAAGCACTATCAGGGGACTGAAGCCCCAGGAATACAGGAAGTGGTTACTTTAGGAGATGCCCCACAAGGCATCCCTAATTTAACCTAAGTCTTATTTTTTTTATTATTTATTTTTATTATTATTATTTATTAGGTAATAAGGTTTATTTTAATTTGATTAATGTTTTTCTATTTTCTGTTTTTAGGAAATAAATAAGTCAAGAAGAAAAGAAGAAGTGGCCCAAGCCACCATCCATCCATCAGCCCAACAGAGCCCCTTTATTGAAGTCTGTCGTTTCGGCTGCCGCCGCAGACGGATAAGACAGGCTGTCAACAGACTGACACGGCAGACGCAGAAGCGTGTGACAGACGCGTAACAGACGCATAATGTGTCAGACGCGTCAGACACGCCAAAATGCAACAGTCGCCCCGTTATTCACGCCTGTCGTTACAGCATTAAATGGGCAGCAACTCGACCGCTATAAAACCCCGTTCTCACATTCATTTTTCATCACTTCTGCTTATTCTTACTTGCTTCCTCCTCTCTTTTTTATTTGCTTTCTTTACTTTCAAACCCTTGCAACTAATATGTCTTCTAGACAGACCCGCTGCGGTGCTGCCTCTGCCTCTTCATCAGCAGCACAGTCGCCCTTCGAAACTAAGGAATTATGGGAGGAAAGGGGCTTCATCTACATCCGCAAGGCACTGAACATGGGGCTCCGACCATTCATTGCGAAGGCGATAAGGAATTTGCTATGGGAGCAGTTCGCCGAACAACCGGCAGAACTAAACGACACGTTGGTGAGGGAGTTTTATGCTGCCATCGACAACAAAACGGCAACCTCAGTCACCGTCCGAGGGGTGGAGGTGCCTTTTACAGCTGACAGCATCAATCACATGTATGGCCTATATTTTGGCCCTGACGATGACGCCCACCAGCAATTTCTAGAGACCCTCGATGCTGCCGCCTACGGTGCTGTCATGGCGGAGGTGACAGAGGAAGGAACAACATGGACCACAAGCAAAAAGAATCCCAACTCTGTCAAAAGGGGGCAGCTGCTCCCAGAAGCAAAGCTATGGAACGCTTTCATCAAAAAGCGTATCCTGTCGTCCTCCCATCACACGACGGTGAACCAGCAGCGGTTGGCTCTCATTCACTTGATCATGCATGACCGGCCTATCAACGTGGGCCGCTATATGAGGGAAAGCATCTTGGACTGCACATTCCGCTCCTCTTCCCGTCTTTGCTCACCGTTCACGATCACCCTCCTTTGCCGCTGCGCTGCCGTCCTAGAGGCCACCACCGACAAGCTAATCAAAGGCAAAGGCTGGACAGACAACAACATCAACAGCCTCATGGAGCTGATAGTCGCAACACCAGTCAACTTCTTCAACCCTGTCGCCGGCCCAGCAGACTCAGATGAAGAACCTGCTCCTGAACCTGCTGATGAACCTGCCACGGCAGCCGCTCCGATGGACCAAGCTGCCCAGATCCTTGCCGCCATACAGAGGGTGGAAGAAAGACAGATGGGGCTAATGACATTCATCCGGGACTTTACCAACTCAACGGTAAATTTTATTACCAACACTTTAAATTATCCTGATGTTATTTTCCCCACGTTTCCTGCCCACTATTTCCACATCCCCTCCCTTGTCCACACACCTAAACCACCTGCTTCCCCCCATGCCCACTTTGCCGCCTCCACCCCTTCACCTGCCCCGACGGCAGCTGGCAGTCCTCCGGCCGACACCTCCGCCAGAGGAACGAAGCGACAGCCCTCGGACGACCTCGAAGCATACGTGGCTGGTTTCTCCCCTTCTTCTGTCTGGGATGACAGCGAAGCAGACCCTCCCATTCGGAGGAACTTGGAGAAGGAATTCACGCCTGTCAAGAGGCTGAAACACGTGGCAGACAGAAAACTGATGCCCAAGGCCAGTGCCACCACCAGCAGCACTTGGGATAGCGGTAGCAGCTCTGATATCCAGGTTGTGGAGCAACCTGCCCAGCCTCCTCCACATCCCAGACGCCGCCGCCAGATCCGTGTCAGCAGTAGCAGCGAGGACAGCGATTAAAATTTAAGTCTTTTATTTTTCTTTTCTTGTTGCCTGCTTTATCTTCATTTTGTGATGTATTTGCCATCCTTTTATCTGTCATTTTGCATTGAGGGCAATGCAACCCTCGAGTTTGGGGGTGGCAACCCTCCGTTTTAATGGAGTCATAGTACATCTTTATTTAATTATTGTGTCTTTTATTTAATTAAGTTCTCTTAAAAAACTGTTGGCTTAAAACTGTGAAGTTAACTTACCTGTCATGACAGCTCTGTCGTGACAGCATCTTTAGGATAGTTTAAGGAGAAGTTTAGAGCCTTTCTATAGTTCTGAAAAACTTAAACACCTTTGTGACTGTTATATTACTTAGATTTCTTTTAGCCAAACTAGAATAGGATGCTTAGTACTTGAATAGCCCCTAGAGGTGCCTAACACTGGCTCTAGGAAAGAAGTTTAGCAAAAGAAACTCAAAAACCTAGAGGTGCCCGAAACTGGCTCTAGGAGGTTACCTAGAGGTGCCCGAAACTGGCTCTAGGAAGTTAACTAGAGGTGCCTAAAACTGGCTCTAGTAAAACTTAGCTTGAAAAATAGAAAAGAAGCATGAAAATGTGTCTTCAAGAAAATAAACTTAGGCATAAAAATTCGAGTTAAAAAGTTGAATATTCTAGTGAAACTAAGAGAGCCTTGGCATATAACTGTTCACAAGCATGCACACACTGCACGAGAACTATAGTGAGATTCCGGACAGATTCTAATCTTTCCGACAGGTTGCTGCCGCCACAGAGAATGAGCGACGGGTAAGGGACAGTTCACTGTTTGAAAGCCAACACAAAAATTTTCATTTTTCTTTTAGGTTTTGATTGATTGAGGACAAGCAAAAACTTAAGTTTGGGGGTGTGTTGAGTGTGTAAAAGTTCTATTATTTACACCCTTTTTAAGCCATATTTCTGCTGCATTCAAGCATCATTTCATTGCATTTAGGTTAGTTTACAGCATAACATCACAAATATATAAAAGGCACGGATTCTACTAAAAGATGGCGTATTTTGCAGGTTGCTGCCATAGTTGACGAGAAGGCAGTCGCAGGGCAGAGAAGCAGAAGAGCTGAACTGGACAAGCAGACGATAAGGACGAAGCTGCCATGGAGCTGTCGTGACAGCATGGTGACAGCAACCTTATAAAGAGGAAAAGTAAAGTGGACCTCGATAGATAGAGAAAAATCTGCTCGTCTGTCGTGTGAAAGCCAAATATTTTTCCAAGCCCCGGATCAAAAGATATGACAAGCCAAAGCTCAAGGAGAGGAAATCCCTAGAAACAAGGATGGCGGCTGCAAAGTAGGAACTTTAGAGATTAAGTCTTTATTAGAATCTTACTTTTAATTAAAGTTGTAATCCTTGTTAACTTAGAATACTTGAGCCCAAAGCTTATATAAGGGCATAGATTTTAACCTAGAGACATAATACCCCATAACCGATATCCCAAACCCCTCCGCCGTTTACCCGTCGTCGTTATATTCTAAAAAACCCCTAGGGCCACGGGTTGTTTTGTAAAGTAGTTGCAAGGGTTGTTTTGTTTTAGGATTTTCCAAGTTCAATAAAATAAACTTCAAGTTCTCTTATTTTGGTTTTAATATCTTGCAAGAGCATCGGGAGAGCATTGTGAGGTTATCTATTTACTTAGCATCGGGAGAGTTAAGTATACGAAAGAGATAAGAGCGCGTTCTCTAGTTTATAGTTGAACCATCTCGTGCCTAGGGATAGGGCGAGGTTAAGTGGCTAAGGAAGAATTCATACACATCGGTGTTCATCCTTCGATTCACGCCGGGAGGTATCATCAAGGACGTGATCATCGACAGACTTGGACCTAGGGATAGGCCAAGGCAGATCTGGGATTCTTGCCAAACTTGAAGTACGGAGTTGGTGTGTTCGCTGCCGCGACAGCTAACGGACAGCCGCCGCGACAGGTGCTGTCGGCGACGGGCGCGACGACAGAACTGGATTTCCTAAGCATCGCAATACCTGCACTACTGAGCAATTCAATACCAGCCCATTCTCTCTATCTTGATATTCCAACTCTTTTATTTACGTTTTACTTTATTATTCTCGTGACAATCTTCTCAATTATTTTCTTTACTTTCGTGCAGTGAATAAAGGTGAAGTCATTAGCCCAATCCCTATGGAGACGATATCTGATACTTCGTATCACTTTACTACTTGCGTCGTGTACACTTGCACTACAATTGCGATAGACTCTTTTACACGCAACAACTTCCTTGATCGTTTTAGTCCTTTAAACGTAACCGGCATATTAAGAAACGAGATCAAAACTTTCCGACGAGGGGATAACGAACCAATGTATGAAGCTTGGGAGAGATACCAACAGATGCTGAGCAACTGCCCGCTTCACGGTTTCCTATCCTGGACTCGAGTGTCAATATTCTATAATGGAGTAAATCAACCGACGCGAATGATGCTCGATGCTTTAGCCAATGGAATCATCTTGGATAGACCACCCGAGGAGGCACTACAGATTCTGAACAGGATTGCAATAAATGACTACAAGTTCCCTACAGCCCACCGCGGTGGCATAAGGTGGCCAACTATTGTGAATGAAGTAGAAGCCACTGAATCTATCAATTCCCTTCTAGATAAACTGACAGAGCTGATGATGAATATGGCCAAAGGAAAAACATATGAGGCCAAGGTTTTGGAGCCATTTTGTGATGGGTGTGGGGGCAACCACGATTCCTCTGAATGCAGTGAATCCACCAACTTCATGGGAACTTATGAGAGGAACAACAGACCCAACACCAACACATATAACCCAGGCTGGAAAAAGCATCTAAACTTCTCTTGGAGTAACCCCAACACGGCTGCAAATCTAACCCAGCAACCATGAGGATATCAGCATAACCTGTCACGACAGTCGCCTCAGCAGCAACAAAATACGAACAATAATTCACTTGAATCTACTTTACATACTTTTATGTCTCGCACTAGTGAATTTATTGTTCGTACTAATAAATTTATTGATAAGACAGAGTCTTTTATGAACAAGGTTGAGATGCGGATGAACAACCAGAAGGCAGCAATAAAGCACCTGGAGACTTAGTTAGGAAGGTTCGCCCAGATTGTTAACACTAGGCCAATGGGCGGATTACCTAGTGATACTGAAATCACGAAGGGAAAAACCTAAGAGAAATGCAAGGCTATAACAACCAGGAGTGGGATAAAATTACAAGAGCCATCGAATCCTCCTTCCAGGGAAACAACACCTGCCGAGTTACCTGTTAAACAGAATCCAGTTCATGCCGCTATAGACCCTGCCACGGTTGCCTCTGAGAAGAACAATGTGGACGTACAAACAAGGCTGACAGACGACACTGTAGATGACCAATCTAAACCGACTGCTGCTCCCTAGAATATGCTTCTGACCAAGGCTCAAAATGAAGATACTAAACCTCCACCATCATTCCCACAACGATTGAAAAAACATAAGCAGGACATGCAATTCAGGAAATTTCTGGATGTTCTGAAGCAAGTAAAAATCAATCTTCCATTGGTGGAATTGATCGAACAGAAGCCCAGCTACGCTACGTTCTTAAACGATATGGTATCCAAAAGAACAAGAATCGGGGAATTCGAGACAGTCGCGGTAACAGAAGGATGCATGAGAATGCTGCACAATAAGACGCCGCCCAAATAGAAATATCCGGGTAGCTTCATAATTCCATGTAAAATAGGCAGCAACCACTCCGTAAGATCCCTATGTGTCCTAGGGGTAAGCATCAACCTAATGCCCAAGTTTGTCTTCCAAAAACTTGGGATAAGAGACGCTCGCCCAACGACAGTAATGCTACAGCTAGCTGACAAAACGTATGTACAGCCGGAAGGAAAAATTGAAGACATCTTGGTGAAGGTGGACAAATTCATTTTCCCTGCCGACTTCTTGGTACTAGACTATGAGGCAGACGAAAGGGAACCGATAATCCTAGGGAGACCATTCCTAGCTACGGGCAAAACCTTGATCGATGTTGAAAAAGGTGAACTTACAATGAGGGTCAATGATCAACAAGTAAAGCTGAACGTCTTCCAAACCATGAAGCAAGCTGATGATCCAGAAGAATGCCAGCTAATGAAGACCATCTCAGAATTCAATTTTAAAGCCAACAGTCCCTGTTTGCAGCACGACTGTCGGGGCAGCAACCTTGACAACTGTCTTGGCAACCATTTAGATCCTTGCTCAGAAGGTGAACAATAATGTGAATGGACAGAACAAGAATTAGAGGAGAAATATGAGGCATACTGGATAGTGAACATGCCAGGTAAGTATTTTGAACCTTTGAATTATACATAAAAGAGTGTCAAAATGTTCAAACCATCTATTGAACAACCCCATACCCTTGAATTAAAGGCTTTACCTATGCAACTTAAGTATGCTTATTTGGGACCCAATGATATGCTACCCGTGATAATTTCTTCGAAGTTGCAGCCTACACAAGAACATAAATTGATAACGCTGTTGCGACAGCACAAGAAGGCAATAGGATAGACCATGACAGATGTAAAAGGGATAAGCCCAGCAATCTGCATGCACAAAATCCAGCTTGAAGAGGATCAAAAGCCAGCTATCGATGCATAGAGGAGATTAAACGATGCCATGAGGGAAGTTGTCAAAAAGGAGATAATCAAATGGTTAGATGCCGACATCATATATCTTATATCCGACAGCAAATGGGTAAGCCCGATATAATTTGTACCAAAGAAAGGTGGTATAACTATGGTAAGCAATGGCAATAACGAGTTAATTCCAAATATGATAGTCACCAGTTGGAGAATATGCATGGATTACCGCAAGTTAAATAAAGCAACTAAAAAGGATCACTTTCCTTTACCTTTTATTGATCAAATTCTTAACCGCCTTGCTGTCAAACCCTTCTATTGTTTCTTGGATGGATATTCAGGTTATAACCAGATTTCCATTGCATCAGAAGACCAGGCCAAGACAACATTCACACACAAGATTGTCGCGGCATACCACCCGCAAACAAATGGGCAAGCAGAGATTTCGAACAGAGAAGTTAAAACCATCTTGGAAAAAGTTGTCAACCCAAATAGGAAAGATTGGTCCATGAAGTTAGACGATGTCCTTTGGGCATATCGACAGCGTACAAGACACCACTCAGAATGTCCCCTTATCGACTAGTATATGGAAAGGCCTGCCACCTTCCGGTTAAAATAGAACACAAGGAATATTGGGCAGTTAAGGCTGTAAACATGGATTGGAAGCAGGCTGGCGAAAAGAGATTGCTGGATCTAACCGAAATGGAGGAATTCAGACGGGAAACATACGAGAATGCCAAGTTGTACAAAGAAAAAGTAAAAAGGTGGCATGACAGCAAGATCCAACAAAGGCAGTTTCCGCCCAAGCAGCAAGTGTTGTTGTTCAACTCCCGCCTAAAGCTGTTTCCTAGAAAATTGAAATCCAAATGGTCAGGACCATTCGAAGTGGTCCACGCCTTCCCACATGGTGCCGTGACAGTAAAGCCAATGAACGGAGGGGCATAATTCAAGGTTAATGGGCAGCAGTTAAATCATTATGCAGGGGATTCTGTCTCGAGAGGACAAGAAGTATTCACTCTGAGGGATGCCCACCTTACTGTGACATACCTTTTAATTCTCCACATCTTTATTATTTTATCTATTTAGGAGTAGATTTTAATTACTTAGGACTAGATTTTATTTTTAGATGTGTTGTTATTATTTATTCCCGTCTCACAATAATTTCTCCAAATTCAGACCCTAAGGAATCAAGCTGCCGCTCACAATAGAGGACATCCCTGCTCAGCCAGCTGCCACAATCCGCAATTGACGACATCGATGATAACTCCTCCGAATCATCTCCACCATCTGTCAGCAACTAAGTCTAAGTTTTCTTTCCCTGTCTCATGTTTATTTTTCAATTTTTAATTTATTTTGTGCAATGAGGGCAATGCCCATCTCGAGTTTGGGGGGATTAGCACTCATCATTGTTTAGACATACTTAGAGCATATAGGTTGCTTAATGTACTTGCCTCTAAAATTAATCAAAAGAAATTTTTTTGTTAGAACTTGTGCCTATGATAGGATAGTCGATTTTAAAATTTTCCCACCTATTAAAAAGAACTTAATTTTGGGGATAGCATGAAGTAAACTTAGAATTTTTCTATAAATGCCAAATAATAAAAACACTACTGTTACTTGCTGAATTTGATTGAATTTCTGATAAAAACTGCGTGCTTGAATTATTTGTAAAATTCTAACTTGGTTGCATGAAGCTGCCGCGACAGGCAACAAACAGAAAAAGAAAAGCACTGCCACGACAGGGAAGAAATTTTTTTATATTGTTTTCCCTAGAGGTGCCCAAAACTGGCTCTAGGAAGAATCATGTGCAAGGACACTCCGCTGTCATCAAAGTCAATGAATCTGAAATTTTTTGAAGTGACAGACAAATTAGCATGAGTGAATGAAAGTCTTCACATGATGACTCTACTCATTAGATTCGAGGTTTTGTAGTTTACTCCTATCTTAATTTCAGACCTAAAGAGTAGTTGTGATGAGTTGAAGCCCTTACTGCCATGATTATAAACTATGCTTAATTATGTTGCCTCGGCGGCAACCTTATATTATCATGACATCACCTTTGTTTACTTAGAATATTCTTTAAATTCAGCTTGTACACAGTTTCTGCACACACTGCACTGGCATTATAGTTTAATTCTGAGCTAATTCATGCTATTCTCCTCTCACTAATCTAATGATAGGTGACACAGTCTTGAGGTGCTAAATCAAGTTTAAAACAGGTTCTTCTTTTAGATTAGTGCAAGGGCAAGTATGTTGAGGACATGCAATAGTTCAAGTTTGGGGGTGTGTAAAGTGCTCATAAGTCCTATATTTTATGCACATTTCATCTCATATTATTGTTGTTCTTAAGTGCATTTTAGGCATATTTAGGTGCATGCATGCATTGTTTACAGTATTCTTTGCTTTGCCTTGTTTCTGTTGAATATCTTTGATTTGGTGAGAAAAGATATTGTTTTAGTTTAGTTTTAGTTTCATGTGCTAGAAGCTGTTAGAAGGAGAGAGGAGTTGAGGAGCTGATGCTTAGGAAACAAGCTAAGGAGCTGTACTGAAGCAATTCAACACAATGAGAGAAGCTGTCGAGTAGCTACCACCGCTATACTTTTTTCCCAGGGCAGCAATCAGGGGAATTGGTGAATTGGAGTGCGATTGGAAGAGCATAATTTTCTGAGTCCAATGAGCCCATCCATGCTATTTTATGATGCCGGAAATAGCGGACTGAGCCGCCCAAGAGAAAATTGTCCAAGGCGGCTTAAGGTTACTTGTGGCACAAGGAGTCCAACTTCAAGTCAGAGAAGTCATATTTAAAGGATGCATTCAATGCAAAAGCTAATTTATCATAAAGAAGACTTCTACTCCATGGAGGACTTACACTAGGCCATGCCCTATATATATCCGATCATACCTTGTATTTGAGACAACTCATAGTCGACATAGCTTAGGTTTCTCTTATGTTTTCTTGCCGCCACTATATTCTAAATTCTTTAGGGTTTGGGTTATGTTGTAAACTAGTTGTGAGAATGGTTGTTTAGGTTTAAGTTTGTTTTTGCAATAAATTCAAGGTTTTCTTATTTCATGTTCTTCATTGTTTTCAATTGAGTCGAGAGATCGATTGTGAGCAATCCATTTGTTTGGCATCGAGAGAGTCAAACTCACGAAAGAGTTAAGCACGATCTCATCAATACCAGGTGTTGATCAATCAAACCTAGACATAGGTTAGGGTTTAAGGCGGCTAAAAGAGGACGAGACCAAGGTTGTTGTTCGTTGCAAGATCCAAATCGACATGTATTATCTGCAGTGGGTAACAACAATATTCTAACTTAGACATGAGCAGGATCATTATCGAAGCGTTCTGCCGAGTTCGCCGCCGAGCCACTTCCCCGTTCCACTACCGAGGTAGTGAAAGCGTCGAAGCACCAATATGCCATCTTCCGCCGAGGCAGCAGATTCTGGTAGCGCAAGACAACTCAATCTATTCAACGCAGTTTCACACTACTGAGTAGCATAACCTGACCTATACCATCACTCTGATCACTTCTATAAATTACTTGTGTTATTTACTTTTCTTTTACAAACTAAAATTTACTTGTGCATTTAATTTTCCTTGTGCAAGAATTGCGATTCAAATTAGCTGTCCAATCCTCGTGGGAGACTATATCTTTTATACTATAACTTGAAAAGAGTGTGCACTTGCGCTCATATTTAGAGAATACCCAAACGCTCTACAGGTGCCATACGAATGCTAGCCTGGTAACTATTATTATATGCAAACTCAGCCAAAGGCAAGTAATCCCCCCAACTGCCGCGGAAGTCAATCACACATCCCCGCAACATATTCTTAAGAATCTGAACCACCCTCTCTAACTAACCATCAATATGCAAATAAAAGGATGTACTAAAATTTGAACGTGTATCCAAGGCCTCTTGTAGGGCCAACCAAAATTAGAAGGTGAATCTCGGATCTCGGTCAGAAATGATAGATAAAGGCACACCTTGCAATTTGACAATCTATGAGATATACAATCTAACCAACTTCTCCAGAGAATAAGTAACTCGAGCATGAATAAAATGAGATGACTTAGTGAGCCAGTCAACAATCACCCAGACATAATCCATTTTAGAAGTTGTTAGAGGTAACCTTGTACCAAAATCCATCGTGATGCGCTCTCGCTTCCACTTGGGAATATTAATGGGCTGCAACAGACCAGAAGGATGGTGATGTTCTACATTAACCTGTTGGAGAGTCTGTCACCGTGACACATAATCAAAGATGTCCTTCTTCATACCAACCCAACGGTATCTCTGTCTTAGATTCTGATACATCTTGTCCCCATCGGGATGCATAGCATGAGGGCTACTATGAGCCTAACTGAGAATGACCCGTATCAACTCCTCATCATCAGGTACACAATAAAGACCCTTAAAGAACTTGACTCCATCCTGATCGAAAGCATAAACATACATAGATCCCCGCTCAACCTGCTGTATGATAGGAAGTAAGGAACTGTCTAAGAGCTGTTTGGCTTTAATCTCTTCGGCCAAAGTCAGCTTAACTTGTAGCTCAGCCAGCAAACTGCTATCATCATATATACTCATCCTGGCAAATAAGGACCTCAAGTCTGAAATAACCTTTCCGCTCAAGCTATCAACAACAACGTTGGCTTTTCCCGAGTGATACTCAATCTCACAATGATAATCTTTAAGAAGCTAAAGCCAACAACGTTGTCTCATATTAAGCTTTTTCTGTGTAAGAAGATACTTCATGATCTTATGATCTGTATATATATATATATATATATATATATATATATATATATATATAAGACTTCTCTCTGTAGAGATAGTGTTTCCAAATTATCAGGAAAAGACCACACCGGCCAACTCTAGATCATGGGTAGGATAGTTACACTCATGCCGCCTCAATTGATGGGACGTGTAAGCAAACATTCTGCCATCTTGCATCAGAACGCATCCAAGTCTGAAGTACAATGCATCACTATAAACTGTAAAGTCTTTCCTAGTCTCAAGTTGGGTCAACACTAGAGCTTGAGTTAGAGTTGTATTCAACTTCTCAAAACTCTCTTGCTGAGCGTTGGTCCATATAAATGGAACATTCTTCCTCAAAAGCTTCGTCAAATGAGCAGCAATAATAGAAAAACCCTCAACGAAGCGTCTGTAATACCCAGCTAAACCCAAGAAACTACATATCTCAGAAATGTTCTTAGGTTGCTTCCAGCTTACAATGGCCTCTATCTTGCTCGGATCAACCTGAATACCTCCGGCTGATACTACATACCCAAGAAATGTCACTTCGCTGAGCCAAAATTCACACTTGCTTAACTTAGCATACAATCGATGCTCTCTAAGGGTCTGCAAAACAATTCTCAGATGCTCAACATATTATACTTCAATCCAGGAGTAGACCATTACGTCATCAATGAACACCACCACAAACTGGTCTAAGTACAGCCGAAATACATGATTCATCAAATTCATAAAGGTAGCGGGGGTATTAGTTAGTTCGAAATGCATCACTAGAAACTCGTAATGCCCATATCTAGTGCGAATAGACATCTTCGCAACATCAGATCCCTTTATTTTTAGCTGGTAGTACCCAGAACGAATATCAATCTTTTAGAAAACTATGGCTCCCTAAAATTGATCGAAAAAGTCATCAGTCTTGGGTAAAGGGTATTTATTCTTGATCGCCAGCTTGTTCAGCTTCCGATAATCAATACACAACATGGGAGATCCATCATTCTTTTTTACGAACAGAACTGAAGGTCCCCAAGGCGAAGAGCTAGGTCGAATAAAACCTCGATCAAGGAGCTCTTGCAACTGAATCTTCAGCTCTTTAGGATCCATACGATATGGGTTCATGAAACTGGTGCAGATCCTGAATAGGTCTCAATCTCAAACTCGACATCCCTATCTGGAGGTAACCCATATAACTCCTCAAGGAAAACATCGAGAAACTCACTAACAGTGTGAATGTCTTTAATCTTGGATAAATAACCCTGTGTATTTAGGATACATGCAATAAATGTCTTATAACCCTTTCAGATCATTCTGTCAGCAGTTAAGGTAGATATCACATTAGAAAGATAAATGCGTCTCTCTCCCACTAAAACCACTGCCCGGTCATCGGAAGTCTTTAAAGTCGTCCTCTTGGACTCATAATCAAGATTAACCCGATGTTCAGTCAACCAATCCATGCCCAGAATTAGATCAAACTCTTCTAATGGCAGCTCCATGAGGCCAACTGGAAATATTTCCCCTTGAACCTCGAGGGGACATCGCTTGAAAACCTTATTCACAACCACTGACTAACCCACCAAACTCATCTGAAATCTAAAGGTCTTGGGATACAGATCTCGAAACATAGAAATATGTGGAACCATTCTCAAGCAATGCAAAGTATAGAACAAAATATATAGTAAATGTACATGCAATGACGTATGGCTCATCTCTTTCATCACGATGTCTGGTAGCATAAATAAGTGTAGGCTGTCTAGCCTCAGTCATAACTGGTCCCCTACTCTAATATGATCGACCTCTACTATCAGATCTAGCAGCAGACCTAGGAGCTCTACTCTGATAACGCCCTGTACCCGATGTCTGAATAGATATATGTGAACGGGCTAGAGTCTAAGAACGAGTAGGAGACTGAGTCGATGCTCGTTCTATAGAAGGTGGGTGTGGACACACTTTCTGAAGATGCTTAGTGGATCCACATCGAAAGCAAGCACCCGTCATCTTTCTATATTCTCCTCGATGTAATTTACCGCAATTCTCACATACAGTTATATCAGTGGACCCTAATGAACCACCCCGACTGACAGTTGGCCCCTGAAATGTCAGAGGCCTATAACTCGAACCACACCTCTAATATGTTTTCATGCGAGCCCTCTTATCAAGGCGTGCGGGAGACTCCCTGGCCAGAGGATCCTGAGAGGATCTTGATCCCATTAGCGATCATAGTCTGAGAAATAGGGACTTCAGGCATGATTCCTGATGCTCTGACTACCCCCTGAATCAACTGGAAGAACTGTCTACTGAGAGTTTCATCAATCATTGTCTTCAATGGCTTGGAACTCGACGATGCTAGACCTCTAACCAGAGTAGTTATATCAATACTAGAGGTACTAGAGGCAGGTGGTGGAGCAGTCAGAACTGAAGGACCACGAGGGGAGAGAGGCTTCATAGAAGCTGGAGGATCTACGGGGGCTAGAGCAACCACAGGGGCAGATGGATCAATCATCAGATCTTCAAATATGGCGGTTCGACATCGCCCACGGGCAGGTCGACGACCCCTTTTGGTGCTCATATAAGAGAATCTCTACAAAGGAGAGAACCAAAGGTCAGTTTACGACACTGGAGACTTGGAAACAATTAAACATATAAAATTTGGTGACATGTCCCATTTAATAATATTTTTTAAAAGATGTTTCAAAATAATATTTTAAATGGACTCATCCACAATTTGAGGTTATAAAATCAAAAGCTCTGATACCAACCAAATGTAACCTCCTAGACTGGCCTATGCGAATTGACCATGCCTAACAGGGTACATCTCTATTTTAAAATCTAAGTAGAAACATATCAAAGATTCAAGCGTCTAATTTTGAAAACATAACTGCGTAAACCGATATAGGATGATGATATCATATATATATAATCATATTAGAGAAATAGTTACAAAGTAAGTAGTATTAAGTATAATAGCAAAATACTCATAAAATAGACATCATACATCCCAAAATATAAGCACATGTCACCCTGAAGAACAAAATGGTGGATAGAAACATTACAATCTAGGTAGAATATTGAATGTGTCAATCCTCCGAGTGTTAGGTACAAGGTAGCCTATCCAAAATATCTAAAAGGGAGAAAGGTTTGAGGTTGAGCTAAGGAGCTTAGTGTGTTCCAACAATGTAGGTAAAACATCTATATAATTTAGATAAACAAAAACATTTCTGTTGAGTGGATCAATCGAATCAAAATTGGCCAAGAGGGGGTGAATTGACTTTTTAAAGTGGAAGAAAGCAAATTGAAAAGGTAAAAATTGAAGACAAGGCAATTTATAATGGTTCAAGCTTCGAACAAGCTCTACATCAACTACCTTAGCCCCCACTAAGGATTTTGAACAATATCCACAAGATATTCTTCCCTTTTTCTAGGCTTAAGAGGTAACCTTTACAAACCGGTTAATCTTTCTACCCAAAGATTAACCAAGACACTCTCTTTACAAAGAAGAAATGGCAAGCTTAAGATTATCTCTCACACGATTGATATGTTGCTCAAATTACAAACAAACTCTCCCCAAACTTGAAAGAAATGTATATAATGAAACTTACAACAAGTGGGGTACAAGAATTTGACTTTTTAAGCTCAAGGGTTTGGGTATATGCTTGGATGTTGCAAATAGATTCAATAGTTGTTGTTTTGTCTTTGGAGGCTTGCGTTTATACCCTTGCATTGATTTCTAGCTGTTTGGGTGGTTGAGATCATTAATCTAGCCATTTGGCTACATTTTTAGTACAATAAATGCTCTTCAGCTGCCCACCGTATCGGTACTCAAATCACCGTATCGGTACATGTCTAAAAAAAAGAGTCATTGTGCACATTTAAGAGGGGCGTATCGATATGCGAGAAGGCGTATCTGTATGGTTATAGTGTAAAATAAGGGGCATATCGGTACGCAATGATCGTATCGATATGGATTTTTCTCACTAGAATCTTGAGTGATACTTAAGCAAAAAGTGTATCGATACGCTATAGGAGCGTATCGATATTGTCCAACGACCGTTTGAAAATTGATGATTCCCATAACTGACAAGCAACGACTATTTTCATTAAATGCAAAGATTTGTTGAATCAAACCAAACCGTATCGATACGGGGACAGCCGTATCAGTACGCTAAAGCATAAAAGTAAGCCCAGAATGAGTGTCGTATCGATACGGGTATAATCGTATCGGTACGCTTTTGTTGACAAAAATTCCAGTGCTTAAAAACCTTATCGATATGACTAAGGCGTATCGATACGCCAAGGCGTAAATGTATAGTTTGGCTTAAAACACTTAGAAAATTTTTGTAGGTTAAAACATTTTGACTTTGAAGCTGTTTTGGTTCAAAAGCTTGTCAATTTCTGAGACTTTATAATACTTAAAAATTTATTTACTTTACAAATATCACCTTAGACAATTTGTTATATCAAAATCAAATTAGGTTTTACAATTTCAAGAAAACATATTATAAGAGCATCTAAAGTTTTCATGTAACCTATCTACCCCAACCGAACTTCAGGATACAGTTCCTCAGAACGGTATCATATATAGGCGTTAACTCGATCCCAATAGATGTGAGTACCATCCTAACGGAATACCTTAGGTCTGGGCAAAATTACCCTAGCCGAAGCGTAGGGACCGAATACATGCGTTAACCTAGACCAAATGGGCGTAGGTACCGACCTAAGGGGCTACCTTAGGTCTCGGGTGGAATTACCCTAGCCGAAGCTAGGAACCTAGTACGGGAGGAATCACCCTAGTCGAATCTAGGAACCTAATACGGGCAGAATTACCAGCCTGATCAGGGCTGAACCTTCAAAGACTTCATATCATAACCCAAGTACCCTAGTGAATCAGTCTAGGCAGTATCATAGTATGCTGTAATAAATAGTGGTAACAATACATAATAAACACGTTACTATACAGATAAACTGTAACCAATAGAGAATGCTTGTCATATCGAGTACTAAGGCACATGTCAACCATAAAACATAATCATGCTTAATTTTAGAAAACATGTTATGTTTATGCAAAATCAAGCTTGCCAATCATGTGCACATGATTAGTTTAATAAAACATATAAAACATGTAAAACAATATGCAAAATAGGCGTGTAGCACACAAGGAACACACCTCAAAAGTCATGTAAGTCTGATAATCTATTAGGCACTGGAACCACGCTCAGCTGTGGTAGTGGACCTAGATCGAAAAAATATTATGGTTACTTCAAGAGTTATGTTTTCCTCAGGACAATTTACTAAAAGTTAAAACCATACGGGTTACTATAGGTTCATGCGACTAAGAAGATCAGGATGACCCGAACTGGGTGAAAACACGATCGGGAGAGCCTTGAGCAACTATAATGAAACAATATCGTATGTCAGTCCTTTATTCAATAAGTTCTCTTAAATAAATTAACTTTGTACATAAGCATGTTAGGGTTCAAAGTCAAATTTGGAGGCTTTTAGGTTAGAATTTCGTGAAATAGACTTCAAAAATGGACTCGGGACGTCGAAAAACATAAAAGGGTTTTGGAAAAAGTTAACTTTTTGGTCAAAGTCAACGCTGACGTCAGCAGTCAACGTTGATGTCATGTTGACATCAACGATAAAAGTTAACATTGACATCATCGGTCAACTGGATTGACTCGTGCAAGTTGACTCTCTGAGTTGACTTAGATAGGTTGACTCACTAAATTGACTCGGGCGAGTTGACTCAATCGGGTCGGATATGGGTTAGGGTCAAGTCAGCTTAAGTGGGCTCGATTTATTATTGGGCACATGTCGATTTGGGCCAATTTGGGTGGCTCGGTTCGGCTCGGTCTACAAGTCAGACCAGGTTTGGGTAGGCCGGTTCAATGGCCACCGTCCAGGGCGGCTGAAAATCACCTCGGACGACGCGTGAAGGCCACACGTGGCCTATTTTGCCAAAAAGACACCACCAGGGAGAGCAGAAACAACCACAAACACATCCATTTTAATTATAAACCGGTATCAAGTCATCATTCTTACCTAAACTTACCCAAATAGGAGGTAAACGTTCAAAACTGTTGTAGCTTCGACGAAACTCTAAACAACGACGAGTGGAGTATCCGAGGGCTGGGTTTTGATTGGCTCGACACAAGGAACTTGTTGATGTAGGCATCACGGCGAATGAATGGTTGAGGTGGCCGAAATACACGAAAAACAGAGGAAAAATCTTGGGTTTCTGTCGAACTTTCAACCAAGGTTTCACGGAGAACGTCGTGGCTCCACCACGAGTAGAGAACGGGTCCGAGGTCGGGAGTGACGATTGTGATCAACACCGAAGGACGGTAAGGGAGATCGGGTGGTTGAATGAGTTTGGGTGTTTAGAAAGGTGAAGAGCTTGTAATTGGATTCTTTTTTTTGGGGGGGGAGGGTTAAATGAGCCAAAATGGGGTAGTTTAGATATTATCAGACTTATTATTATTTTATTTTCAAATATCCTAAGGTAGTGGTTTAAAACTATATTGGAGCGAAATATAACCAAAAAGAGCCTTAGCTTAGTTGGTTAAAGCTTGGGCTCACCAAGTAGGGGTTATGGGTTTAAACCTTGCAAACTTTATTATTCATTTTTCATCATTTCATTTCATTTTTTTACTAGGGGTGTCACAAATGAACTTTTTTAATTCTCGGGAAATTCAAACCGTTTTGAAAACTCGAAACAAAAATTGTATGAGTAAATTAACTAGCAATTCACTTAACTTTTTTAGAGTTTTTACTTAGCATTTAAATTTCTTATAACATAAGTTTTTAAGGTAGTCAATAAAAAATCATAAAAACTTTATAAAAAAATAATAGCTGCTCACGAACTTATCGAGTCGAGTTGGGCCTTGCTCGATTTGAATCGCTAAGATCTCGAGTCGAGCCCAATTACAACTTGAATCAATTCGAGTCGAGCTCAATTACAACTTGAATCAATTCGAGTCAAGCATTAACTGAGTTTTGATCGAGTCGAGCTCAAATTATTTGCGAGCTGCTCAACTCAATAAGCACCCCCTACTTATCATATAATATATCATTTTTTATTAAATAAAAATGTATTACATTCTCAAGATAAATGTCAAGATTCAAACTCATAAAAGATGGGACAATATAAACATTCTTGGTCACCATGGAAATTAATGGATCTCGTATAACATATTAAATTTATATTTAATAATTTGATAATATATTAAACACAAAACAAAACCTCATCAATAAGATATAGTATAAAATAGATGTGAGTTTTATTCAACTTAATTGGTTGGGTTTTGGCATTGTCAAAGAGACATAATACACCAATATGAAAACTAAAATATAAGTTTATTTGATTCGATTTGATTTAAAAGGAAGAACAAGGAAAGTTGCAGCGGCAACCATCCCCTAACCCTAAACAAGTTCCACTTGCTTCAGCTCCATGTTTTTTCTTACATTGAGTGGAGCAAGCATCCGGATTGCAGTCTGGCCATCTTATTTCTTCACTGCAACTTCTTGCATTTCCTCTTGCTGCTACCACCTCTTTTCCTATTTTTTTCCCAACCAATAATATTGGGTTAATTAGTATTTTTCTAATGATATTTACAATGTTAAATTAGAAGGTAAATAAAAGATAACGTAATTAGAAATGAATGAGAAAATATTAAAAAAATAGTGGTCTTTTACCAGCAGCAAAAAGAAGAACCAGCATGCAAAATATGGCAGAAACTTGGAATTTTTTCATGGCTTTCTTCTTCTTAAAAGAATATGCAATTCTCCTAAATTTATAGTGGAAGTAGTTGGAAAATGTATTTAATTTGTTTTCTTTAATTGGAAAGAGTTGATGTATATAATATTAATTGGTAAGACATTTGTGTGATTGTGGCTAAATACTATTACCATAATTAAAAAACAGATATATTACCTTAAATGAAAATTATTTATTATTTCGTGAGATATTTTAAGAAAAAAAGTATCATATAAAGATTACACTTGTTTCAAAGGTTGTACTATATAAGCTTGATGAATCCGATCACATTTTATAACTAGTTTAAAATTATTATTTAATTGAAAATATATATAATTATAAAATATGTAAATTGTAATATAGTTTTTTTTTTAATATTTGTGTATGTTTTAAAAAATATAACAATAATATAATTTTAACTGAAATTAATGTAATTATGTATAAAATTATATTAATTATGTTAATTTACCTATTTCCTAAAAAGTGTTAATCCTTTAATCTTGATTGACATTCAATCTTTGAAAATCTTTTAAAAAATAAAAAATATAGATAAACCGAAATAGATTTTGATATCTATATCGTAAATTGATTTGACTTAGAAAATCATATAGTTAAAATAAGAATGACCAAAAGTATGGCTAACATACGGATAATACCTCCATTTTCCATGATTAATAGACGTATTAATCGTATGTTAGCCAATGTTAGATATATAATTTACTTTTTATACTAATTACAATATTTAAAATATTATTAAACTTCAATAGAAGGTATAACGTATGAACGCATTCAAACTCACGACTTCTTGAATATTATCACTGCAATGATACCAAGTAACAATATAGTTAATTTACCTTAAAAATATAGTTAATTTGTACATAGTTTTGAATCTTATACAAATCATCATTTAAAATAACAAATTGTATCAATTATTTTTCAATAACTTTGCACAATGTGATCATTATCGAACCATATTTGCCTCTGAACCATAGAGTAATCATTTTCTTATCATACAATAAGTATTATTTAATATTTAACTCTGACAATATATTAAACATTACTTAACACTAAGATAAATAAAGTTAATCAAGTTTGTAGTGTGATGATAAAAGACGTCATTTTAATTTCAATTGATATTAAGTCTCGTATTCGATCCGAACAACCCCTTTTATTTTCTACAAAAAAATAAACAAAAATAAATATTTAATAATTACAAGACTAGTTTTCTCTCAAATTTAGCGACGTCGCCACTTTTTTACTTGTTTAATTTTTATGGCCGACGACGACATCAGTCTTAAGGCTGGTTGTCGACCTCCAGTTATCCTCTTTTATTTATTTCTTTCGTTTTTTTATTTTAATTTTTTTAATTTAATAATTTATCTTTATGACACGCTTTTTTTCTATTTTTTGGTATATTTTTTCTGCTTCTTAGCATGTTTTTCTGCCTCTTGGTACATTTTTTTGTTCTTTGTTTTTTGTCAGGGTTGAAATTGACGTCGCCACGACTAATGAAGTTGACTATTTTGATTATCATATTGATTTTGGACCCTCAATTTGAATTTTGATGTAAGTTTTGTCACCGCTCTTGTTTGCGATTGAGTTGTGGTAATAAACGTGTTATCGCCTCAATTCTGTAATATGTTTTTTTAATGTCGTTTGTTAATAGTTTTTACCTTCATCATCGAGCTTTGGTGATGTTTTGTACGTGTCTTTGAATTAGGTTTTACCTTTTCTTTCTTGGATCATGTTTATGATCTATAGACATTAATTTTCATGCTTTTAGAAATATGTTCGGGTCATGTTTATTTACCTACATAAAATTAACTTTTCATCTTAGATTTCTCCTTTATAAATAAAATTAACTTTTATCTTAGATTTCTCCTTTATTAATAAAATTGACATATTCATATTCAAATAATAATAATTACTCATATGAAAAGAGAAATAAGTATGAATTTATTCAACTCAATTGGTAGGGACGTAGAACTTGAAAATCAAAATGAAAACGAAAACGATGATTTAGAGGGAAGGACAAGGGTAGTCGCAGAGGCAACCACCACCAAGACAAACTCCAATGGCATAAGCACCATGTCTTCTCTTACACAAACCAGTGCAGACAACTTTGTCGCAAGGTTGAATCATTAATGCTTCAGTGCAACTGTTTACATCTTCTCCTGCCGCAACCACCTCTTTTCCTGTTTCCCCACCGATATTATACTAAGTGTTAATTAATGATATTTACAATATTAAATTATAAACTTTATATTCAATACACTGGACACAAAAAATTTTCACAAACATCTTAATTTTAGAGTTTAGATGTTAAGTGATCTAGAATTTAAGGTTTATGGTTAAATTTTAGAGTTTAAGGTAATATGGTTAGGAATTTAGTTTTTACCTCTAAATCCTAAACCCTAAATTATAACAACAACCCATCAATTCTAAACTATTAAATCTAAACTCTAATCTCTAAAAACTAAAAAACAACCATAAACCCTAAAAGTAAAGTTTTTATGAAATTTTTTTGTTTAAACCAACTGTGTGCGGAATAATTACCCTAAATTACAAGATAAAACAGAAGATAACACAGTTGTTTTGATGGAAAATACATATGAATGAAAATGTATGAATAATAGTGGGTTTTTATTTTACCAGCAGCGAAAAGAAAAACCAGCATGGCAAGAATAGCAAAGACTTGAAAACTCTTCATGGCCATTTCTTCTTCTACGAAAAGGAATATGAAGTTTCTCCTATATTTATAGAGGAAGTAGTTGGAAAATGTATCTAATTTTTCTTCTTCAATTTGCAAGAATGCTCCTATATAATACTAATTGGTAAGAAATCTTGTATATTATCATATATTAAAAAAAACATGTTTCCATATATTTTAAAATTTGGTATTACTTATTACCAAAAAAATTGGTATTACCATAAAAGCAAATAATTTAATATTTTTTTTGAGGTTTTTTCGACCAAAAGCAAAAGTATCGTATAAAAATTAGATTTGTTTTAAAGGTCATATTATAAGCTTGATTTGATAAATTAAGATTGAATCAAGACAAATTTGATAACTAATTTAGAATTGTTATTTAATTGATAAGAGTATTTAAAATTTAATTGTAAAATATATAGGCCCTGTTTGGTAAACAGCGGTTTGGGTAAAAATTAGAGGTTTGAGGTATAATTAGAGGTTTGACTAGTCAAATCCGCTAATATTGATGTTTGGTAAATAGCGGATTGAAAGAGCGGATCGGGGTGAAAAAGCTAATTTTGAAAAAGCTCCTAATATGAGCTTTTTGAGATTAGAGGTTTGATATTAGAGTTGTAATGACTCTTTTACCCTTAACAATTACCAAAAATCTCCAAATAACCTAAATTAAATAATAATATTTTTTAATATAAATAATACCATATTAAATATTGGACTTATTTGTTGTTACTACTAATTTATATGATGACATTTGTAAGTTAATTTTATTTTTTTATTATCACATATTTATATGTGTATATAATTTTTTTAATAATTATATAAATAATAAATTAATATATAAATCTTTCAAATATGTTTAGAAAATTTATATTAAGAACAATTTTTACAAATCTAATTGATATTTATTAGATACAAAATATTCATAACTGATAAATTATTCAAACAAATATTGAATATAATCATGTCCTTATATGTCATTTTGCTTGTTTAAATAATCAAACAGCTATCAGCTATCAGTTAATTTTACCAAACACTTTTATACAATCAGCTAATACAATCCGCTAGTCAAATCAGCTAATGCAATCAGCTATCAGCTATCAGCTAATGTAATCCGCTATCAGCTATCAGCTATCCGCTAATTGCCAAACAGGGATATATATTTAAATATTTCTGTATGTTATAAATAATATAAAAAACAATATATTTTTAATTAGGATTAACTACACCGGATACCACTAAATTATAGTCCCTGAGTCGAAAATACCATCGAATAGTTCTTCTACGCTCGACAAGCAACGATGAGCACTGATAGGTTAATTTATAAAAATTTTAAATTCAAAGTACTTTATGCGTAATTATATTTTTTTTAAAAATTAAAAGTGTAATTTAATTAAAGTATTTTTTTAGTTTTAAATTTATTTTAAATTAATATAAACTATCCCAAATCAAAATATCCTAAGTTTTTTTTTCTTTGAAATTAATCCAATTGCCGCCTCACCCACCGCCAATCGCTGTCGTCGCCGACACCCTTTACCGATGCCGTCGCCGACACCCTTTACCGCTCATCACCGAAAGCCACCATCATCGTCGTCAACAGCCGCTGCCAGTCCTAATCCTTCGTTGCAATTAGGTAATTTATTCCCAATTTTTGAAACCCTAATTATCTTAAATTTGATTTGATTTAAGTATTTTTCACTTAATTTGCATTCAGTTTATCCCCAAATCCCAAAATTAGTTGCAGCAACCCAATTTTTTTGATTGATTCCCAAATCACTTTATTACTTGCGACGTGTATACTTGCACCGTTTGAGTTGCACTCAATACGCGCAACAAATTTTTGGCGACGTTGTTGGGGATTGACAATTGGTGTTAGTTGTTTTTGTTATTGTACTTTTCTTATTATTTTTACTAAATTTTCTTTGTGTTTGTTTTATCAAAAAAAAATCAGGTGCACTACAAACGTTAAAGGACATCAACATGTGGGGTAATAAAAGTCGATCTATTCGAGAGTTGATGTGGGAAGATAGGAATCAATCCACTTAAGATTTTCTTACACCCTTCAATGGTTACCTATACCAACCGAGAAAAGCCCAAAGAGCCTATACCGTGGAAAACTCGTGTGCTTGTTGTGGAGAACATCATGTGTTTAAAAATTTCCCTCACAATTCCGGTGCATATGACTACATGGATGACCATAGATGGAACCAGCAGCAAAATCTTTCATGGTATGATCAAAAAGCTCAAATTTTTTTTACCATAACAATTTTGCTACAGCAATAGACATGCTTCGGCAATGTAGTTCTTATCAGCTACCTAGTGCCACGACAACATATATGTCATGGTAATGTAGTCCTTGTCAAGAGCTATTAAATTCTATGGATGCGAGTATAGCCAGGATGGATGTACTCTTGAGAGAAGCGGAAGATCGATCGAGAAGATTAACATATGTCATGGATAACATGCACCAGCAATTCATTCCTAAGGATATTGAAGCCTCAAGGCAAGGGGACAAGGAGCAATGCGAAGAAAACTCTTCGATGTGTGAGGACCAACTAAAACCTCCAAGTCGAGAGCTTGCCAATAAGAGAGACTGTCCAACATATGATGAGCCTATGCAACGAATTTCCATGACAAAGATTGAGGAGCCTGAATAAAGTGATGCCGCAACAACAGTCAGTGCGGCTGAGAAGAGTGATGCTACAACAAATTCTGAGAAATCTGGTGCCCAAAATATTACAACGTTGATGTTGAAGCAAGAATATAAAGATTGCTCTTATCCACATTTGCCACGGCAATTGCATGACCACATGCAAGAGCAACGAGATAGCAATACTTCGCTAATAGAATATTAGCAGTTAATGGATGAATCTTTTGAATTCTTTAAAACCTCATATCCTCTATTGTAGGTAATTCTCGAAGAACCAATGTTGGTAGATTTGATGCCATCAGAATCTCTACTGATGGACATATTTGAGAGGCCTAAAGAAAATGGTGGTTGGCTTCGTAAAGCTTTTTAGAAAGTTGGTCATTCCCTTGACTTACATAGAATTTTGGCAGAAAATTACCATGGAAATTGGCTGGCGCAGCAATTGCCACGACAACGAAGGCTACATCCAACCATGACGAATTTCGATGAGAATGAGATAATTAAATGGTTGGATGTTGATATATTTTTTCCTAATATATATTCATGCCTTCATGAACAATAGCAAGGTGGAAGATGTGCATGGACTACAAGGGAACACGAAAGAAAGACACATCCACCATGGTAACGCAAATGGGAGTAGCTGCAAGCATATTGGCCCAACTCTTTTTGGGCAATATTGTCACTCGATGAAGGGTGCAGATAGACTATAAGAAGTATCAGAAACGACCCTCCTCAAGTTGTCTCAAATATGCAGTAACCTTAGAAGATGCATGAAAATGCTCTTTCTAAGAAATTTTAGTTTTTTGTTTTTAATTTTTGGACCTTTATTTTATTTTCGGTTATTTTTGGATTTGTTTTATTTTTCTTTATTTATTTTCAAAAAGTTTAAGAGATATTTCATCTTATTTGTCTTCATTATCTTTAGATTTCAAGTTTTCTTTTTTTTCTTTTCTTTTCCACATCATGAATCACAACCATCATGCCAAGGAAGTCCCCTGCACCGACCACTTCCCAAGCAACAACAATTGCTTCGGCAACTACGGATGCCCAGGCAAGTGAACCTACCTCGGCAAACATGGATCAAATCGAAGCAATGCTTCGCCCCTTGACACACCGATTGGAGTAAATGGAGGTCCAACAAATGCTATTCATGTGGTACCAGCCACACGCATCAAACCACTGCGGACCAGAAAAAGAATCAAGCAAACGACCCGAAAGAAACTCATCATTCGAGGTGACGACCTTTCTGACTAACCTGTTTGCATTTTAGTTTATTTTTACTTTTCTGTAATTACATGCATTGAGAACATTGTTTCCCTTGTGTTTGGGGAGGAGTGTTTGTTTTTATTTATTTCATCTTTAGTTGCATTTATCTTTAGTAATTGGATATAAGTTGCATATGTTACTTGTCATGCCTTTGATTGGATTTAATTGCTTGGACTTGTCGAATACCCAATGATGAATTTTGCCACTACACTTAATTGAAAGAACCTTTAATTTTAGGATTGCATGAAAAGAACTTAGAATCTTACTATGATGCTAAATATTGTTGACACGGTTGTGACTTGTTGATTGATAGAAACTTAGTGAATTTAGGTTGTTTAAAATTTGAGTAAATTAAAATTAAAAATTAAAAGTTAATTTTCTTCCTATAGGTGCTCGAAACCGGCTCTAGTAGTTAATGCACATTAAATAATTGCTAGAGGTGCACGAAATTGGCTCTACTGAAAACAAAAATAAATACCATGGTAATTAAATTGTTAAAAATATATTGTTCACATAGAATCTTGAAAATTAATTTGTACACAACTACGCGCACACATTGTCACAAGCATTATAGTTTGGTTCCGAAAAATTTCTGTACTACCCAAAAAATTCAAAAGGTGATCATACTTTGTGCCACGATTCTGAGTTTTGAATTCAAGTTAAAAGCATGTCTTTGATGATTGAAGTCTTGGCAAGTAACTGTTAGTTTTGCATTGCTTGAGGACAAGCAATAGTTCAAGTTTGGGGGGTGTTAAGTGTTCAAAAGTATTATTTTTATTACCCTTTTTACTCATATTATTGTTATACTTAGGCTCATATTAGTTGCATAACTAGTCATTCATGCATTAATTCATGATTTCCTTCACCGTCATGCTTGATTTCATAATTTGGTCGATTTTTGTGGAAAAAAGGTACTGCGGGTATGCATGTTTTTGTGCATGTGTGCAGGATTTAAAAATTCTTAAAGCAAATCTAGGATAAGAAGAGGAGTTTCCGATTTTGAAGATATGATAAATCCATTTAATTCGAGATAATTGCGAAAAGCAAGGATAAATCTTAGAAGAGTTGGAGTTCCACGAAAAGATCAAAAGGAGATTAAATTCCAAGAGTTTTATGAGGAGTTTTTGGAGGAATAAAAATATAATAATAAAAGTAATTTATTTTTTTTATTCTATTTAATTCCAACTTAACTTCATTCTCAAGAAAGACTTAGACCTAGCCATCTCCTATAAATAAGAAGACTAGCCACCAACTTCAGGGGAGTGCGATTTGGGAGAGAATTTGACTAAGGGTTGCACTAACATCTTCATGTTTTCCATTTTGTTCAATTAGATTCATGTTAACCATAAACTAAACTTATTTGGCTTGGGTTATTGTGTTTGTGTGGTTGTGAGAACAATTGGATTTGTTTAGGTATTTGATTTTGCAATTTTAATTCAAAGTTTGTTCATTCTTGGTTCTTAATTTTTATTGCGAGAGAATTGGGAGAGGATCTCGTAAATTCATCCATTTAACTAATACCGGGAGAGTTAGATTCAAGAAATGAATGGGCATGGTCTTTATTCAATCAATCGATAGTGAAGACTAATTCGACTTAGGGATAAGTTGCAAATTTCATCGGCTAAAAGGAGCGAAAGATCGGTTGTTGTCCACCCTTGGTTCACGCAGGGATGTATTATCAAGGCATGAACAATTAACAGTATTTCGAGTTAGGGATAACGAAAAACCATTGAAGAACGTTTCGTCGAACTTTGAAGGAAGTCGCTCAGTTGCCTAGGCAATCGCTCCATTCCTAATTGCCCAGACAATTCTACTGGATCTAATTGACGAAATGATTGAGCTACTCTAGTACTCATTACCATGACAGTCCATTCAACTATCACTCTACGTCTCACGAAAACCTGACCTACTCTCTTAAATCGATCACTCCTTTCTATTTTCTTTATTTTATTTAGTTTATTTTACTTATTATTCATCCCTATCAATATATTTCTTTTTCAACGCAGTAACTTAAGCAAAGTGGCCCAAACCAATCCCTGTTGAGACGATACTCGATACTTATCATATCACTTTATTACTTGCGACGTGTATACTTGTACCGTTTGCGTTGCACTCAATACGCGCAACAACCCTCATCCCTGTTGTTACCGGGGTTATCATTGCCAGTGGGGTATGTATTTTGGCTAATTTATGTTTATTTATTTGTTAAATCAAAATCTCTAGCTTTATTCATTTTGGGGTTAGAAATTGAAAATGGGTTGTTGGGCTGCTTTTATTCTTTTGATTTGATTGGATTTTAATTGGATCTTACTTTAATTTTGTTAAAATTTGTGTACTAAAATGGTATATTTTTAGGGGATTTATTAAGGATTTGGTTGTAATTTAGAAATTGATTTTCTTTAGCTTATTCAAGATTCTAATTTTGTTAATATCAAAAAAAATTATAATTATGTTTTTTACATTCTATTGGAAATTAGCTCTTTTTCTCTGTGTGTGTTTATGGAGAATTTGAATGAATGTGAAAAGGATTTTCTTTAATTTTAGGGTTGAAAAATAAATTATTAAAAATTCAAGGGTGAAATTAAAAATAAATATTTTTATTAGTGACCATAACGTTTAATTTTTAAAATCGAGGACCAAAAATGTACATGGGATAAACATAAGTGGTTATTGCAGTAGTTTACCCTTATATTTTATGATGTCAGATCAGCAAGCCGTCAACGTTTAACGGCAACAAACGACTGAATGACTAAAAGTTTACACCCCGAAAACGTAAGTAACCTTATTGGTCGTTTCTCAGAATCGGTGACCAACTCTATACTAGGGAGAAATTATATCATCAATAAAAAATATAAAAGAACACTTAAATTGTATAGAAATATAAAAGATTTATTACCTTAAAGGAAAATAATTTAATATTTTGTGAGATTTTTTTTAAAAAAATAACCATCATATAAAGCTGAGATTAGACTTGTTTCAAAGGTTGGACTATATAAAAGTATCATATAAATAGTCAACAATTTTTAGAGCAGGTTGTTAAAGTTTTCAGTTGACATCATCTCTTTCTCTCTCCCTCTTGGTAGAAATTGTTCAAAAAAATATCATATAATATAATGTTAAAATCATTACAAAATTTTAAGGTTAAGCTACGCCTAAAGGTACTTAATTATTGGTTTGCGAAATAGATGTTATATTTTTTAAAAAGTTATAAGCATGTCATTCAATTAAATTATTGTTACAAATATATCACATGTCATTAAAATTGAAACATGCATCTAATATGGTGTGATATAATAACATTTTAGTGCATAAAACTTATATATTTTATTAAGGCTTATATAACAAATAAGTACCTAAAGTATTTCAACTTTTTTCAGTTAAGCACCTAAAGTATTTTTTGGTCAAAATAGGTATCTAATGTATTTTTTTAATCAATGTCAGATGTCATCTTTTAGGAACTTAGATGAAAAATATATATACTTTAGGTACCTATTTTGACCAAAAAAATACTTTAGATACCTAAATGAAAAGATTAATATACTTTAAGTACTTATTTGTGTAAGTATTTTACTAATTTTATCTTAATTAAAAGCAATTTAGTAAGTTTAACCATTCGTACCAAGCACAAAGTAAAATAAAAAAGTCCTCATATCTTTATTTTTATATAAATTTTTACCACACCCTTAAGCAACGTGTGATATGTATATTTGATAATTTTCTTAGGCAACGTGTGATATGTATATTTGATCATTTTCTTATCATATGAGACATAATATTTTCCCTTGGTAGTATAATGGAAAAAAAGACATCATCTTACCTCTAATTAATATTAGATCTGGTGTTGGATCCCGAACAACCATTTACCCTTTCGTATATAAAAATTTTAAAAAAAATCTAATAATTACTCATGTGGAAAGAGTAATAGGTGTGAGTTTTATTCAACTTAATTGATAGGAATTTGGCATCATTAAAAGGGATGTAGAAGATGAGAATGGTGATTTAGAAGGAAGGACAAGGGTAGTTGCAGAGGCAACCATTCCCAAGACAAGCTCCAACAGCTTCAGCTCCATGTCTTTTCTTACACAAACCCATGCACGAATCTTTGTTGCAGGGTTCCATTACTATTGCTTCACTGCAAGTGTGTGCATTTTCTCTTGCTGCCACCACCTCTTTTCCTGTTTCCTCACCAATAATAATAATAAATACATGTGTTAATTAATTAATTAATAATAGATGTATGAATAAATAATAGTGGGTTTTTCATTTTACCAGCAGCGAAAAGAAGAACAAACATGGCAAGAATAGCATAGACTTGGAAACTCTTCATGGCCTTCTTCTTCTTCTTCTTCTTCTTCTTCTTCTTCTTCTTCTTCTTCTTCTTCTTCTTCTTCTTCTTCTTCTTCTTCTTCTTCTTCTTCTTCTTCTTCTTCTTCTTCTTCTTCTTCTTCTTCTTCTTCTTTGAAATTTATAGTGGAAGTAGTTGGAAAATGTCTTTAATTTTTCTCCTTCAATTGGCAAGAATTGTTGTCTATAATATTATTTGGTAAGAAATGTTGTACCTAATTCATATTACCATATATATAAAAAACATATTATATATATTTTAGAAATTATTTTTTAATAGTTTTAAGTAATTAAAAAGTAGTATTTGTTCATATTTTTAAAAAAATTTAAATAAGATACACGCACTTTACCGACAAAAATGTTCAAATTCGAGTCTACTACAATGAACATCATCATTTCTTCAATTATTACCATAAAAGCAAATAATTTAATATTTTGCAGGGTTTCTTTAACCAAAAACAAAAGTATCATATAAAATCAGACTTGTTTAAAATTATTTAGACTGAATTCAGCCATGTTTGATAGCTAGATTAAAATTATTATTTAATTGTTAAAAAATATTTATAAAATATGTAATAGTAGTATGTTTTTAAACATTTTTGCATGTTCTAAACAACATTTTATTTTTCTATGATTATCAACTTTTTAAAATGTAAATTCTATGATTTGTATAGGTATTATGTATAATTGTATGAATTGTAAATTTTTTGTTCGGTCAATTTTAATTTTGGTATTTAAAAAAATCAATCCACGACTTAAATAATATAAAGACAATACAACTAAATTACATAACTTAAAATTATCGTATCGAAAATATAAATTAAATTTATTAATTTTATCTTAATTTAAAATAATTTACTAAATTAATCCATTCATACTTAAAATTTTGGCTTCATAGGTAATTTTACCCATGTATGAGTCCTAAATTAGCAATGTTGCCCTTCTTTGTAATTGCATTAATTTATTCTTCAAACTACTAAATTGTGTCAATCTCACCCTTTAATTTTTGTTAACTAACATAACAATTATCACAAATCGCCCTTTGTCATGCCAGACACTCAAACGTTAAATAATTAACATCATCTGAGTTAGCACGTTCATATGTCATTTTCTCTAATAAATTAATATCTTTTAATAAGATGGTATGAATCAATTTTGATGATGTAACAATACAATTGACGTGAATCTTTTTAATAAACTGTAATTTAAATTAATTAATTAATTCTAAAACTCTTCATTTGTATTATCACGTCATCAAAACTGGCTTTTCATCATCGACATAGTAAGACAATTGACGATAACGACCGGTGTGAAAGCAAATAGCAACCACATTCACATAGTTTAACGGCTCTGTCACTCAACACCAATCAAAGGGTGAGATCAATACAATTCAGGAGTTGAAAGGATAAATTGATAAATTAAAAAAAGGCAACATTTCCTTTTATATGAAAGGCAACATTGCTGATTTTAAAAGACTACAATGGTTAATTTGATACAATTAAAAAGGATGTGCAACATTATTATTTGAGATTATTATAATTAAAAAAAATCAAAACAAACGAGCATGTAACGCTCTCAATATATTCTTATTTTATAAATTTATAGAATTTATTTTTTAATTAATCTGAACCAATTCAATACAGACATTTATGACAAATGGAATGAGTGGGTGCGAGTACCCCTCCCCATACCATACTCACATAATTTTTTTCATATTCATCACCTCTCCCATTCACGGTGAGTAAAATTTTTAAATTCACATCTGCTTATACGAATACAATCTCAAATTCATATACACCTATTACATAGCTGAGTATTCACCGCGCTATATGCACCTGCCAAACCTGTCAGCCAAACAGCCACTGATTATAAACATAACGAAAAAATACTTTCAAGCTAAATTAATTGAATATGAAATTTATATTTAGGATTTCGGACAATTTGTAAGGCACACCCCTTTAGAATCATAAAATTTACAGAATAGCGCATGAAAAAGGGGATAATGAGCCTGGACGACTTGTAAGCTACTCAGGTTCGGCTCGGTCAAAACTTAATTCAAGCTCGTGCTCAGCTTGAGACCTTAACAAGCTGAATCGAGCTCGACTCAATATATTCTTATTTTATAAATTTATAGAATTTATTTTTTAATTAATCTGAACCAATCCAATACAGACATTTATGACAAATGGAATGAGTGGGTGCGAGTATCCCTCCCCATACCATACTCACATAATTTTTTTCATATTCATCACCTCTCCCATTCACGGTGAGTAAAATTTTTAAATTCACATCTGCTTATACGAATACAATCTCAAATTCATATACACCTATTACATAGCTGAGTATTCACCGCGCTACATGCACCTGCCAAACAGCCACTGATTATAAACATAACGAAAAAATACTTTCAAGCTAAATTAATTGAATATGAAATTTATATTTAGGATTTCGGACAATTTGTAAGGCACACCCCTTTAGAATCATAAAATTTACAGAATAGCGCATGAAAAAGGGGATAATGAGCCTGGACGACTTGTAAGCTACTCAGGTTCGGCTCGGTCAAAACTTAATTCAAGCTCGTGCTCAGCTTGAGACCTTAACAAGCTGAATCAAGCTCGACTCAATATATTCTTATTTTATAAATTTATAGAATTTATTTTTTAATTAATCTGAACCAATCCAATACAGACATTTATGACAAATGAAATGAGTGGGTGCGAGTATCCCTCCCCATACCATACTCAAATAATTTTTTTCATATTCATCACCTCTCCCATTCACGGTGAGTAAAATTTTTAAATTCACATCTGCTTATACGAATACAATCTCAAATTCATATACACCTATTACATAGCTGAGTATTCACCGCGCTACATGCACCTGCCAAACCTGTCAGCCAAACAACCACTGATTATAAACATAACGAAAAAAATGCTTTCAAGCTAAATTAATTGAATATGAAATTTATATTTAGGATTTTGGACAATTTGTAAGGCACACCCCTTTAGAATCATAAAATTTACAGAATAGCACATGAAAAAGGGGATAATGAGCCTGGACGACTTGTAAGCTACTCAGGTTCGGCTCGGTCAAAACTTAATTCAAGCTCGTGCTCAGCTTGAGACCTTAACAAGCTGAATCGAGCTTGACTCAATATATTCTTATTTTATAAATTTATAGAATTTATTTTTAATTAATCTGAACCAATCCAATACAGACATTTATGACAAATGGAATGAGTGGGTGCGAGTATCCCTCCCCATACCATACTCACATAATTTTTTTCATATTCATCACCTCTCCCATTCACGGTGAGTAAAATTTTTAAATTCACATCTGCTTATACGAATACAATCTCAAATTCATATACACCTATTACATAGCTGAGTATTCACCGCGCTACATGCACCTACCAAACCTGTCAGCCAAACAGCCAGTGATTATAAACATAACGAAAAAATACTTTCAAGCTAAATTAATTGAATATGAAATTTATATTTAGGATTTTGGACAATTTGTAAGGCACACCCTTTTAGAATCATAAAATTTACATAATAGCACATGAAAAAGGGGATAATGAGCCTGAACGACTTGTAAGCTACTTAGGTTCGGCTCGGTCAAAACTTAATTCAAGCTCGTGCTCAGCTTGAGACCTTAACAAGCTGAATCGAGCCGACCCAAGCTCAGCTCGAAAAGCTCGTGAACAGGCTCGAAATATATATATATATATATATATATATATATATATATATATATATATATATATATATATATATATATATATATTTCAGTGTTGTTAATTTGTTATCATGGTCAAAATACTTTAAATTCATTGTCCTTGCCGACTTGTATAATTTAAAAAATGTATTATAGTTGCTTGTGAAATTCAAAAATAAATATTATATTTTCCTAAACAGTTTTCGCATGTTATTTTTCAAACTTCAATAAAAATATTTAAAAGCAATTTGAAGAAAGCAACAAGCCGAGTTCAGCTCAAACTGTCCAATTCGAGCTCGATGTTAAAATTTCGAGCTCGACGAGCTTCAAGTCGAGCCCAGTCTATTCAAGCTCGGCTCGTTATCACCCCTAAGCACATAAACTTATCCTTAAATTTATAATGGTCCAAAATTCAAATGATGTGCAGTAGACGTACACAAATACGGGACGAAATTGACAGATATGATATGATTAAGGTCTTAAATCAATCACCTACCTACTCTCAACGGCAGATACATCTACACCCATGAAATTTATACACATGTCCGTTAATCGAATCAATACAGCGCAGAATTGTAACCGTTTGCCATCCCTAAATTAAACCTTTGATTGAATCCGAAAGGAAAGTGCACTAACCCTGATATTTAAAAAAACAATCACAGATTTCATTACAGAGAAACAGAAGCAAAAACTTGTTTTGTGAAATGGAGGAGGCGAAGTCGATGACTCAGCAGCAGCAGCAATTTCTCTTACAGAAACAGAAACAGCAGCAGCAACAGCAGCAAATGCTTCTCTTACAACAGCTTCAGAAACAGGCCCAACAGCAACAGCAGCAGCAGCAGGCGATTTCTCGTTTCCCTTCCAACATCGATGCCCATTTACGTACTATTCCCGGTGTTCTTCCCAATCGTCCTATTAACATCCTCCAAAGCTCTAATTCTGCCCCCAATCCTAACCCTAACCCTAATTCCGCTGCTAATTCACAACCACAAGGTCCACAACAGCCTCCACAATCACAGCCGCAGCAGCAGCAGAAGCAGATCCGACCTTTGAACCAAGCGGAACTCCAGATGGCTTACCAGGATGCCTTGCGTGTTTGCCACCCTGATTTTAAACGACCCTTTTCTTCCCTTGAAGATGCATGTGAGAGGTTTGTCTGGAAATTCTCTTTAACTTTTGAGGAAATGAAATTCTGGGTTTGTTATCGATTTTTCACTTTTTTCTTTTCTATGCGTTGGTTGGTATAGAAATTGGGGGGAAATGATAATTTGTTGGGATGTGAAAAATAGATATATGCTGCTTCTTTAGTTTTGTTGTTTTGGTGTTAGTGAAAATCCTGGAGTTTAAAATAATGGAGGAAATAATGAAAATATGGGGTTTTGAATAATGAGATATGTTTATTATTTTATTGAATTTGGGTCTGCATGTGTAGTATTTGTAAAATTAATTTATAGGGACTTATATGTTATTCTCTAATTGAAATTTGAAGTTTGTATTGTATTCCCATTGCTAGTGGTGAGTGAATTTGAACAGTTTTATAGTGTAATTCATTCTATGTTAATTCTGCTAGAGAAATTAGGGTTTGACTGACATTAGTTTTTAATGGTACTAGAATTATAAGTCCATTTATAAAGATTTAGGAACAATTTATGTCAGATATTAGGATACTTTCTCATATGATTATAAATGAGATCTTTAGAAACTGTGTGGGAGATAATGTTGGTTTGTTTCATGTAGTTATTTAAAAAAAATCTAATTCCTCTGAGGTTGAGTGCATATACGTAGGAGAGTACAATAATTCGTGTGTATGGACTAATTTATTGAAATTTATATGCATAAGACGGAAAATTTGTTGATACACTGGGACAAATGGCAAATTGTTGGCAAGAATTGTGGTATTTATCTACATGTGTATGACAAGTACTAGTGAAGTAAATTTGCATGGTTTCCTAGCAAATAGGAGATCAAATCAGTTTGAACCTCATTCGAGATGTTTATGTTCGGAATTATGCTCCGTTTGTTAGAAATCCGTCCCGTTACAGTTTCGTCTTGGTCTGCTTTATAATCTCTCATGGGAAAAAGTGAGAAACAAACAAATAAATGAAAATCAGTAACATTCAAAGTTACTTGAAATTATTTTCTTAAAATTGCATCTTTTTAATTGCATTCATATGTCTCATGTTTATTTGATTGCGCAAATTGGAGATGACAAAATGACTAAATGATATTTATAGTGTCCTGACTAGTGTTTGTACTTTGTACTGCCATCATCTTACCCAAGATGTTTCACCCATTTTTCAGACTTTACTTTGCATTTTCCTGGTCAAGGTTTTAGAAAGTTAGATGTTTCCTCTAGTTATGTCTTGAGGCTTCTAAATAATTTATTTATTACTGTCAACTGTGTACTTGTTTGGTGTCTTGCTTCTTTTGAATTCTATTAACCAATAAAATTGAGAACATGTGGAAATAATTTTGCTTCTCCCTCCTACTGTTGAATCCTTTTCCCTTCCTCTTTTACGTCGTATATGATCCCTTTTATTTATTGTCTGTCTGATTCTCTATTAGCTGTGTCAGCTATTGGAAATAGTCTGTCTTTGATTTAGTTTATAGATATAGAGGGTATGAACTGAAGACAATAGCTAGTGTTGAATCTAAGTGAAGACAGGGTTACGATACCATTGACCTTTGGATGGCTATGGTTCTATGCTTTTAAGTATCTCTGTTTCGAGTATTCCTTTTTCATTTCTCAAGTTCTATGGTCTAGACTGACTGTATTTGGAGGAAAGGGAATGTAGTTAAGGATAAGAAGGCAAGATTTGTTTGCTTCTCACATGAATCACTTCATCCCATGGAGGATAACAGACCTGGCAGTGTCATTTGTTGCGTCATAACTCATAATCATGTTTAAGGTATTTTTTTATTTGTATAAATCGGGATATTAGTAATTCATATGCATATCAAATGATCTTGGAATATTTGTGTCATTTATTGCCAGGTCTTGACAAAATAGTGGTAATTTGAGCTCTATCTCTCTTTGTACTTGAAGAATTGCATTACATCAGTTGGGATTAAATAGTTTTTTCTTTCTTTATGTATTTCATGAAAATATGCAGGTTACTACCTTACCATGTTGTAGCAGATTATGAAGCTGAGGAGGATGACAGAATTCTCGATTCTGACCCTACTGGCCAGATGCCATCTCGCTCTCAGCAGTGGGATCACAACATTGCTGCCAAAGTTGCGGAGTTCACAGCCACATTCGAGAAACAGGCACAAGCCTTCAATATGATATCTTGCAAACGAGCCGCGGGGGAATTTCGAGCTGAGGAAAGGTTGATGGTTGAGCAGGCTCTTCTCCAGGAAGAGAAGAGAGCCATGCTCGAGTTGAGAGCAGAAATAGAATCTAGGGAGAAGGCTGGTCGGGAGGCTCAGGAGGCTAAGATGCGGATGGCAGCAATGGTGCAGGCAGAGCAAGCTCATGCTGAAATAATGGCCCGAGGCCCCATAAGGGCAAATGCACTCGGATCCCAGGGAGGCAACCTTCCGATGAGTCATGACATTGGGGAGCAGTCACAGGGTGGGAACCCTGATGAGATGATGAATGGCTGGGGGAACAATGCACTGAGGGACGAAAAGGAGCCATCTGAAGATTTCTTAAATGACGAAGAGACGGACAATGGAGATACGGACGTGCAGAATGAATGGCGCGAAGTTGGGGAGTTTGATTTGAACAGTAGATAAGTCATGAATGGTGGTGGTTACTGGTTATTGTCTTTGTGTTTTGTTTATTTGTAACTTGATTGTAAAAGAAAACTGGTAGTAAAAGCTTAGATAACATTTCCATTACCTTGTGTTCCTGTCGTATCTATTGTCTTAGAAAAGCGAAAGCAAATAGTTTACTTGCTGTGGTGAGCTGCTTGTGTCTTCCATTTATCCTTTTAAATGATCTTCTTTATCTTCAACATCACTACATTTTCATGGATGCCAATAACATAGACAAAATCAATTCAAAACTCACTCCAGATGATTCATGCAATCAATCATACCGAACAAGCCTGATATCTAAATCAAAATATTTGCCAATTGTTTCTTCTATCCCGAGATGCACTCAACTCGGTACCAAAAAGATCTAGAGAAAAAAAAGGCCCCAAGACTGAGAAAACTTGATTTCTAATTTCTATAGGAACTAAGACACTCGCTAAGAAAGAGAAAAAGTAAATAACAAAACAATATGATGGTGCCTACTGCTTTGCTTTTCCCTTTCTGTCTCTCCCACGCATATCTCACTCTCATACATACAGATGAGAAAGCGAAGAACTTAGACCCAACCAAAGGAAGGAGGGAAAATAGAGGCATTTCTTGAACCTCGAAGCAAAGAAAGAAACAGGGGAAAACAAGCAAGAATGCACAAAATCTTAAACGCTACCTACAAAATGTTGGGGAGCTGGGAATCCAATCTCTGCTGCAACTCCTTGATCTTCATGGAAAGCTCCATTTTCTGCTCCTTGTAGCTCTGCAACAAAAACTCTTTTCCTTCTATTACCTCTTTTAACTCTCCTACTTCTCTCTTCAGCATCTCGATTCTCTCCCCGTCTCCCCTTCCCTTCTCAGGGGAACCCGAGTTGCTTTCCACATCAAGATACCCATTGGCATGGCCATTTCTCATGTCAGATGGCCAAGCTGTATTGGTTGATGTTTTCTTATTTGTGCCAACATGTCCTACACAGTGATCTGCAATTGCCTTCCTCAGCCTTTGGATTTCTCTCTCGGAGTCGAACAAGTCTCTATTTGCTGCATCCAGCTGTGACTGTAAGTCAGTTGAATGTTCCACCTGAGCATTCAGTGCATTATGCAGCTCCATAATCTGATCCTGCATCTCCAAAATCATATCATCTCTTCTTTTCAGCTGTTGCCTTAGTTTCTGTATCACTTCCCGCTTGCTAAATATGTCAGAGCCTGATTCCGAGACACACGGTGAGTCAGAGCAGTTAGAATGATGGAATGGCTTCGGAGGCAACTCAAGACGATCTGGAGATGATGCCCACATAACACCATTATCCTTGTTGAACTCAGGTGTAGGAACTGTTGCCAGAGGGAGAGCAACTTCGGATTCGGGCAGCATCTGACCATTGGGTGGGTGCTTCTCACCCATGTTGTCAGCTCCTGTTATGAACCCAAACTTAAATAAGAAACCGACAATTACACGGAATATTAGAAACACACATATTTTGCACTAATGAGAAAAGACAAAGCGTATCTATGATTAGCCAATGTAAGAATGGCAAGAAATAGACCTTGGGAGGATCATAAGGCAAAGGGAAATACAAATGCCACCCAAAATTTCAGACTGAATCTAAACCCTAAAATTTTCTAAACTACCAGTGTCAGTCACATATTAACACCTCAAGACTCGAAGTGGGTATGATTAAAAACTAAGAAAAACTGAAGTTGCCAAGTATTAACACACAAAGGCAAGGAATTTGATATTAGCATGGGATTCATAAAAGGCTCGGTACTAAGTAGAAAAGGAAAATGAGATTTCGTTTCTTCTATTTCCAGACCATACGAGACTATTTACACAAAGAAAAGAGATTTTGGGAAAGAACCCAAACTAGAGGATTCACAACAATTCAATTTCTTCACTTTTATCATCCCACTCGAAGGACCAAAACAGAAGCTTTGCAAGGTGAAAAACAAAACAAGTGCTTGTATACACGAAAAACTTTGGACATCTCAAACAGTAACATAGCTGCATCACACCTGACATGCAGTTGAAACAACCACCATTTTCTTCAGTGAACAAATACATGTTTGAATGTAACTGGCAACTCGATGATCTCCTTCTGTCAGAAGATCCATTCCCTGTAATAAACTCTAACTTTATAAACAGTTATGTATTCAATACAAATTATTGGAGCAATAGAGATATCAATATACCTTTCAAGCTGGCAGTAGCATTATCCAGTTGCTTTAAGTCAAGTGACTGCTTCAGCTTGTAACCAAGTCGGACTGATAAGGAACTTAGCAAAGCACCACCAGCAATGAGAATCCAATTTGTCCCCTCACCCTGAATTTTTTTTGAATTCTGACCCCTAGATACCCGACTGTTTCTTGTATTCATTTTAAGAGCAAGTAGGGGTCAGATGGGAAAACTCTGAATCACTCAAATACAGCCTACAGTCAGAGTGAACAACATGCAATTACTGTTCATGTAGAACAAAAGTTAAATGAAATAACCTCAAGAAAGAAGTGAGTTTACAAATTCTTCGCAAGAAACAAAAGTGGTCTGAGACTTGAATGCGAACTAAATATATTTATGTAAATTTCTTCAATTGAACAACTTTTTGAGATCTATTAGATGTCTTTAAATAAAGAATCAATTCCCAATCTCCTGACATCCCACAGACCTTCTAAACATTATAGATTTTTATTTTTATTTTTTACTTTTTATAGATGGTTCCATAAGAAAAAGTATCTGTGGCTCTTGATGGATAAGCTTTTGTCACAGGAAATAAAATCAAAGTCATACATCACATCCAAGATCAAAACCTTTTGAATAACAAAGCCACAAAATTCTCCCCATGCTATGCTTTATGCAACAAGTTAGATAACAAAAAAGGATCAATTAAGCCGTTCAACTTACAACAGAGCAGGTTAGTCCATGTTAAGTGAAATATCATACATGCATAGTTAGAATGTTAAAAATGAAAACGCAAACATCAATATCTCAAGCATTACATGTTTAAACCACATAATAACGTTTAAGGTCCTATAATTCTGATTTAGGCAGTCGAGTAGCTTATAAACACTAGACAACATCTTAAAAACAGATGAATCGGGAGCTTAAGAGTTAAGACCAACAAAATCAAAATCCTACAAAAATACACATGAAAAAGGGTACCAATCCATGAATCATAACGAAAATAAACATAAGCAATGAAGAACGCTAATGTCTTATTATCCTACACTAAAAAAACATTATTGTTCCACAAACTCATCTGTTACACAACATTTTAGCTATGCGTGTATACCATCAAATGAGGTGGAAATAACCAAAGACAAATTAAAAACAGCAAACATGTGAGGTCAAGTTAAAATCAAATGCCTAAATGCTACAATAAAGCAGAAATAGCATTCAAATTTCTTCACGGACAAGAAAGCTATCCATTGTCTACAACGGTGCTCACATTTCTCTCAACACCTGCAAGTATGGACACATAAGAAAAACATAATCTTGTTAAAAATATACAGTCCTACACGTTTCTAATAAAACTCCTAAACAATTTTAAACCAACCAACCCCCAAAATACATAAATGTTTAACCTTTCCTTTTCCATTTCTTCTCATTCTCTGGGTTATTAATTCATGGAAAAGAAAGAAAGCTAAGAAATCAAGCAAATAAAACTCACACTAACCGAAACTGAAAAGTACAAACTTTATCATCTTAATTAACAAAAAGATGATATCGATCAAAAAACAAAGCGGGAGAAGAAATAAAAGAGCGGGCTGCGGGCAAAGGCGAACCTCATCCAAGAAAAATAGGGTTTAGTTCGATAGGGTTTCTCCGGAACCTCCGTCAATGGCGTCGCTTTCGGCAAGTGCTTGCTTCCCTCACTGTTACTATTCACTCCCGCCCTTTCTCTCTCTCTAGAAATGGCAACTAAAAGAGGGTTTTTCAAATGGCGGGTTTTGCTTTAGGCTTCGGCTGATACATAAATTTCTTTCCTTTTTTCTTCCCTTTTTCTTTTAATTAAAGAAAATAATATATATATATATATATATAATCCGGAGAGTTTTACCGCGTCGTGTTGCACGCGTGTCGGCTTTTGCCTTCATTTTTTCGTTTATTTCTGTTTTAAGTTTGTTGAGTTTGGATAATGTTCTTTTTCTGTATTTTCCCAAAATTTTGCTCATTCTTTAGCTATTTAAAAAAAATAGATATGGAAAACTACTCGATACATTTACGAATATTTTAATTTATTTCTACGATCGAATATTTGATTTTATTAAAAAAACTGGCAATTTAAATCATAGAGTTTCAACTCTCTTTAAATAAGTTAAGGGTGCAATTGAAAAAACAAATAAATATTGAGAACGTTTTTGCTATTATTCCTTTTTTTCACTCTTATTCCTAATTTTCTTTTATCTTTTAATAAAACAACTAAAATTTATAAATAAAGAGCAAAAAAGGCATAAAAACATAAAGTCGTCAATGTTTGCTTGTTTATCAATCACACCATTAACGTTATCATGCCACATCAGTAAAATGTGAATTGCTAGCTAATCGTTACTATCCACAAAGTAGTTACTTGAAAAAAAATATGTGGTTTTAAATTGCCAAAAAAATAAGGATACAACTGAAAATGTGACAAATATCGAGGGTCTTTGTATTATTATGCCATTAATCTTTAATGCTTAGAATAATATTATAAGATTATTTAATAAATCCTATTCCGTCCATTAATTTTTAGTTCTTGTTAAATTAAACGTTTTTGAAAAATTATTTAATAAATCAAATATTTAGTGGATTCTCAATATCCCAACAAAAATGCTTTTTAATCAAAATATGGATGTGCCGAATCGGATAATAAGCAAATAGTAAACAAATTTGGTTGTGAATATTTTTCAAAAAAAAAGTTACAAGTATCCAGTCAGTTGTGATCACCTAAGAATATTTTAAACTTGTTTTATGCATAATAATGTTTTTGTCCGGTATTTTAAATTTTAAATAAATTATCGGTCATCGGATAATTTGTAGAATGATTTGTTAAATTCTTTAAAAATAGTTAAAAGTTTGAATTCGGATATTGTAATAGAATATATTAAGTTGAAATTGTTATCTCCATAACAAATATTTATGGTATCTAATTTTAATTAGTTGATTAATAAATCAAATGTCAGTGATTATATTAAAAAACTAAATAGATTTATCGATTAATATATAAATCTAAATACTACCGATGTAAATAAAATATTGCCAACAATTGGTTTAGTGAGATGAAACATAAGTAAGGTCAAGAGTTCAAATCTTAGTATTGTGAATGAATGAAATTGGATTAAGAGAATCACCCTCGTAACGGACCTCTGCAGTATCTGATTCTGATTAATCAACTAATGAGTTAGATACCAATGATTAAAAATAATGGCTCTGTTTGGCAGTTAGTGGATAGCTGATAGCATTAGCTTATTTGACTAGCAGATTGTATTAGCTGATTGTATAAAAGTGTTTCGTAAAATTAACTGATAGCTAATAGTTGTTTAATTATTTGAACATGCAAAATGACATATAAAGATATGATTATATTAAATAATTTATTAGTTATTAACATTTTATATATTTAAATTAACTATGGAAGTTGAAAGTTCCAGCCAAGATAAAAAGTTTTCTTTGGATTACAACTTGTATGAGTATTTTAACAGCTTGTATGAGTTTTGTTTTTCAGCCCCTTTAGCAGGTTGAGCTATTGGCAATAAAAACAATGTTGTGGTATTTTTTTATGCAAGTTGGCTCGAGGAAGCATATTTATGTGTGGTATCTTGCTCTACGGTGGTGGTAAATTGGATTGGCGATCATATGACGCGACCAAGAGCCTACTAGCTCATATGTACGAAAATTGATAAGCTTTTGAGGAGAATTGGCAAGCTACAATTTGAATCAAACAATGGGCTGGTTAATAGACTTGTTACAGCTGGGATTCCAAGAAAACATTTATTCAAAGCATGGTGGTGAGCTTCTTGTGTTGACTAGAAAGAGGTTCTGTTTAATCTGGCATTGTGGAGGATTAATTTTACCATTGTGTCTTTGTTTGTTCAATTCTGAGTTTTGTTCTCCTTATAAGTGGATACTCTTTTTCCTCCATTTAGGTCTTTATCTTATTAATAAAACAAACTTGTCGAGTAAAAGAAACACATTTTATATCTATTAATATTAATTAAATTTTGAAAATTAATTTTTTTAATATAATTATTGAGCATATATGAACGATATACATATTAATTTTTCATTCGTGAAATTATTTTTTAATATAATTTTAATAATTATTAAATTAGATGTATATATATTAATTTCTTATTTATGAGCTTATATTTTGAATATTATTTAATTAAATTTGTATGTATTTATTAATTTTTTATTTATGAAATTATTTTTTAATTTTATTAGTTATTCAAATTTATGTTATTTGGAGAAAATTTTCATAATTATCGAGGATAAAATAGTCTTTATAAGTTTTTATCCAAACCTCTAACTCAAAAAGTTCATGGGATTTTTCAAAATGAGAGGTTTCACATCAATCCATTATTATAATTTTTTATTTACCAAATACCTAAATTAATGGATTTAACTGATCAAACCTCTAAAATTACTTGAAACTTTTAATATTAACTCAAAACGATGTTTACCAAACATAATCAATAATTAATCTTACATAAATGCTTTATAGTAAAGAATTGTTTGATTTGAAAAAGACAGATTGCCAAAAATAATAATAATCTTTGCCTAGTAAAGGGTGAAGGGATTTGTCTGCCTTTTTCAAAAGTGAAAGTGAATAATATATTGAGTATAGTTCACTCAAATAAGAGTATCCTTAGAGTATAACTTTGGATCGAAAAGGGAAATTATGTGTATAAAAATAAATATGAGTATAGTTCACTCAATTAAAAAAAATCTTTTTTATAAAATTAATAATTGTTGTTGGTACAATATATAAAGAACGTGAGATTGAGTATGTTTAATTTCTCAATATCTGAATCTGATTTTACTTGCTTAATTTTAATCTTATTTTATAGTATCTCTGCCTTGTGACACGCTTTCTCTCTGCCTTGTGGCACGCTTTCTCTCTTTTCTTCTCTGATTTCTTCGGGCACTGTTCCGATGAATACCATTGACTCAGGCTTGGCTTCACTCTCTATCCAGGGGGAGGAGGAAGAAGAGCTTTCAGTTCAAGTTGATGACTTGGGTCAGGGTGTTTCCTTTGTCCACTGCTTTGTGGGTACATTTCTCACTAGTAGTATTATCAATTTTGTTTCCATGAAGGCGACGTTGGCGAACGTATGGCACCCAGTTGGAGGGATCTCCATTTCTGACCTGGGCGAAAATCGTTTCCTCTTTCGTTTGTTTCATTCGATTGACATCGATCGGATTCTGGAAAATGGGCCTTGGTTTTTCAATTCACATTTACTGGTGACTTACCGACTTTCTGAGGGGGAAGATCCTACGTTGGTTCCTCTTGTTCTGGTGGATTTTTGGGTGTTGGTTCTTAATCTTCCGCATGGATTCATGTCCACGAATATGGCAAAGCAGCTGGGTAATTTCTTCGGTCGTTTCGTGGATTACGATACTAAAGATACTACTCTTGGATACAAAGGCATTATGCGGATTCGGGTATCGCTGGACATACGTCAACCCCTGAAACGTAAAAAGAAACTGGGTTTGCCATCGGGAAAGTCAACTTTTGTCTTTTTCCAGTATGAAAAGCTTCGATTATTCTACTTCTTGTGTGGTCGAATTGGGCATGGTGAAGGTTTTTGCCCTATTCGCCTCTCTTCAGAGAATCAGGACCTCCCTTTGGAGTGGGATATTTCACTGCGGGCCCCGTCTAGGAGGAACTCCATTCCGACGAGTGTATGGTTGCGCGATGACTCTCAGGTCAGTAATCTGCTGGACGCTACGGGTGGTGTGAACACTCAACCTGACCGAACCATTTTAGGCAACAAGCATCAAGCTGCGGCAATTTCGGCGCGTTTGGTTTCTGGTGGAGCTGAGTTAGGGGGAAAATTGAAGGATACTATTACTCCCCGCAATATAAGCAAATCAGATCTATTAGTGCTGGGGGATTCTAGCAATCAGACAGTAAATGGCAGCATATTAGTCCCTTCGGGCCACCCCATTATGAATCCCATTTTTGATGTTAAGATGGGTATGGAGAGTGAACAAAGCCCATTAACTAAAATGGATGGGCTCAAACGGTAATGTGTTATTTCTACGGGGGTCTCGGGAGTTTCTCCAGATTTAGATTCTTCTGAGACAAATGATACTCTATCGGCAGACCTTGCTATTGAGCAGGCCAGCCGAGCCCAATGAAGATGGTTTGTCGGAACGTTTGGGGTTTGGGGGACCCTCGAAACGTACGTCGTCTCCGACACGCGTTGAGAGAATTTAACCCCTCTATAGTTTTCTTTAGCGAGACGAAACTACAGGATTCAAGAATGGCTCGCATCAGACAAGCTTGTGGTTTTAATCACGGTATCGAAGTTAGTTCGGTGGGCCGTAGTGGAGGCCTTTCTTTTGCTTGGAAAGACTCGATTTCGATTTCTCTACGGTCCTTCTCGGTTCGGCATATTGATGTGTTTATCAATGATGATGGTGAGGGTAATTGCTGGCGGTGTACTGGTTTCTACGGTGCTCCAGAAGAACATCTTCGAGAGGCATCTTGGGACTTGCTTCGTCTCCTTAACGACAGCCCGAAGGTCCCTTGGTTGGTGCTAGGAGATTTCAATGAGATTATGTATGCCAATGAAAAGCAGGGAGGGTTGCGTCGAAGTGAAAGACAAATGGCAAAATTTCGTGAGGCTCTTTCCGAATGTTCTTTGTCCGATATTGGTTTTCCTGGAAGCTGGTATACTTGGGAGAGGGGTCGAACACAAGTCAACAATATTCGTGAACGACTCGATAGGGGAGTAGGCAATGGGGGTTGGTGGGAGCTGTTCCCTAACTTCACCCTTAATCATATGACTCACTCAATTTCCGACCACTGCCCTTTGTTGTTGGATACTATAAGGGCCTTAGGACTTGCTCGAAATTGGCCCTGTAAGTTTGAGGCATTCTGGCTAGCTGAAGAATCTTGTGAGCCGGAGGTGCTAAAACTATGGAATGAATCAGAAGGCCCAATCCCAAATCGACTCAATCATGTGTGCTGGGGTTTAAATAATTGGTTTTGCGAGATTCGTCGGATGAAATCTATCACAGTGGCTGATTTGCAGAAAAGGTTAGAGCAATTATGGAGCATGGACCCCTCAGATGAAGTTCTAGGAGAAATTATAGAGACGAAGCTCTCTCTTAATATGGAGGCCGACAAGGATGAGGTGTACTGGGAGCAGAGAGCACGTGCGAACTGGTTGAGGAATGGAGACCGCAACACGGCGTTCTTTCATCGCTTCGCATCCGGAAGACGTCAGAAAAACAGAATTAAGCAGATTGTTAACTCTTCGGGTACTGCCATTTCTGATAATGAAGGTATTCTCCTCACTACTTCTGAATACTTCCAGAATTTGTTTACATTGCAAGGTTGCAACAATGTTGAAGCAATTTTGCATGGTGTTCGTGAATGTATAACCCAACCCATGAATGACTCTTTAAATGAGCCTTATACTTATGAGGAGGTTTGTAGTGCAGTAAAGACAATGGACCCACTAAAGGCCTCAGGTTTAGATGGGTTGGGAGTTGTCTTCTATCAGAAATTTTGGCATATTATAGGGAAGGAGGTAGCTGAATATTGCATTTCTTTGGCTAGTGGACTTGCTAACTTCTAGGAGATAAATGAGACGTGCATAGTGCTTATTCCTGAGGTGAAGAACCCGTCCAACATGACCCAATTCAGGCCCATTAGTCTATGTAACGTCTTGTACAAAATAGCTTCGAAGATGCTAGCCAATCGTTTTAAACGCCTCTTGGATGTTTGTATTAATGAGGCCCAATGTGCTTTTGTACCGGGCAGACTTATCACGGACAACATCCTAATAGCGTATGAAATGCTTTATTCCTTTAAGAACAGGAGATCCGGGTCGGTGGGCCAATTTGCATTGAAGTTGGACATGAGCAAAGCTTACGGTAGGGTGGAATGACAGTTTTTGGAGGCTATGATGCTGAAATTGGGCTTCAATTCCTCATGGGTTTCTATTATCATGAATTGTGTTCGAACGGTGTCTTATTCCGTCAGCATTAACGGGTTCTCTAGCCAAATCTTCTCTCCTAGCCGTGGGCTGAGACAAGGAGATCGGCTTAGCCCCTACCTCTTTCTGATTTGTAGCGAAGGATTATCTACTCTACTCAATTTAGCTCATTCAGCCGGGAATTTCATTGGTGCAAGGATTAATAGGTACGCCCCGGTCCTGACCCATTTACTCTTTGCGGATGATTCACTAATCTTTAGTGAAGCCTCAGCATCTAGTGTTAATTTCATTAAAGATATGTTGTCTACCTATGCTGAGGCATCAGGGCAGCTCATCAACTACGACAATCAAGGGCTTTTTTTAGTTCGAATGTTGCTGAACCAGTACGCGAGGAGATTTGTGGTATTTTGGGCGTAACCAGCTCTGACAATCCGGAGAAATATCTGGGCCTTCCAGCTTTGGTAGGATGAAATAAGATGAGTGTTTTCAAGGATTTTAAAGAGAAGTTTGAGAAAAAGAAGTCAAACTGGTGTATTCGAGGCCTTTCGATGGGGGGTCGTGAGGTTTTTATCAAATCTGTGCTCCAGTCGATCCCAACATATGCCATGTCCTGTTTTCTGCTCTCGAGAACATTGTGCAGTCAACTTGAAGGCTCAATGGCCCATTTCTGGTGGCACAAGGGCCCATGAAGAAGGGGAATACATTGGTGCTCTTGGAGTTCTTTATGTCTTTCGAAAGAAGAGGGGGGCATGGGTTTTAAGGACCTCGGAAAATTTAATATAGCCTTGCTAGCTAAGCAAGGCTGGAGATTTTTACAGAATCCTGGTTCTCTTCCTGCCAGGATATTTCAGGCCAAATACATCTCTAATACGGACTTTATGAATTCTAACCTAGGGTCCAATCCGTCTCTAATCTGGAGGTCTATTTGGAGTGCTAAAGGGCTTCTTATGTCTGGTCTAAAATGAAGGGTGAGCTCGGGCCTCAACATATCCATATGGGATGATTATTGGTTACCGGGCTTTCCGAATAAGAAGATTCTGACTCCTAGAGTTGACTCGCTGCTGACAGTCAGCCATCTTATGGCGGAAGACTCAATTGAATGGAACGTCCCTCTGATCAACGCCACCTTTCTTCCTTGCGATCGTGATGCCATTTTATCAATTCAGTTACCGTTAGTTCCCCAGTCGGACCATCTGGTGTGGAGTGAGGATAAAAGTGGGGTTTATTCAGTTCATACTGGGTACCGAATGCTACAAGGTACCCCTACTACTGATAACTTGCTTACTTGTTTTTATAAAAGCATATGGAGCCTCAGATGTCCAGCTAAAGTCCGTATAGCGCTATGGAAGTGTAGTCGTAACTTAATTCCTACTATGAGCAATCTTTACTATAGGAGGATTTCGAACGTTCCTATTTGTCCTAAGTGCAATCAGGTCCAAGAATCAGTTTTACATTTCAGTAAGGATTGTTTCTATGCAACTAATATTTGGTCCACTCTAAATGTCCACTGGCATGCAGATATCGATCAAGCTAGCTTCCTAGAATGGCTTTACTGGCTATTTCTTAATATCAAGCATTTGAGTAATGAGGTAATTGCTTATACAATATGGTCATTATGGCATGCAAGGAACAAATGGTTACATGACAAAATCTGGCAAAGGACTGAAGATCTAATTACCTTTGTCCGAGGTTACGATTATGAGTTTCGTTTGCTTGGGGTTAAGCTTTCTCATCCAAGCACCAGTGGGTCGGTTACTTGGTCTCGCCCCCCAACCGACTGGGTTAAGGTTAATACGGACGCGAGTTTCCCTCAGAACCCATCGACCTCTTTTACGGGGATGGTGGTCAGAGACGACACGGGGGCTATTCAAGGTGCGGCGCACAGAGTTGTCCCTTCTTCCCCTTCATCCTTCTTCACGGAGGCTCTGGCCGTTCTGCATGGGCTCATCTTCGCACAAGACTTGGGCTTCCGAAAGATCATCCTCGAAAGTGACTCAAAAACCGTTATCAAAAAGGTAATTTCAACGGAGGAAGATTTATTAGAGATTCGTTCTGTTACCTGGTCGATTAAAGCTTTGGCCGTGGGTTTCGAGTCTTGCATGTTTCAGTTTGTTACCCGGGAAGGTAATCCGACGGCGCACGCCTTGGCACAGGTGGCACGAACCGCGGGCGAAGACCGCTTCTGGGTGGAGGATGCTCCGGCGGAGGTTTTAGCTGTGGCGGAGACGGATCGCAGACTATCGGAACCGCCTTGAATTTAGCCGGAGTTTTGTTTCCTTCGATGTGATGGGGTTTTTTCAAAACTTTACCCCTCTGCTTTTTCTCTCTCCCTCCCTTTCGATCTTTTGTCTTATCTGAGTTGTGTGGAGAGCTGAACCGACTGGCCGCTTAGTTTTATGTCTTTTCCTTTTTCTTTGTCTGTTTGTACCTTTTACGTTTTTTTGGGTTTTAAGTCTTTAATAAATAAAGGTCGGTTTATTATCAAAAAAAAATTCTCAATATCTTATGGATAAAGAAGGGTCTAATAATATAAACATTGTACAATAAATGCTAAAAAAACTTTCATAAGTGAAGTTTATTAGATTTTACTAATGGTATTAGTAGATTGATTATTGTGTTATTATAATTTTTTGTATTATAATTATTCTAAAATAATTTGTATTTATATAATAATATAAATATTTTTAAGTCAATAATCTATATTAAATATTTTATTATTTTTAACGTATTATGTTGTGTTTTTCTATTATTTTATTTTATTTTTTTGTTTTGTTTAATTATATTGTATAAAAGTTTCTCCAAAAACTATGAAATTAAAAAAATTTGAGTGCAAAGTGTATCAAAATTGAACTCACCATTAAAAAATAATAATATTTAACTTGGCATTGATTATTTTTTATAATTATTGTTGAACCAACACGTATTGTATGTATTCATAAGAGATTATATTTTCTACTGAGAGGATGTATATTCAAATCTTAGTGACAATATTCATTGTAAAAAAATGGGTAAACTACTGAAATTATCACTTATGTTGTATGTACACTTTTAGTTACCGATATTTAAATTAGACTGTTATGGTCACTTACGTTTTCGATCTGTAAACTTATGGTCACTGGGACGCTTGTTGTCGTTACACTTTAACAGGAGGCTGATCTGGCACATGAAATAGAATGATAAATTACTTAGATAGTCCATAAACTATTACTTCACCCTATTTTAACCATCAAAATAAATACAATTTGTATAATTACACATTTAACCCTCTATATTTACATTCTTTTTATTTCTTCTCCCCTCCACCATCTTTCATATTCTTCTTCATCTAACTCAATCCCTAATTTTCTACTAGATTAATCCCAATTCACATTGTATATTTTTGGACTAGATGGTAAATATGGTAAATAGTAATCATCATTCTTATTTTGATTGATTATTATTTCTTGCTTTAACTTATGCCTTGTAATTTCATTTTCTTTAATTTAGTCCTATTTTGCCTTGTTATCTAATTTTGTGTACTTTTAATTATACCTTTAATTATTATTTTGTGTAGCTAAAAAGTGTATCAATACACTCAATATCGTATCGATACACCTGGGCGATTTTGGTTATTTGAGTATCAAAACATTTAGAAAATAGTTGGGGTTTAAGTTTTTGACTTAGAAACAATTTTAAGTTCGGATCCTTGTCATTTTGTGAGACTTTTTGAATACTTCAAAATTTATCCAATTTTACAAATTGGTCCTTAAGCACTTTGTTATATCAAAATCAAATACTAATTTTATAGAGAATGAAATAAAAAAAATCATATATAGAGAGGATTAAATGTGTAATTATACAAATTATTTTTATTTTAATGTTCAAAATAGGAGAAAGTAGTAGTTTAGGGACTATCTAAGTAATTTATCCTTCTTTTTACCGTGTCAGATCAGCCTTTAACTGCAACAAACGTCTCATTGACCATAAGTTTACATATCAAAAATGTAAGTGGCCATAATAGTTGGATTTAAAAATCAGTGACCAAAAGTGTACAAACCCTAAAGATAAATGATCATTCCAATAATTTAGCCGGAAAAAAAATCTTAGTGACAACAGTATTAAACGGGACCACTGTAAATCCTAAAACAAATGGAAAGACACTAAGTATGGCATTTTACAATGTCAAGTTTATATTCAGTCAAATTTAGCTACTATATTACCTTGATTTGTCTTACAAATTTGGTAAATTTTGTTAGTAATGGTCAATGGAATCTTATTTAAAGTTAATTTGTCTCAAAATAGAGATGATTTTTGGATTTTATTGGTTTTTGCGTTTAATTGTATGAAAGAAAATGTCATGTAGGTCTTTATTTACAAACTTTGTAAGATAGAAGATATCATTAATCGTGTCTTTTTCCATTGTGCCGAGGCCTAAGGAGGTGCGGTCTTTTTACAACTTTTCATATACATTTTGATGATTTTCTATTGCTTAAATGAAACCTTGAATAAAAAAATATATCGTACATTGATGGGTGTATAATAAGAACGGAACAAACTCACTAAATCTAAGGTTTAGAGTTTACAATTTGAATTTTAAATTTTATAAAAATAATTGTACAATATTTTCTATACGATTTGTGTTCAAAATATAACACAACAAAAATTACATACTTTAAAATTGTATTGTATAGAATGTCAAAAAAAATTGTATTGAATAAATTTATTTTATCGGTATTTAAAAATCTCATGTTTTAGAATTCAACAAGTGTCCCATTTGAAAAGTATATGATATTCATCTTAAGAAACACGGGTTTAAAGTGCTTTGTCTACAAGGTGTATGCACGTTGTCAAAAAATTAAAAATATATATATACAGATACTACATTGTAATCACTTTTAAACTATTAAAAAAACTCATGTTTTAAAATCATCCTAATATAAATTATTTCTTACCGTTAAACATAGATATCTACCCATATTATATATTTGTGTTACCATTGATCTCACGGGTGGGCTAAGCCTCGTTTTTTGCCCATTGTACTGTACTACTTTGTTTCTTTATGGGCCTTATTTGGGCTACTACTTGTACCTGCGTTTTCTTCTGTGAAAGTTAATATGGATAAATATAGTTATTTGCACCACATGTCCCTTTAATTAGAACGTTTGAAAGTGTTGTCATTAATTTAAAATGAGAGTATAGTCTGAGGATAATGTTAGAATGCTCATAAGTTTAAAAGTAAAATTAAAATGTTTAAAAATTTAAAAATTAATTTAAAATGATAATCATAATTTAGGAAAATATAGTGCAGTTAAATCATAAATATATTATGTTGAGATTTGCTTTATAATAACTTGCTTAAGGGGAGAAACGTGATGGTTGTTTTTTTGGTTAATTTGACGCATTTAGTTTTTAAATATATTATATGATAAAATATTGATTAATAATTTACATTATTTTTCAAATTCTCATATGAATTGTTATTTGATTAATTCGTGACAATAATTAACAAAACATTATATTAATAAATACCTTAACCATTGTTAACTACTGGAATAGTCATTTATGTTTTTCCCAGTACAGGGTTGGTCATCGATTCTGAAAAGCAACGAGTGACCTAAAGTTTACGCCCCGAAAACGTAAGTGACCTTACTGGTCGTTTTTCAAAATCGGTGACCAACTTTGTACTGGGGAAAACATAAGTGACTATTCCAGTAGTTAACCCTTATTTTTTTATCTGAGCTATAATATACATCATTGAAAAATTATTATATGGTCTCGGCTCACTACATCATTCGTGGTCTCATTCACTAAATTTCAGTCAATTATTTTTATATTTTTCATGTCATTTTTTCTAATGATGAATCTTCACTTTTTTGCCATGTAAATAGGTAGCGGTGGTCACATAAAAATTAATTATGTTTGAAAAAAAATAACATGGAAAATAAAAATTAATTAAGTGATTTTTAGTGGATGCGAACCATAAATAACGTGGTGAGTCAGATTTATATAATAAATTTTTTCATTATTGCCTATTTTTTGAATATATAAATATATTATTCCTAATAGTAATCATGGGTTGATTGATAACTTATTGAGAATACAAATTGAAGGCGCAGTCTCTCCTTTTCAACAGTGGTGTGTGAGAAACGGAGTCAAAATCACTCGGTTTCTTTGTGTTGTTGTCTTGTTCACCGCGGTCCACCTTCCCTTTCCGTTTTCGAGTTGGGTAGGTTTTGGTCATTCTTCTCTTGGGTTAAATCTCTGTTGGGTTGAGTTTTATGTTAAAATTTTCGGGTTTTCTTTATGGGCAGTATCATGCATCGTCGTTATCCAATCCTTGTCATCATAGAACTCAAGGGTTCATCTGCTGGTTTATGTGTATGCTTGTGAGGCACGTTGTATTAACACATGATAATTTGGAAATTGGGAGCCCAAACCCTGAGCCTTTGGTTTGGTCGTCTCTTTCTGTGCTATATTTTCTATGAAATGTTTTACAACTTGCATGATTACCTTTTTGTGTTGCGATTACAATGTGTTTTGAGATATCATGCATATTGTGTCAGACTGTGTTTAAAACTGTAATTTTCGTATTAAGTATGATAAACTGTGATGTGAATTTGTGTTTACAATTATTACCATATTTTATATGTATGGGATGGGATTGTACGGAGGAAGAAGTGGTTTGACCACACTGCGATTGGAGAAATAAGGGGTGAGGGGAAACTACCTCCACTGTGACCAGTAAGTTTTGCCACCACTGTGATCGGAGTATGTAACTGAGTTGTGTCTTGTGTTTATTGTCATTTTATGCATTATGTTTTAATATGTTTTATAATTTCTTGAATTAATACTGTGAAATTGAGACCATGTTTGTTGCACTTTAGAGACACGCTAGGCTTAATAGCTTACTCTCCTATAATTTATCTTTCAAATACTTTGACTTTAAGCGACTTGGTACTCGGGGACCTCTTACGTTTTCAAATTTATTTACTTTATAGTACATATTTTATATTTTCAAACAATTATTATTTTTATTATTTATTGAGACTTGTTGTATTTTGGACTTTGGCCTATCTTGGGACTTTGGCTGAAACTGAATTTTTCGGTTTGATTAATCAATTTTTTTGTTCATTTTTTTAGGATTTCGAGATTGATTTTTAATTTTTTTTGCACACCCTAATCAACAATGTATCTAATAATTATATTTTAAAATATAAACGTATAAGGATATAAAATGTATAAATATAATAATATAATATTTTATGTATAAACATGTTTAATTTTACGTCCACCTATATATTGTACCAATAACATACCAACCAAACTAAATTAAATCAAAAATATATTATTTATATAAATAAAGCACTAAATTTCATTGACTTTTTCACCATCTTAATATCACTTTTGTTAAAAAAAAAATATTCATATTAATACACACTCGTATAAATATAAAAATATAATATTTTACGTGTACTAAAGTACTATGAAAGCCTTACCTGATAAATAATGTGTATGCTCATTCCGTTTCATTTATTAATATTTAAATTGGACATTAAATAACGGTGTGTGTGATATCTTAATTAGATAATATTAATTAACACTAAAAGTTTAATATCACATCAAATTATTATTTACCAAACCTCCGACATAACGTTAAAGTTCGTATTGCTCTATCTTGTTGTATGTGTTCGAATTTCGATATAAAAATGTAATACCTCTCTAATTGATAAAAAAAATTGTTATAAAAGAGTATTTATAAAAATATAAAAAAATCAAATACAATTAATATATTACATGCATTAAGCGTGTAAATTAATAATGTGTATGTATATATACTACTAAAGAAATAGATGCGATTTTTCTTTTTAAAATATATGTTATACCTTATTAATAATGGAAATATAAGTATTTATGTTGAAATGTTTTTCACGTCATGATATAATCATGATTTATTTATCGTATATAAATAAAAACAATGTAAACATAAAACATTTTTAAAGTTGAAAATGGACCCTGAATTTGATAAATTTAGTCGAATTGAGCCTAAATTTTTTTAGATTAACTTGACTCCTAAATTGGACAAGTTTAATCAAATTATCATTGAAGTCAGTTTGGCCATTCATCTTTTATAGTAATTTATCGAGTTTATGAGTTAAATTAATCAAATCTATTAAGTTCATGATTAAATTAACTGGACAAACTCATCATTTTTATATTATTTCAACATTATAGTGATTTTCTCATCAAAGATTTTTCAAGCCAAATTATGGTGTTTCTTTTATGAATTGTATGGAATTTAAACTACAAATATGAAATTTAAATCTCAAACCGTAAACTAAAATCAAAAAACAAAAATCATTCTAACACTAAATTATAAATTTTTAACATTATATTAAATTTCCCGTGAAATAAAAGGTTATTTTGAAGAACATGAAATATCTCATTCCAGATTGAGACAACATTATGTGTTAAGGAGCTGTTATCAATACGATTTGTTTCAGAGTAGATGGCTTAAATTAGTACCAGGACAATGGTAAAATAGAGTCGATCAATACTATCTGGCTCAAAATGAAGATTTAACGAAATGAGATTCAGATAAAAAAGAAAGATTAAGTCATTACGAAAAAATAATTTCAAGCGAATTCATTACTAAATCAAAACTGTATCAAGAACATAAAAAATCAAAATGAAAAAAATACGATGAATATAGTTTTTTATCAAAATATTTTTCTTATTTTACTATACAATCATAATACTTACTTTTCATATAACATCTACTACAAATATACACATCTACAAATTAAAATTAATAATGGGGTAAAAATAAAATAATTACAATAAACCATAAAGAAAGAGTTGCTAAATTCAAAAATCGTGTAAAGAATCCCATGACATAATGTGATGCAAAACCTCAAAATTTACATCATACGCCAAGGGCCCTACCTTTATATATTTATAAATAATATTATTATTATTTAATTTTTTAATCAATTAATGTGAATCAAATGTTTTTATCATTATTTTTTTTCTCTTTTTCTCACCGGTCCCATTCCTTTTTGTTCTAATCATTTTTAAATAGATTAATCTTTTCGCCACACACAATAAGATTTTTATTATATAAAACCTGAACTATTTTTATATTAATATTGGATCAATTTTTTATTATTTCATGTGATTTTTGTCGTGGTTTTAGTGTCACGATTTAATATTGATTGGAATTTTTTTAATAAGAAATATGTGTGTGTGAATTGAAGCTTGTCACCTAATTTTCGGCATGCAACCGGCTGTACCTGATTGGTGGTAATGGGCCTAGGGTCCAGCCCATGATGCGAGGTAGGTGTTGTCAGGTAAAAGGGTGACAGTGGGTGGGTGTGGGAACAAATTATTAGGGTTTTCTTTTTTCAGACATTTCCCCCCTAAACCTAATTGATGCTGTGACTGTAGACTACTACATTTGGACAGCTCACCATTCTTACTTTTGTTTATACTAATTTTTTCGTGGAAGAGTCAGTTTAAAAATTGGTTAAAAATGACTAGACTAAAATATTATCAAAATATTTAATATTTTAAGTTAGTATAAATGATATTTTATGTTGCAACTTAAAATGTTACTAAACATATAACATTTCAGGTTGGTCTGGATAATTTTTTATGTTTGCAACCTAAACTGTTAAAAATACACAATCTAAAAATGTTATACGTTTTGATAATATTCTAAATTGCAACTTAAAATGTTACTCATACACAACTTAAAATGTTATAGGTTTAGACAATATTTTAAATTACAACTTAAATTATTACTTATGCACAACCTAAAATGTTATACGTTTCGATATTATTTTAAGTTGGTCGTTTTTAGTCCTTTTTTTATATTGTCGTTAGACTCGCCTTCTTTTTTGCAATAGAGTGGTAATTAATATTTTCAACACAAATAACAAGATTAATTCAAACCCACATAAGGTAAAAGTAGATGAACATCTTTAATTAGTCATCTGATCAATTAATGATATATTTTATACAAACTTTTTAATCAATAGCTAATTGGGTATTTTTAAAGAACTTAAAAAATAAAAATAAAAAACCCCTTAAAATATGGATACGAATGCATCAAAAATTACATCGAATTTTAAAATTATAATTTTGTTTTATCGAGCACCTCATTTTTTTAATAAACAAAAATTATAGATATAGTGCAAAGTTGAGAATTAAAAAGTCTGAAGCAAAATGAAGTTATTTGGTAAATGGTAATGGTACTTTAAATGCACACTAGCTAGTAACTTAGGTTGTCCTATTACAAATTCATCACCCAGTCGTAACAGTACTAAGGTAATATGAAAATCTTACATGATAAATAGTAGCTGTTTGCTCATTCTGTTTCATTTATTAATATTTAATTTAGACATTAAATAACGTTATGGTTTGATATCTTAATTAAATAACATAAATGAGAACTAAAAGTTTAACAATTCCTTAGTGGAGTTTATCACATCAAATTATTACTAACCAAACCTCCGACACGACATCAAATTTTGATATAAATAACTATAGAAGTTTGGTAATTAACGTATGTCGGTTTATGTTCGGGGTTTGAGGTTGTCTCTTTCAATAATGTTGTCTCTAAAATTTGAATCCGTGTCATCTATTTAAGAGTGCAATGCAAATTACCAATGCATTCAACACTTATTGGTAATACAATACATATGTTAAACGTTTAAATTAACAATGCACATGTATGTTATTAATGAATTAGATACATAGATACAATACATTATTAATAATATAAATATCAATATTTTATGTTAAAATGTTTTTTATGATATGATATTATACATGTTTATAAATAAATATAATGTCAAATGTACAATCAATTGGCATAGTGAGATTATACACTAAATCTTTTAACAAGGTTCAAGGGTTTGAGTTCTGACGTTGTGAATAAAATAAATTAGATTGAGAATGTCAATCTTATAATGAACCATTGTAATATATAATTTAAAATAGTCAGTCAATAAATTAGATATCGGTGGTTATAAAAAATACAATGTCAACATAAAAACATGCTTAAAATGTAAAATGGTCCATTAGTTTTATAAGTTTGATCAAATTATCTCTAATTTTATAAGCAACATTTATGCATGAATTGCCATATCTAATTTCCCCGCTTTGTTTTATTGCGAAACCTATCATTTCAACAACATTATTAATATCAATTAAATTTATTTATATCTGAATTTTAAATGTGGACCGACTTTTTAAAACTACATGGTGTTGATTTTTTTAACTATTCATTGTTCGGACCATGTAATAACCTTTCATAAACCTTTTTTTAATCCCAATTGTCTTCAAGACATACAAAACTTTAAAAATAAATATTTTTCTGATTTTTTTTAGTTACACATGTAAGAACCCTTTTATCGAATTCAACTTTGCCAGCTAATTTAAAGCTGTAGTGGGTCATAACTCATAAGCTATTAAAACCCCACATCCTGACAAAATAAAAAAATGGTTTAGAAATATTTGTTATCAACAAAAAGTTTAAGTGAGGATCTCACCATCTCAATTTAGAAAGAAAGAAAAAATCATTTTTGGAGAGAATTAAATTATTCATTGAATTAAGATCTTGGGTTAATCTGACGTACAATATGTCTAGGATACATTTAAAAATAATAATTTTTAAAAATTATCTAAAAATTTAAAACGTTAATTTTTTAATAACATTTTATGTCAATTTTTTTTTTGTGATTTTAACCAGTTTCAAAATTATTAAGATATCATTTCTTATATTGTAAAATCATATAGATTATAATTTTTGTGATTTTTTTATAACATTTGTTATATAGTTAAAACTAGAATTTGTAAAACGCGAGGTGAAAGAAAAGATACGTAAAAGATGTACTTATATTGTAAAATCATATCGATGATAATATTTGGTAGAGTGATAAACAGTTTTTATATGAATTTTATTAAATATAGTTTTATCACTAAAATTATAATTATAATTGTTTATTTAATAATATATACACACATAAAAAACGGAAAATTTTACAACATGCGAGGAACATTGATGAACACCATTAACAATGAACACCATTAGTTTTTTTTAAAATTTTAAAAATCTAAAAGACTAAAATTATAATTAAAATTATCTCTTAAACAATAAAAATAAAATTTAATAGTTACTTTATAATATTTTTTAATAGGTTAGAATCAAATATACCCAATTCTCCTAAACCCTAACAAAATCAATCTCTTAAAAAAATAGAAATCAATTTATAATTTTTTAATAGATGAGAATTGGGTATATTTGATTCTAATGTATTAAAAAATTATAAATTGATTTCTATTTTTAAGAGATTGATTATGTTAGGGTTTAAGAGAATTGAGTATATTTGATTCTAACATATTAAAAAATATTATAAAGTAACTATTAAATTTGATTTTTATTTTTTTAAAAGATAATTTTAATCATAATTTTAGTCCTTTAAATTTTTAAATTTTAAAAAAAAATAATGATGTTTATCGGTGTTCATCGTTAGTGGTGTTCATCAATGTTCGTCGCACGTGGTAGACTCATCCTAAAAAATATCATTATAATATCAATTAACTCGAGACTATAAAATTGCAGTCATAATTTTAATATCGATACAAATAAATTACTAAATAAATAAAAATAAAACGAGCTTAGTTAAACCAATTTTTAAATGAATCTCAATTGTAATATCTTCAAAATAGGACTCTATTATATTATAAAATAATAATTAATATTATATAACTGTGACTTTATTTTTTCATACACGATATATTAAAGAAATTAAAAAAAATCTCAATATTTAAAGACTTCAACATCTTCAAATATTAGAGAATTTATTTCCATATTCTCTAATGTATCAGTGTGAATGTGAATTAGGATTAATATCCTTTTAAATTTATAAAAATTCTACAACGTTGACGAGCATCGATGGACATTATTAATTTAATTTATAAAAATTTAAAATTTAAAAAATTTACTGTATAATTATAAATTATTTTAAAATCAAAAGATAAATTTATTAAAATACATTTTTATTTTTATTTTTTAAACCTAATTAGATCAAAATACCTACCTTAAATTAAAAAACTTTAATTTTTTTTTTAAATTTAATTTACCGCCGCCGCTAGCCACTGCCGACAGCCCGTCACTATACCTCCGTGACCATCGTTGATGATGTGGCCGGGCGAATGTGGTGGTTGTTGCCATTTTTAAGACACGTTAACTTACTTTTGGAAGTAGGGGCAGTGCGAATGTGACAATTGTTGATTCTATCTTTGTGATTTAGGGTTTTGATTTTATGCTTGTTCGAATATGTTAACCTATTTTAGTGCGAATGTGGCAATTGTTGAAATCACATTTACATGTCAATTGTTGATTATTTTGCGAATGCGGGGGATTGAATTTTAAAAAAAAATTAGAATTTTGTGATTAAGGATAGATATTTTGTTTTAATTATGTTTAAAAGAAAATAAAAATGTTTTTAATCAATTTACCTTTTGCTTTTTTAATAATTTATAATTATATGGTAAGTTTTTTAAATTTTAAATATTTATAAATTAAATTAATAGTATTGATCGATGCTCATCGTTAGTGATGCTCATCGGTACTCGTTGAGCGTGTCAGACTCATTCTTAAATTTAATTATGTATGAACTTCTCAAAATTTATTTTAATTTAAATTTGTACATATTGTAATTATTAATTTTTGTCATTGTATTTACTAATTTATTTGTACATTAAAAAAATAATAAAATTCACTAATTAACCGAGTGATAAGAATACTCAATTTACCTTATTTTATATAAATTTAAAGTTTAACATTTGATTCCAAAATATAATATCTATACTTAATAAAAAATATTTAGAAAATTATCTGGATATTATATTATAATTGTAATTGTAATTATAATTATAATTATAACTGCTGCTGCAATCTAAAAAAAATGGACTAGTTTCCATAAGTGACGTCACTTCATCTTAAGACAAACACTTACCTCTTCCCAACGACAAGAAGCAAACAACTCCCATTCAGACAGACAGCTCCACTCTTGTCCTTTTAAGGAACTTCCTTTATTACCATTCACTAATCAAAATCAACCCACATTCTTAATGGAACAATGGTTTGATTAACCCAAAATTACCCAAACATCACTACGAATATTTATATATAAATTGCTCAGTTTGCTGCTTTAAAAAACTTATCTTGTGGGAATAGAAAAGAAAAACAGTGATTAAATTGAGGTTTTCTGTTCTTTTCTCTCTTTTTTTAATTGTTTGTTTTACCAGAGTTGTCTGATATATTTTTAACTATAAGTTTCTTGGGTGGTGGTTGAAGGATGAATAGTGGCGGTGCTGGGGCTGAGAGTGGCGGTGGAGGGATGGTGGCAATGAGGTCATCATCGCCGTTTACAGTGTCGCAGTGGCAAGAACTGAAGCATCAAGCTTTGATCTTTAAGTATATGATGGCAGGTTTGCCAGTGCCATCTGATCTTCTGCTACCTATTCAGAAGAGCTTTGAGTCCATTTCTCATAGGTTCTTTAACCACCCTACCAGTAAGCACAGAATTATTTTTTTTCATCTTTTTTAAAACCCTCTATTCATTTTTTAAAGATTACATGCTATTTATTTATCAGTTTTCTTTTGCCCTCTTTTATGGGTTTGTTTTGTTGATTTTAGGGATTTTTTTTGGAAAACACAGGCAAGTATAATCAGATTTTCAAGCAATGATTTTTCCATTTTAATGAGTTTTAAGATAAACTTTTTAATATACATGACTGAATGTTTGATAATTTCATGGATGTTCTTTTGCCCTCAAAATTCTTGCAGATGAATTCCAAATATGTTTGTTTTTTTGACGTTGTTGGTGTCTTAATCATCAAATCTTGTATCACTTTCGGCATGTTCTATTCTTATTCTGATATATGTTAATTTTGATGATGTTATTGTTCTTATTTTGTTGTTTCATTGCTGGTTTTGTATTTTATTCATCAAGGAACATAAATTGCTTCATGTTTTGCCACATTTGTGCCTGTTTGTTCATGAAAAACCTTGTTATGAATCTGATTCGAGTGTAATTTTGCAGTGGGGTATTGTTCGTTTTATGGAAAGAAGGTGGATCCGGAGCCGGGACGTTGTCGGAGGACTGATGGAAAGAAATGGCGTTGCTCGAAGGATGCGTATCCGGACTCAAAGTATTGCGAGCGCCATATGCACCGTGGCCGTAACCGTTCAAGAAAGCCTGTGGAATCACAAACTATAACGCAGTCATCATCTAATGTTACATCATCGACTGTTTCCTGCAGCACCGGTGAGACGGGAAGCTTCCAGAGCCTTCCGTTACATGCTTTTGGAAGTACACAAGTCACTGCTTCCGCAACCGGTCAGTCCAATTATCATCTGGAGTCGATCCCATATGGAATCCCGAGGAAAGACTATAGGTACATTCATTTTTTGCCTTTCGTTTAACATCGTTTCATTCTTATCACATCATAGGAAAGATCAAATCATTTCATCGTCTTTCACTTATTGTAATGCCTACACAATTCGAGAAAGGGATTATAGTTTTGCTTCAATATGTTAACCTTTTCGAGCAGTAAATAGTTGAAAATATGGTTTGCAGTATAAGTTTCGGGGGTTTTAGCTGGGATACGGATACGGGATATAATATTTGTTGGTCCTGTATTTGATAGATTGTGTGGTAGGAGTAAAATTGCAGATAGTCATTAGGGTAATGGAGATCTTGCAGAAACTTTAAACTGTTAAGCTCAGTGTTCCGGGCCCTGGTGTCCTCAAATACGGATGACGAGTTCAGTAGATGTTGCCACTGAAATCTGTTCTTCACTGACCGTTATATTTTATGGTCCATTTTTTGGTTTTGTTTTCTCAGTGTAGTTCGCTTTTGTTGTCTGACAAACATGAGATATTGTCGATAGCATGCTAAGGCATGCAAAATTATCCACTCTGTTTTTGCCTAATGGGATATGTACTTTTTTTTTCCAGAGTTGATTCAAGGATTGCTCATAAAATCTAGAACAAACAAAAATTAAACTACTATTTCACTTCCGAGTTTCGTATTTCAGGAAAATAGTTGTAAAAAGCTAAAAACTGCATTTGCCTTCTATTTTCTGAGTGTGTCAAGCAGTCCGCCTACTAGGTCCTTGGTCCGTCACAAGGTGCATGGTGATATATAAGCCATTGTAATTCGTAGTTAGTCGTGACTTTCAAAAACATTTTCTTTGGAATGAATTACTGAGTTGTTATATTCCCACGATGCGGATAATGGATCGGTTCCATGTAACTTTGTTTTTGAAGTTGCTACAATTTCCAGGGTTTGGGGCCCTTATGTTCATTAGCACACTATCAAATTTCATTGTCACAGCAGTTTACTGCATTAGTGGCATATCGGCCCTATCTGTTTGCTGTCAAACGGGAAAGATACAAAAAAGTAGAATTTGCTTTTACTGTTGTGTTAGATCTTTGTTTTAAAACTACTGTATTACCTGCAATTTTTCAGTAAAAAAATGGTGGGGCATCCCGAGTCCGAGGCCATACAACCTGGAAAGTGTTTATGTTTTTACTTTCTGTGTTATGATAGTAGGACTCAGTAATTCACTTGTACCTCAAAATTACTTTTGCCTGCAAATTTATACATGGACCGGTCTTTATTGTTGGTAGATTATTCTAGACCAGACAATATGTTTATTCATTTCGTGTTTGTGTATTTTTACCATGTCGTGTGTTTGTGTGTTTCAATGTTTGATATATCCATGCCGTATTCACGATTTGCATGCTGTTAGGCGGTGCATATTCATTTACATCGGTCATTTTCTCTTAGCGCACATGCTCAATTGGCATGAGTTTTGACCTGTGCTGATCATATCATTTGCACCAAGTTTCATGACATTTTCAATTTTGCTATTCGATTCATATTACTCGGATTTTGTCATTTGTTTTAACTGTACCTCCTTGCTGCTTTCCCGGCAAGTGGTGAACTGCCTCTGCACTATATTGAACTCATCGTCTTTGACTTGATTATAAAGATGCAAAAGAGTGAACTTAACATTTGTGTTTTCGATCATCTGTCTGAAAATGCTGACTATTATTGATTTGCATTTTGAAATCCATGTTTATTGTTTATTATCGCGTTTCAATCTGATGCTGGTTGATCATGATTTTAATGTGTTTTACTCGATTCCTTCTAACACATAGGTATCTTCAAGGAAATAAACCCGAGGTCGGTGGGCATAGTATTTCCTTTGAAGCTCCAGGGAGCAACCATGACACATGGCCTCTAATGCAACCTAGAGTCTCTTCGTTTGTTGATTCAAAAACCGGTAGCAACCCGATCTTACAGACTGATTACCCCGAGCATTCATTTTTCAGCGATTTCAACTCCGGAGAAGCTGCAAAGCACGAGGGTCATTCTCTTCGACCATTCTTTGATGAGTGGCCTAAAACCACCAACTCCTGGTCAGCTCTCGAAGACGACAGATCCAACCAGACCTCATTTTCTACAACCCAGCTATCGATATCCATTCCAATGGTGTCATCTGATTTCTCCACAACCACTTCTCATTCTCTGCATGGTGAGTTTCAAACTCCATAGTTTCCCTCGTATGTCCCATTTGTCTGAAATTCCGAAACCCACATTGGAACTATGCTGCAGATAGTTGAATGAAGTGAAATTCGAGATTTCCCGGATCTCATACAAGAAAAGTCCCGGAAAAGTTCTAGCTAGACTCGACTAGTTGTACACTTGTACTCTTTGATGATTTTCCTTCAGCATGACCTTGTGTAGTATCAGTACACTGTAAGGTTCTGGTTTAAGGTATAAAATAAAACAATTCTTAGCTAATAACGCACACACTTCGTGTTCGAACTCAGGTTTGTTTTAGAGATAACAATATTCTTTTTATTAGTAAGACCACTCAAATGATTCACTAATTTCATAACTCCTTTTTATAATAAGAGAGCATTAACTAATTAAATTACAATCTAAATTAGATTGAGAACTATGTTTCAAATTTATTTTGTACTTTATAGTAGAATTTAATAGAAGGCCAAGTAAATTGTTAATATAAATTATAATATTCAACAGTGGTACATAACTACAAGCATCAAATGGCAAGTGAACTGATTTTTTTGGAAAAATTATGTGGGAATTGATAATGTGAGATTTTAATAAATTAAATTAACAAATGAATAAATTTAATTATGTTGTTTTTATAAATATATACACTAAATATTATTTTTTTAAAATAAATTGATATGAATTTGTATATATCAATGATTGGCATTGGCGGTAAGCAAAAGCGAGCGGATCCGTCGAAGCGTTTACTTTGGATTTAACGGCAAAACTCGTCGTTTTATGCCCAAAGATTTTCATAACATTTTCCCTTTAATACCCCTCCTCAACGTTCGACTTGGTGCTTTTCCCAAGAATTGCAACAATACGTCATTCTTCGATTTCTCACTGTAGATCTCTCATGGCTTCCTGCATCGCTCCCGTTTCCATTTCAGGTTTTTCATTCTTTTAATCTTTCTTTCTGATCTTAATTAACTTTTTGCATTATGTACTCGTTTTTTTTTAATTTGAACTGCTGAATATTTCCATTGATATTATCGAATTTGCTTGGTGTTTGGCGCTATGCTGCTCTGGATTTTCATTTTTATTGCACTATCATGTCCGTCACTTGTATCGATATGTGATTTGGAACACTCTCAAGTCTCAACATACATAGAAGAACTTTGAATAATGAAATGAACAAACTGTGTTGGATGCATATCTGTATCTGAAAGTATCATAGGTTTGGTGTGAAATCAAGAACAGAAGAGGGAAGATTTGAGGATTCAAATGCTCTGTAATCTGTATTATGAAGTTAAACTACAGAGTCTTGAAGTAATTTCCCCCCTATTTCACATTGCATTGCTTTTTCATCTTCGGACTTGTGATAGATTGTTGTTAATGCTGGATATAACACTTGAATGATTTATTATTAAGTTCTTGCTTTGTGCTCGATTTACTGTCCTTTTGTTCTGGTTTATAGGTGGTTCTCATCTCAAGGCAAGTGAAGTTAGTTTCACTAAGTCCAGCACCTTTGGAAAAACACCAAGTTTGGCAGTTCGGAGGAAACCAATGGCATCCAACCACCGGTTTTCTGTTTGTGCAGAGTATCGGTACGTCAATCTGGAATAATCCATGTTAAATAGGCTTGGATGAATATTAGTCATTGTGACTCCAGCCATATCTCTCTAAAGCTTTTGGTTTTATGTTTGAAGTTCGAACAAGATTTCTTGTATGCTGTGTTATTCGGTTACTAACGTGCTAAATCCCGTCTTACTAAATCACCTTGGTGCCAAACAGACTACCAAGGAAGTCATGCTCTTTAAAGATAACTATATTCGGAACTCGATATGGAATCTAAAATTAATTGCCAAACGTCAAAATGGAAGTCTTGGTTTCATTACAACCTGTCTATAGAGTTACTTTTGTCTCATTGTTGAACACATTTGGAAGAATGACGTCAATAGAAACATTTCTGCCTAATTCAACAGGAGGGGTTAAAAAACTACAGTATATCCCATTTCCTTTATTTTGCTTTATTTATTTACTATTGTTTACTATACTTTAGGGGCTTGTGGAATCTAAAAGCTCCATTGATCTTCTACTATATCCTATGGTTATTAAGTTGTTTATTGGCTGATTTCTCAACTCACAAACTCAAAAGATTTAAAGCATGGAGCTGTCTGAACTACTCCATAGCATATTGCATTCTAATCTTTATGTCTTAATGTTCTTAAGCTGATTCTTTAAAGAAAGCTAATTCTTACTTCTTTGAATGATGTGCTATGTTTAAATTTGCTCCAAGTTGCATTTTGCCTGTTACTTGGGTTGATTTTGTCTCGACAGCAATGCTACTTGTTTCTACTCTATTCTCATCCTGTTGCTGTTCACTCTGATGATATATGCAGTGATGGCACTAGCGGTGGAGGAAACGATTTTGCTGCTGGTTTTCTTTTAGGAGGGGCTATATTTGGAACTTTGGCATATGTTTTTGCGCCACAGGTGATTAGTATTAGCTTTCATCTTCACTTAATTTCATGTACATTTTCTAACCTATCCGATCAAGGACTTTTTTCTTCTTTTACACCACAAAAGATTCATTTTCGGCCTAAATTCTTGACCTGTTACACACTGGCTGGTTTTACTGAACAATGAATCTTCTTGTCTTGTCATGGTAGATGTAAGTAGTATTACTACCCATACCTATCCTATTTCAGAAAGTGGTGAGTTGTTATTTGCTGTTGTTATGTGCAATGAATTGCCTCCTTTTTTCCTATTTTACATTTTGGTTATTCAGGCTGGATCTGAAGTCTTAATTTGTTCTTTTGATTTAGATTAGAAGATCCCTGTTAAATGAAGATGAATATGGATTCCGGAAGGCAAAGCGACCGATTTACTATGATGGAGGTTTAGAGGTAAAGAGGTTCTGCCTCGTTTTTATGACTCGTCCCGTCGATACCTGCTGTTATTCTTAAGTTAATTGAGGTCCACTTATTGAAAGCAGAAAACCAGGCAGACCCTGAATGCAAAAATCCACCAACTCAATTCTGCCATTGACAATGTATCCTCGCGTTTAAGAGGCACGAAAAATCCACCACCTGTGCCAGTTGAGTTGACGGACCCTGAAGTAGAAGCTGCCATGTAATACACATTTCTATTTGCTTAGTCATGAAGTTGTGAGTTTTCAGTGGTTGATGGTTTTACCTGGCCTTCTTCTGAACTCGGATAGTGTTTTGAAGAATTTATATGGGATGATTGCAGTCATGTTATTCTATTAGTTTTTCTTTTCTTTTGTTTTCTCGAACGAGAGAAGGAAATTATTGATTTAAAATTCGATCATGATTTTCAAGTATCGAAAGTGGTGCTAGTAATTCTGGGGATGACATGAACACCACACCCTTAATAAACACAAACTTAATGCAATAAACATACCATTACAGTTGAAGTTTAAGACAAATAGACAATGACAGAAATGTTTGATTGTCAAAATCTTTTACATTATTAGAGCCTAAGTTGTCTTGGTAAATGTATAATACTTTGGAGAAAACATGAATATGACATTACCAAGCCCATACGAGTCATCATATTCATATTGAGAAAAAAAAGTTAAAGGGCCCAACCGGGTTCGAACCGATGACCTCTTGATCTGCAGTCAAATGCTCTACCACTGAGCTATGGACCCATTTGCTTGGAGTTATAATTTTCTACTTATATAATGTGTATATAACACATTTAAAAAAAATCAAAAAGGGCCCAACCGGGTTCGAACCGGTGACCTCTTGATCTGCAGTCAAATGCTCTACCACTGAGCTATAGACCCATTTGTTGGCATTTTTAATTTTTTTATTTATATAAAGGTTTTTTAAATTTTAAACCAAGAGTGTTCCACTTCACAATACTATAGTCTTAAGTCCAATTTTGGTTTTTAAAATACAATTTAATGGAAAATACGAAACATTTCTTGAAACATTTAATTTTTTCATAAAAAAAAGAAATATTTGATTTAATTTTTTAGTATACAAAGTAGTACAAAATATTAAAAAAACAAAGCTTTATATATATTTATAAAATTTTAGTTGTTATTATTCAACTTGTAACAATTGAATCGAAATGTTCATAAATTTTGAGTTGATATTATTCATTTGTTTTCATTGGGTTATTAGGCAATGATTAAACAAAAAACCCTCATGTGTTTTACTGGCCTAATCTTTAAGTGATTCCTTTGTTCTTAAGCTTTATATTCTTTTTTTAATAGATGAAAAATGTGTTTTTTAAAATTTATGGTTAAATTAGAAATCACTTATTTTTACACGTCACGTCAGTTGGGATAATAGAGTAATAATATTTTAAGGATTAAATTATAAAAAATCAATAACGTAAGTGATATATATATATATATATATATATTTCTATGTTAATGATTAAAGTTGACCAGATAAAAAAAAATGATCATTCATATAGTTACCCTATATAAAATAATTGTTAGCACAATATCAACGGAATTGACTTAAGTGGTTAGCAATTTAGTATTGTTTAAATAAGTCTTGAATTCAAAACTGTGTATAAAAGAATTTACTAAGAGATTCATTCATTAAAATCAAGTGTGTGACGCGGGTCGTCTGAATTAATTAAAACAAAACTTTAAAAATTAAAAAACAAATTTTCAAAAATATTGAAAAACCAAATCCCCTCAAACTAGATCATCATCCTCAACATACTACAAACAGTGGCAGAAGGTTGAAGGGACCTGCGGTATCACGGTCCCAAAATTTTAAAAATTACAAATTGATACTCCATAATAATAAAATTGTTCATTAGTCCTCTAAAATATATATAATTCATTGTTACTCTTATACATTTAAGTATTTTTAAATAATTTCCTTCGTAAATAAAATTAAGTTCCGCGGCTTACTGCAAATAACTAAACCAAAATTGTTTTCAAAAACCTAATTTTCTTTCAAAATAGCCAAAATCTTAGTTTTCATTTAAAGTAGTCGCAGCATGTTATTCTTTAGTCATTGACGATGTTCATTATTTATTTTGTTTTTTATTTATTATGTTTTTAATTTTTATTTTATTTTAGTAAGAACATTTACTCTTGTGGTATGCTTTTTCTCTGCCTTTGTGACATATTTTCTTTATTTTTATAATTTGTCGTTTGGGATAATTTCAATATAGATTAGTTGTTCTTTGGTGCTTGCACAGAGATCTCCACGACGTTAGTTTCTGATTATGGTTCTGTCGGTGGTCATAAAAAGATAAATTCCCATTTGGTTGATGATTGTCTGACGATGTAATCAGTCATAGGTAGCAGAGCAATCTGCTTGATAGTTTGACTTTCTCACCATTCATTTTTTTTATCCTGTAATGCATTTCGTTTGGACAAACACAATAAACTTTTGTATGAGATTTTAGTGAACCAATATTATATTTCTAATATATTTTATAATTTTTTAATAAAATTCTAACATTATAAAAGAAACTAAACCAAAATAAGATGAGCATGAACTCGTTATCATCTAAGTTGGACCAAGGATTCACAAGATGTTTCTAAATTGAAACATTTGTCTTTCTCTCTCTATATAGATATTCATTCAATTCCATAAATTCTTTTGGTCAAAAAAAATTCCAAAAACCCTAACCTGTAACTTCCACCATCACCATGCAAAATTATTACTATATTTATTGTTATAAGAAAAAATACACGTCCAATAACAGGTGTCAATATCAGTGTGCTTGTAATTTGGGTGATTCATTACGTTCATGTACATGTCTAAATCAATAACATCCAGATGTCATACGTTGGAAAGAACCACACGTCTCAGCTTCCAAGTTGCCAGCCTCAGTCCATTCTGTCCATACAAATCTGCACCAACTTTCATCAAACCCCAGAAATAATATTAATAATACAAGAATCTGATGAAGATCAACGCTTCCAGAATATTTTTTCGGTTTATTGGTTTAGGTTAGGATAGAGATTCGATTTTCAAGACTTTTAAGCTAAAGATAAGCACCTTCCCATACACCACTCACCACTCACCACTCACCACTACAAAACTAACCCACTTTTCTGTTTTCTTTTCCTAGAAAATTCTCTCTTAGAAGTTAGAACAAGCTGTTAGATGATGAGTATTGATCAAGAAACAAGTAGTAGTGTCAGAGAAATCAAACCAAAAAGCAGAAGAATCATGGTTAGGCCACCAGCCCCCTGTTTGACTGGTATTATACAGGGAGTATCATTGTTGATTAATAAATAAATTTGGGTTATAATTTATACAGGGAGGAGGAGGACCAGAAGATGAGTGGCCGCCATGGCTGATACCACTGCTTCAAACAAGCTTTTTTGGTCAATGCAAGCTCCACGCAGATGCTCACAAGAGTGAATGCAATATGTACTGCTTGGATTGCAGGAATGGTGCTCTTTGTTCTCTTTGCTTGTCTTACCACAAAGACCATAGAGTTATTCAGGTATGTTTACATCGAATGATTTTTTGTGCCTGGAATCTTGGACTGTAAAACTGATGAAATTGCATTTTGGACAAAATCTGGTTGTGGTTGCAGATAAGGAGATCATCGTACCACGATGTGATAAGGGTGTCGGAGATACAGAGATTGATGGACATTTCTGGGATTCAGACATACATAATAAACAGTGCTCGGATTGTGTTCTTGAATGAAAGACCACAGCCTAGGCTAGGCAAAGGTGTCACCAATACCTGCCAAGTCTGCCACCGCAGCCTCCTTGATTCCTTCACCTTCTGCTCTCTCGGTTGCAAGGTTATTACAAGAGATTAAAAATGATGATCGATCATTACATTTTGGTTTTGATTTTTGAATGCTGAGTTAAGATACTATTTTATTCCAGGTTGTTGGGACATCCAGGAGGATAAACACAATGTGCAAGGAAGCAGACGAGTCCATGAATACAGCAAGTGTTAGCAATGGGAGTACAAATTACAACAAACAACTAATTAGCTTTACGCCCTCAACACCGCCTCCTCCTCCGGCCCGGAGGAGGAAGGGAGTTCCTCATCGAGCTCCAATGGGAGATCTCATTATAGAATACTAATATACATATACAGTTATTAATTTCCTTTGTTTTAATTTTAATCTACTGATATATGGGAAGCAATGTGAACATCTGAGCCTTTTGTGTGCTTTAGGCAGGTGTAGGAAACTAAATTATACCAATGTTATTATTGTATATAGAAATGGGTTAAATCAAGAAAGAATGCATATTTAGAAAGGTAAAAAGGGTTGTAGGGTTTTGATACTGTTTCTTTACACAACCTTTTATTGTATATTGTTGGTTCAAATGTATATATAAACTAATATACTATAGTTATATTAAATTTATTACGTGCAACATGTTTAATATATTTTTTAAGATTTTTAAAAGATCATATACGGGACATGATGAACAAAACAATATACAAGGCCACTGTTTACAAACAATATATATGGGTAGCCTACAATTTCCCTGAACAATAAAGGCAAAACTGTGCCGCTGAAAATTACATGAAATGTGCTCTATTTGATCAGTTATGCTGCTTCATTTCTATTTGGTTAGTTCTATCTTTGAAATTTTAATATCATTGAAGCTCAACTAACTTAATGGTTACTTTTGATTCAATTGGTTTAAAAATTCTGATTCAGTTAATTCGGTTAGCTCTTCAAGTTTGTTTATCAATCATCACATGATTCTGTAACCACCCTTTACATGGAGCAAAAGCTACACAGCTAAAAATGAAGCAGATATGTTTTCCCCAAAAGCTGCAATTACAAGACAACCTCAGCTTCATTTAAATAGAACAACTGACTGATCTCTCCTCTTATTTTCGGATAACTTTTCTACTCCGACAGGCTCAGCAGGGCTGAGGGCGTCTTCCTGCAACCGAGCTCCAGCAGTCTCCATTTCCCCACACTGAATTAAACAACACAGTTACACATATGTCCAAGAAAAATCAGAATACTAATACCATTTAAAAGCAGTCAATGACAATGGCAAGTGTTCAACCTTTAGAGGGTCCCTCGATCCAAGGACCATTCATTATATTCAGAATGCTACAAGCCTCGCAGTATTCTAGATTCGGTAGCAATTTTGGGGTAAGAAGGAAACACCTGCCACAATGTTGGAAACAAACTTCAAGCCACTATTTTATATATTTCAGAAACAACTTAAATCTAAATCAAAAACATCAGATAGTTCGTATAAGAATCAACAGCAACTGGTACCATAAAAAAAGAGAGACAATTGGTATGTCCACAGCTGCTACTAAACTTTGGACCGGGAAGAGAGAGAAGCCGAACTAGTTAATTTGGTCCACTACATCAATCATTTTCCTTTTTAGTTAATGCCAGCTTTTAGATTTTTCATTTTTTTCTTTCTATAAATAAGAGAACTAACTTAACACTGTCCATTTCATCTGTTCTGAACAAATTTTTTTCCCAGCCTATCCTATTATCTTCATTTTTGTTGTAGCAGTAAACTTTTCAATGACAACTAAATTATAACACAGTTTTTAAAGATTAGCCAAATCAAGGTCAATAAACTAGGAGTTACAAAAAGAAACAACATTTCCTGCTTATGTTAGTTCTTACTGTGGGGTGTTTGGCTGGCTGGCCGCCCTTACTAATTGCTGAAACATCTTCCTTTCATTGATGGGGTCCATTCCTGGGAGAAGGAAAGAAGAGGAAACACACAAGATATATCAACCACAAGGATTTTTGATGCAGCAGGTATCCATAACATGGTGTGTAGAAGTTGATCCGGGCTTACCTTGGTTAATCTCGTCAACCACTCTAAAGGGGCAATTAGTGAGATCTTGAAGAGAAACAAGATAAAGAATAGTTGAAACTGAACGTTCCTACAAAGAAGAAATTCAAAATTGCAGCAAAAAAATGCTTTTCCAAATTGATTCATGAATGAAATAATTTGATTGAAATACCCCTCCAGATTGATGGTGAGCACTGAGAACTTGAAGTTGACCGGTTTGCCTGATGCACAACACCAATAAAGAGAAAGAAAAGGATTCAAGATCATTAACCACTCAGAATCATTGTATATTATATAACAAAATGCAGTGAAATGAAGCCCAGGACATATAACTTACACTAGACAAATAAATATACATAGGGATATTTATCTCACCTAACAAATTATTAAGATGGATATATACGTGGAACCAGTCTAAATAATCAGGTGTTTGACAAAGTTATACTCATAAATGGGCACAGTTTATGGATGGACAAGCATAATACTAGAGTTTTTCGTGGAACTATAGTAAGACTAGTGGGGGCCATGGCACCCACAAAAATATTAAAAATTAGAATTCTTTATGGTAAAATTGCTCTTTGACCCCTCAAAAAATATAAAATTCAGTGTTGGTGATAACAAGTTCAGAAACCCACCTGAACTTCACTTTTATAAGAATTCCAAATTGATCAAAATCGGTGTCATGCTCATCTGAAAGAAAACATTGAATCAGAACAGGAAACCACAGCTTAGCATATAGTGAACTCTCCAAAAGGTAATAATATATGATACCCAATGAAACTTCTCCTGCAACAGCCATCTCTTGGAAGTTACGACTAAAAGTTTCATTTATCTGACTAACAAGATTTCTCAAAGTCGGAAGCCAATTTCCCTGCATGCAAAGAGTTGCAAGATCTATCAAGTTATCGAACAAAATTGAGACCAAGCCTTCTCCACAAGGTGGGGTGCATAATAAACCTCCAAAGTCTTACATGACTATATTGAAATCAATAATGTATTCATGGGAAAAAAATATTAAATTTAAGTTTCCAGGACCCTTTTCCTTGCTTTCCAACACATCTTAATCATTGTCAAGACAGCTTTAAAACAGAAATTCATGAGCAAATGATAAAAAAAAGAAAATTGGAGAAAAAGAATAATGCTTCCTCGGCTACTTTTTTTTTTCTATTTGCTTTCACTGCTTCAAGAGTTGCTAGAATGCAAATGCAAAAGATAGAAAGAAAAGTCATTTGATTAAAGATTGGCACATAATTTTCCTTACTATATTGATAGACAGGATGAAAGTTCAAGTACTGTATTGAACATCCGTTTAGTAATTGTACTGAATAAGATCAGTACCTAGAAGATTTTCCTTACTATAGGTGACATGGGACAGTATTCTCACAAGCAAGACAGCGAACAGTTTGAAAGAGGAGGGAACATGTTATAAGGAGCCAACAGTAGAGTCCCATTTATAGAATATTCCAAATAATGCATGTACTTTTTTTAAGCCTCGCATGACCACAGTAATCATTACCACAATCCAGCAGGCAGTTATATCATCTACTTTCATAATACCACAATTCATATTTACAACAAGTAAGATGACTTCTCTCACCTTCAGGGCATCTATCTCAGCTAAGCACCTTTGAAGTTCCTTTCTATCTGTGTCTAGTTTTGCAGAAATGGTTTCTATCTGTAATATATGCACTATGGATGAGGTTTTTGTAACATACCAAAAGAAAAGTGAAGATAATACAAAAATACCTGACGTTGACGATCCTGATATTCCTGCAGTACGTTTTGGTTTAGGAAAACAATAGAATTGGCTTGAGAAATATTGTCTTGTACAGCAGCCTCCAATTCCTCAATCGTAGTTGGCATCTTCAGGTAAACTAGGAAAAATTAATAAATGGAAATATTTGGAGAACAGAAAAGCACGATCAATTCAAGTTGAACTGATGATACAAACTAGTGTTCAGAAGAGGATTTTGAAAAAAATACATTTCACGTTAATATCACATTTGAACAAAAAAGAAGAATCTAGACCATTTATATTCCTATTGTAAAATAAAGCCAGAAAACTGTAAAATCAAAATTACCCAAGGTATTGAAATATGACACGTGTCACCTAATCTAATTGACTGAACATCAAAAAGAAATATTAATTGATTGCAAATTTCAGCCGCAATTCATGGCAATCAAACTTGAGGCACATATTCTTCAGTGATCAGTCAAAAAATATATATATTCTCTTGGGATTGAGTAAAACTCCAGCTGAGTTGCTTTTAAGTTGATTCAGTTCATACATGTCTGGAACCACACTAGTGGATTTGTGAAGAACTTAGCACTGTAGATGAATGAAGTTTTACTTATCCAAATTTGTGTAACCCGGAAACATAGGTGCTCATAACAAATTTAAAGGAAAAATAAGTTTTCAAGGTTCCGCTTCAACTCAAGAAAAACAAACCTCAAGAAATAACTTTTGAAGTTCAGGAGTAAGGGTGGCAATTGATTCAGCAGTTCTCTTGGCAGCTGACAGTTGTTGATGGTAATCCTTTACTTCTTGTTGACCTAATCAAGAAGAGAATTAGAAAAATCAGTTTTTGGAAAACAATATTGAGAAAATTAAAAAAAATGTCCAAGCTGATTCTTGGATAAATCATTCCAGTATATCCTACCTTAGTAATTAAGTAAATCATTGGTTATTTTTATTTTCCAGTTAACAACATTCACATTAGAGCTATATAAATAAGCAACAAAGCACAGAAGATTTAACCTATAAAAAGACAATGGCTTATACCCGAGAAAAGAAACTAATGGTGTTCCTACTGGTGAAAAGAAATACATTTATATAAAACCTTTTACAAACATAAGAAAGGCCATTCTGATTATTAAAATTTGTTGCAACAAATGAACCAGGAACTATTTCCAGAAACTATGAACCCTAGAACAAAAGAATGTTCTGCATGAGGCAAGCAATAATGCTATCCGCCTTGACAGACTTCTATATCAAGAGATGAACCTCAAAGTTACATTTAAAGACATGAAAAAAATTAAAAAGGAAAAAGAAACTAATAACTCACAAATCTCTAAGTTCATTGATGCCTGGTAAGCAAATTTCTCGTGCTCCTTGAGATTGGCTTCTGAGTCTCTAATCTATAACATTGCAAAGCCAACAAAACCAGGGATTCATGAATTAGAAATGCCAAATTATTTAGTCAATAACTTATGACATCATTTTGATCCTTAAAAGAAGTTCCATTCCCATCCATGACAAATGAAAGAAGAAAATTCAAAATTTTGGAAATTGCCATATCAAATGCCACATGTAAATGGCAAAAATCCAGACAGCCTTCTATTGATGTGTGTGTGTGTGTGGTGGTGGGGGGGGCAGATGGGGGAGAGAGAAAATGGGAAGGGAGAAATAATAATGTTGGGAAGTACTGAATGTAGCTAACCAATGCCCATATGAGCATTAGACAACCGAATCCAGAATTAGAGTAGAAACATAGAACAAGAAATAAATATACAATTTGAATGAGAGGGCAAAAAGAAACATGGGGGGACAGAAGCACCAATTAAGCCACCTGATCCTGTTGTCCTATCAACAAGATCCAGTAATGAGACGGACAAACTGGGAAAGAGAAACAGTAGAGATAGGGGGAGAAAAGTGGAACAAGGGTGAGAGCTAAAGAAATAAAAAGATTGAGAAGGCCGAGAAGCTAGGCAGCTGCTAGCCACAGGAGGCCAGGGCAAGGGAGAAGGCTAGGAGACAGAGAAAGGGAGGTGAGTGATGAGGGTGTTAAATTTGAAAAACAGAAATATAAAACAATTATAAGTAAATAGAAAGATGCCATTTGCTCAACAAATGGCGATAACAAAGCTTTGTCTAGTTTGTTCTGATGATTGATTGATAGATGGTTGACACATGTTAAAAAGGACACTAGACAATTTTGCCACAGATGAAAATGAACTTTGGAAAGAAATTTTTATCACGGTTTTTTCCCCTGATCAATAGGAAAGGAAGTTATCCTTGAATAGTAATACCTTTGCATCATATTCAATAGAGACCATGTGTTTCTCAGCATAACTCCATTTGCAGGAAACAGCTTCAACCAGCAAATCCTATTACAACAACAAAAAGAAAAGAGTATTAACAATATAAGAACAAAGTAACTGAGTGCACATATACTGCATTACGAAGAATACTAGCTCATAACTTATTTCGGACAGAATCTTCAATTATTGTCCGCAACAACAAGAACAAAACAAAGTGCTCGAAAAGCATCTTTACCTTAAGTTTAATTGCATGTTTAAGGCGCTCAACATTTGATCTCGTAGCTTGGTCAATGAGCTTAGCCACAGCTGTTTCCATATCACCACCTTTCTCCAAGGATACTAATTTTCTTTTCCGTTGTTCTGCATTCGTAAACAAATGATGAGAAGGAATAAGAAAATTCCTTATGGCAACCAATAAAACTACAAAACTTACCAACACAACTTTCCAATTCTTTCCGTTTTTTCATCTCCCTTCTTGCTGTATCAACCATCTCCTCCTGCAGAAAGTATGAATTAGGTATATGTGGAAAGATAAGCTCCACAAGACAATGCTAATTTAAGATTTATTTTGATTCCAAGCCATGCATATAAAATCACAAAATAAAGCAAAGAAAAAAAACACATTTGTGTGTCAGCCTAGAACATTCGGTTAAAGACTTCTATAGAAAATAAAAGAAACTCCATTCTTTTAGCACACCCGTTGTTTTTGAAGTTTGGCTGCTTCATCTTCAACCAGTCTTTGCTGAATCTGAAGTGATTTTATGCCTTCCTCCACATCAGCAACCGACTTTTCAAGCTCATTCTTTCTGGACCTCAGTTTTTCAATTTCCCCACTATCCAAACCTTTAAGAAAAAGAACTTAGAAAATTCCAAGTTTACAATTTGAGGTCAATCTAGAAAGGGAAAGCACATACCACACAGTAGAAGACGTGAATCATGAACAGGTTCTACTCGTGCTGACATTTCATTATCCCCATATCTAGAAACAGACCAATGATAGTGGTTTTGTGGAGTCCAGAAATCTAAAATTCCCAAACCTCTAGCAATATCATCAGCTTTCTTATCAGTTTTGTCCGACCCGATATACTAATGGAAGCAAGTGAAAGCAAAGAAAGAGGATCAGATACCAAAGTTTAAATACTTAAAAAAATTATCTTTAAATTCAGTTGAAAAATATAGGTTGGCCAAGGAAGTTTAAGCATACTGAATGCTCTAAACCAAATTGCGATGTCAAAACCTCCTTTACAGCAGTCGGAGCATCAAAAACCTGGTCAAGCCGGGAATAGATGCCAAGTTCATGCATCTGCTCAAAAACATGAAAACATACACAAATATTAAGTTGCTAGTATCTGCTTGGATCAAATATTCACTTGGGTCATCAATAAGAAATACCTGCTTGGTAATTTCAAAAGGTGCTTTCCGACCAGATTCTTCTCTTGTATTATTTAGAATGGGAACATCAAACGGCTGTAGGTTCTTTACAAGAAAATCCCTATCATTGGAATCTTGAGTAATGAAAGACTGAAATCAAAGAAAGTGAACATAATAAACAGTAGGTCATTGTTTCCTATAAAATAGTAAGTGTAAATTTCACATCAGGTGCAGAAAATTGTGCATAGATAAGTAATGTAGTTATTTATGGATTAAAATGAAATATATATATATATATATGAAAAAAGAAAAACAAAGAAATGAAATATATGTATATATACATATGGAAACCGAAGAAAAGATATCCTAACCGCATAACAATTAATGAAAACAAAGAATACAAGAGAGAGGGAGTTCTATAATAGGATCTAGAAGCTTAGATCTGTAGTACAATATTTCAAAACCAAAGAATATTTTTCTTCCTTGAGCAACCAGCTTTTATTAGCTTTATAACAAAATTTGCAAGATCCTGTTACGGGCAAAATGAAACCAGTATACATATTAAGCTTAGTTAATGGCCAAAATTTTAAAACGGTAGATCATTGTTACATATGTCCATGTTCCTTCTTATAAAAGCAATAAACTTGACCGAAAGTCAAACAAGAGGTCGTATCAATAAATGAACCAAACTATGAAGGGCTCTACACACGCAGGCAGGACCACAGATTTTAGGTCAAGTGCCATTTTGGCACATGTTTGGCTTACCGGTGAGCTGCAGTTAAAATTTATCTTCATATATGAGTTTCAAGCCATTGTTTTGGCTTCAACAAAGAGCTCAATATGGGACCACGTTTGGCTTAGAGCTCACTTAACTAAGTCAAGCCAAGTTCAAAACTTTCTTGAGTCTGCTTAAGCTCGATTTAACCGACTTAAATTGATCAAGCTGAGCCTCAACAAGGCAAAACTTAGCTTAGCTACTTACTGCATCAGCAATTCTGGAAGGATTTGGAAGAAAGCATCAATTTGCAACCCCTTGCATACATGAAAATATGGTATGTTTGAAGCCATGAATAAACACTGCACTCTTATTTCTTAATGTTGTTTGTTCTAAATTACTCAAACGTTTAATGTGCAATATCTTGACTATCAGCATCATTTCCTGCCAGATCCTTTACCAACATTTTCTAGGCAACTTATTTGTATGACTAAGAACTCTGAACAGTAAAAACCAAGTGCTGTACACAATATGAATAAACCTCATAGAGGACAAAGTAAGCATATTTTAACTGCAAAGCAACAAGGATTCTTATGGACATAAATAAACTCACAATGAAAAAAGTAAGCAATGTCATTTTGTAACCTCTGCTTGTTATTGTCAAACATAAAAATTAAAAAAAAAGAAATTAGGAAAATAAAGAGACAATGTTAAATCATACCTTCCAGATGTAGTGAGCAACATGGCCTTCCAAGAAGTTAGCATGGACCTCATTTGACACATTTACCTAAGTTTTGCAGTTACAAAGTAAGGATAAACAGATATATTATCAGTAATATACAAAATAGTCATTATTTAACACATACCTCAAGCAATACAGGACCATAAACCTCCTTGTTCAATTTATCGCGATTCTGTTCCAACCACTGATAAGCATCAAATATCTTTTCTGCACCACATTTCTTTAAAGCGTGTAGACGTTTGGTTTTAGTATTCTCCATATCTTTCAAACTGCAAAATTTGGAAAAGATCAAAGAAATCAACAAATGATTCAAATAATATCAAATAGAAGACAAACAGAAGTTGAACCATTTACCAATCCACGCAGTTCCTCAAGGCTGTTTTCATTTGGCCTAGAGATCTTTCTTTCTCCTTCTTCTGCTGCATCATTTGTTGAGCAGAAGAAGTAAACTCCACAATTTGACTTTTCAGTCTCTCCTGGTGAAAAGTACATCAGAAGGCATAATGTCGAAATTGTCAAAAACATAAAGATATATATTTTTCGCAAAAGAAAAATATTAAGCCAAATAATCCTGCCAAATTCTTCTAAGCCAATATATATGGATATTTTTCTTCAAATTATAATATCAGCTCTATGAAAGAGTGGACTAATGCTGCATATGTCCCAAAAAGAAAATTAGTTCAACTACCCAACTCCTTGGAAATTTTTCCCACTTACCAAAAGTAGATTACAATCTATTCTTCATTATACTATCAAGTATGAATACATTGACCATAATATCAATCACCACAAATAATCAAGTATTAAGGGGAAAAGACAACCATGCAAAAACCAACTATATCACCCAAATTTTGTGCTTATAATAGGAGTTTAATACTTAGGGACAGAAGTGGCTAATATCTACGTTAATATCCCTCATAAACAGAAAACTATAAGTCGGCTATGTATAAAATCATGGTTTACAACCAATTTATGCAGTTCCTAAGGGATTGCAAAGAAGTAATAACAACAAAAGCCAATGCAGATGACTTACAATTTCCTCCTTAGGAGGCTCATATGCAGGCAGGTTCTGAAGATCCTCTTTAGCATCAGCAAGTTTCTTTTTAGCCTCTATAATACTTTGTTTGCGAAAATCTTCTTCTCTCCTCAAATATTCAATTTCCTTATATTTACCTCGTGCGTGTACTGCCTAAAAGTGTGGAATTAATTCATCATATCAATATAAACTATTCAACCACTCCTGTGACAAAAAAAAAAAACTAACAGAAAAATGCTATGAGAAGTTCAACACACCGCCTCATTCTCTTTCTGCAGAAGATCATTCCGTTTCTTAATATTTTCATTCATGAGATTGCTTATGCGTTTGCATTGATCCTCTAGCTTTGTTTTCTCCTGCTTTTGTTTTCTGCAACCATTAATTTTTTTATTGAATATTTTCACTATAATTGGAGGAATTATAGCAAAAAACAATTCACTCAAAGGAAGGACAAAAACATGTAATCATTCAAATGGAAATCTTCAGGATCAAGATTTAAAGGACTTAGCTATAATTTCATGTAAAATGTCCTATTAGAAAAAGAAACTGTGGTCATTTAGTTGATTTAGCAATCACTACTCTTCATAGAAAAATAGTCAACTTTCTAACAGAAAGAAAAAAATTGAAACAGAAACTTATAATTTTTAAGGCTGATATTCAGCTTTAGTTAAATGTATAATGTCTACAGTAGTGAAAAGAAATCCCCAATAAAGTTGTATCACATATCAAGCTATATATTTTGCATAGGAAGAGAAATGAATGAAGTTATTAATACAATCAAAATAACCAAGCCATCATACTCAATTGGAGCCTTGACTTCATTCAGTGTCCTTGCAGCTTCATCCAACTTCTTCTTGGCCTCTTTTTCCCTCTTTTGGGCTTCCAAGTATTCAGTCTTCTTCATATCATACTTCAGCCAAGGCAGTTTCTTTTTCATAGAATCAACCTAAGTTTACAACGAAAACAGTTCAGTATGTTATGAAACAAATAAGATAATGAAAAATAAAGAGGCAAACCTTTTCTAGAAGTTCATCTCTTTGGCGAATACGCTCAACATCTTTTTCTTGCTCAGCATTAAGAGATATCAGCTGTTTCAAACTTTCTCCCATTGTGTCTACAGCCTAAGAAAAATGGGTGAAGTTCAAATACATTGGTTTGTAAAATCAATAACACCCAAAGAATTAGTGTTTGAACTTTGAACTCACTTTTTGATACTTTTTTAGTTGACGGCTTTTTTCTACAAGGGTGCAATGTTGCACCGGAAGTTGAGGATCTCCAACTGCTTTTTCAGTCTCTTCCAGGAGCTGAATGGGGGTTAATTTTGCAAACTCACAGACTCGGTCTTGTGGTAAGAACTATCCCAGAAAAGAACCACCCCACCCCCCACAAAAAGAAAGAAAGGAACATAAGCGATACCAGTAACCAAATAGTCAAATAGAAGGAGAAAAGAAAAGAAGAAAACACAGGTATTTGCAGGCAGGACATAAATGCTAACCACTTCAACCAAGAGAAAACAAAAAAATTCAAAATCCAGATATCAGTTACTGAATACACAAAGAATTCAAAATCTAGATATCAGTTACTGAATACAATATTAGAGAAGGAAATATGAACTTGTACAATACCAAGATAAATGGATGTTATCTATTGTTGGAATTTGAATAAAACATATTTGGCATCCATTAATATCCATCATAAATATGATATGGTTGAACAAAACAAGGGAGGGCAAAAGGGGCACAGAGAGAGAGCGAGAGGAGAGAGAATAATGAAAATCCAACCACACTGCATCTACTAAAATGCATGATAATGGACCAAAGCAGACAGAATGGGCATCAAAGTCTTGATGACTATATCTTTGTGTTTAAGACTGAAGGCTTCATATGTTATATAGAGGCTGCTACTAATTAAAGCCTGGTGATAAATAAATGTATAATGTGCAAAGCTGAACTCCTCTAGCTTGGATATTAAGTCCATGGCTCAAACCACTTATAAATGCTGAATTTTGAATCTTTTAGACTCTAAGTAGGTAGAATCAGCATGAGATAATAAAATATTGGTCTTCAATCGGGGTCTATGTTCAACAACTTCTTGTTTTCCCCTTGCAAACAACCTCAACCGAAGAAGCAATATTGCATTATCATAGACCATACTCTTCCTCCTGTTTAGATATCAAAACCCTAAATTCATTGACAAATATTACAAAAGACAGATTCTAAGACAATCTTTTTTCCCCTGAATTCTTCTACAGTTTTCCAATAGAAAACAATTGTAAAGCTTTTTATTGAACTATTGAAGCAATGAATCAACCCTGTTAAGATTGACCCCTTACAATATTTCAAGATATTATTTTAAGAAGTAAACATCCATTTCCAGATGTTTCTGTTCAGTATTGCATCTTTCTAATATTTAAAGCTAAAAGCATAGGATAAACAACGAATATGAAAACAAATACTGCTAAAAAAACCTTTGTGGAACATGCTCAGAAACATATAATCTTGTCAACAAATGTTTGAGAATCTGTTTCATCAGATTGCATGATGTCTTCCAAAAATAAAAAAAACTGTCTGAATTAACTAAGGCATTATCCAATATGACTCAATAGTTTCCTTAAATCTTTTAATAAATAATTGTTCATGAATATCTACCCAAATCACACTTGAGCCAGGCACACTTTATGCACCTTTTGTCTGAAAAGGCAACCAGCTGATCAAAAGCACCTTTCCGAAGGGATGTGGGGCAGTTTGCTTTATCTAAACCTTAGAACCTACGTACACACCTTGATAACAGTGGAGCGAAGCAACAAAAGATAGTTTACAATGACCACCTCTGAAAAAATATTCATTTATATCTAGTCTCCCAAATGAAAGTTTTGCAACAGGAAAATTTGGTATGAAACTATCAGGGAAAGCAAGTACATACAAACAAACTCCATTGACAATACACTCAAAATCACAGTAAAATGCTATGTCATACGGAAACGTCAAACAAGCAAATTCAGTAATGAATGTGAGTTAAGAAAGATGACATGTTAATTTCCGAACTGTAAGTTCTAAAACTCACTTGTGTCAAATTGTTGACTTGGATGTTGAATTTTCGAATTACTTCCAATATCTCTCTTTTGGCCACAGATTTGCCTAAATCAACAAATCATTGGTAAGTAAAACCGTATTATACTTTTTTCCTTAATGTTCCTTCTTTGTTATAAGAAAAATACTAAATCAAGTCTATAACACCGATAGGGAGTTTCCTTCCATATATAGAGAGAGAAAGAGATTTCACAGCAACCTATAAGAAACTGGGACCATACACACACAAAAAAAAACACAACATAGAAGATACGCAAAGTCGCAAACAAGATGATAAGAAGCTCTAGAAAAAGAACCCAGAACACCTTATATACAAGGTAACAAATACTAACCACTAAATTTAACTAAAAACAACAGGGCAGTAACAGGCCAATCCACTAAAAGTGAAGAGAAACCTTTGTGCCATGCAAAATTCTAGTACAAGAAACAAGAAGTAAAATCACCAAATATACTGGAACTCTGATAAATTTAAGCACGAGTAGTTCCTAAAGTTGACTTTATAGCCCCTTCCAATCAAATACAACCAGTAAAGATATATATGTATCCAAAATGTTCTTATAGAGAGAGAGCCATATTGAGAATTTAACATCTCACCATTGTACAACCATTCTGACTTGTTGCGTGTATCAATTTTACGGACAATAGTGATCTGCTCTTCCTTAGTGTATCCCCGCAAAGAAATCTTAATATATCCTGCATCTTCCCCTCTCTTGACATATGCCCCAACACTTGTGGCCCTCCCAAGCAGCTGTACAGAGTCAAACACCCTCAGTCTTAAACAGGCTACAAAATATAAGCTCCAGAATCAACCAAAGAATGCCAACCTGAGGTTCACCGCCAAGACAAAGTGCAATAGCACATACAAGAGAGCTCTTACCAGAACCATTTGGCCCTATGACAAGATTTAACCGAGGTCCAGGTTTGCATACCAAGTGATTGAAAGTCATAAAATTGTGGAGCTCAATCTCAGTGATATTTCCTGGCAAATAGTCATCTTCGCCCCTGGACAAAAAAAAAAGTGAAAAATTCATTTATCCCAATTACTTGATTGCACAAAATATGATAATGAGAAGTATATCAATAAAAAAATCCCAATTCCCTTTTTTCTCTCGCATTTCCCTTCTCCCCAACCCACATTTTCTCGGGAAACAAATAGACAAAAAAGGTGATAATCCAAATAACTGCATCTCCTCTTATCAGTTATCACCAACAAACCAGAATTCGAAGTTCAAAGGTTCATTTTTTTCCTCAATCCGATCCTCTATACCCCCCCCCCCCCCCCAACACACACACACACATTTTCCCGCGCTTTTTCAGAAACCAATTGTGACACTGAATTTTACTGAAAAGTAAAGATAAAGGATATTTCTTTTCTTAAAAAGAACCCTGATTTTCGATCCCTGAAGGATACAGCAGCTAAACAAACCTAAAGGCATAAAAGAGGAGTTATGAGAGTGTTATCACCTTGAAATTTTAGGGCGCTTGACGCGAGGTTCCTCCATTAGAAGAACAATAAACAACGAATTGACCAGTAAGATGCAATTAGAACGGTGACACTAGGCAATGGGGGTTTATTTAGGAAAAAAGTAAAATCAGTTGAAACCGTGGAAGATGATTGAATCACATCAATCGTTCCTGGAATTAGAAAAAAAAACCCTAATTTCCGAAAGAGAAGAGTGTGTGTGTAGAAGCTAGTAATGGCGGGAAACTAATCAGCCGAGCCAGAGTAAGTTTCTATTGACCCTTTTTATTTTTCCTTTTTGCAGCCTACGGTGATAGGCTAAATGGGTGAAATTATGTTTTTTTTTTAACAAATTTAAGGGCATCAAATGATTGGGTGTCCAAAAAATTTCACCGCAGTAGTTTACCCATTTTAAAAAAATATTTAGAGAATATGATTTTATTTTAATAAATTACGAATGTCATCATGAGATATTGGTGATTTGGGTAAAGTTGTTATTTGTCAATTATTCTAAAGAAATCTGTCACATTAATTTAAAAAAATTGTGGTGAAAATTGTAGTTTAAAAAGTTTAAATCTTGGTTACGTGAAAACAAGTAAATAAGATTGTGAAAGTAAAAGAACCAATATAATTTTTGTTAATGCAAAATGCTATGCAAGGAAACTTAGACTTTGGTGAGAACTCCCCGCTTAACCCTAGAAAACATCAAAGATTGGATGATGTCCCACCGGATGGGGGTGGTTCTGCAGCGAAGCTGACGGAAGCCGATCCTCAAGGTGATCGCAATAGTAATGATGGTAAGCCTGCCCCGAGTTATAAGGACTCTCTTGTTGGCGGTGGAAAATCGGACGCTCATGCCTCTGATGAGATTCTTGATGAAGAAGATATTGAGATTCAAGAGGGTGATGTCTCACGTAACATAGTCGACGATTTGATCTCCATTGACTTTTCGAAAAGGGTTCAGTTGCTCGTCGAAAAAAGCCTAGACCAGACTGTTGTTATCAAATTGCTTGGACGGAGAATTGGCTATAACCTCCTGTGTAACAAACTGTATGATCTGTGGAAGCCATCACAAGCATTCAAACTTATGTATATCAAGAATGATTACTTCTTGGCTACCTTCCGTACCCAATCTGATTTTCTTAAAGTGTTTTCGGATGGTCCATGGACGGTCTTCGATCACTACTTAACGGTGGAGCCATGGACGCCGGATTTCTCCGTATCACAACCTTATCCAAGTAAAATTGTGGTCTGGATTCGATTGTCGGGCCTTCCGGTGACGCTTTATAAGAAGAGCCTCACCACTGAGATTGGTGAGTGCATCGGTCCAGTCATTCGGATAGACTATCAGGCGGAGAGTGGAAGAAGAGGGCGCTTTGCTCGCATGGCCATCACCATTGACTTAAACAAGCCGTTAGTATCTAAAATTCTCATCAATGGCGATGTGCAACTTATTGAATATGAGTCTTTACCTGTGATTTGCTTCGGATGTGGCGTTTATGGTCACGTGAAAAAGAATTGCTCGGGTAATCTCTCAGTCAAAAACCCCACTAAGTCTGCTCCTCCAATCACTGATCAATCTAAGGCTATGGCGGACGCCCCTGCTGATTTAGATGCGTCCAAAGCACCTCCAGACTCCCCTTTTGGACCATGGATGGTCGTTGAAAGGCGACAACGTCGCATACCTGGTAAGCAGGGGCCTAGTGTTAAGCAACCCCAAGAAGCAGTCTTTTCTGAATCTCGATTCAACCCGATTTACGAGCCAGAAAGTGATAAGCCTAAGGATACCACTATTGCACCCATCATTGATCAGACAACCTCATCCCGCCCATCTCACCAGTTACCGCTGCCTCCCAAGGCTAAATATCTCAATAAGGGAAAACAAAAAACCACTACAAATACTCCCACAGCTCTCATTGTTCGTAAACCCCTCACAATTACTCTTGCGGACTTCCCCCCTTTGTCTAAGTTATCCAATAAAGCCAGCACCTCTCGCTTTGCTTCTCAAGCCATTAAAGAACCAAGTCTAGATAAAACTCACCATTCCGTCGTTTCTCTCCCTGGAAATTCTGATCCTAATGTCATGCAAATATCGCCAGGGAATCAATTGGCTGCAACCCTATCTGCCAATTCCCCCTCCGGTGAGCCGTCTGATAAGTTGTCCACATCCGAGTCTGTTTTGAATGTTTCTCCTCTTAGGAACACTGGAATTGCATCTGATATTAGTAGTCGCAGCTTGTCCAGGGATCAAGCAGTAGCTATGTTTGGAATAATCTGCTGATACCCTCCCCTACATCCGTGGTATTATTTATGAATTTGAAAATATTTTGTTGGAACGTTCAAGGTTGTGGTAATCGACGCTTTATTTCGGCTACGAAATAGTTCTTGCATGACCATCGCCCTGATATGGTTGTCTTTGTCGAGCCTCAGATTAGTGGCAACAATGCCAAAGCGGTTATTTCGCGTCTTGGTTTCCCTAACTCTCACCGGGTGGAGGTCGTGGGTTTTGCAGGTGGGATTTGGCTTGCATGGTATGATACTATCTCGATTACAATCATTCTCAATCACTTTCAGTTTATCCACTGTTGTGTGACTAACAAAAGTGATGGAAGTTCTTTTCTTGCAACGACTATTTACGCTAGCCCTCATGCTTTTGGCCGAAACTTGTTATGTCCCCAGCTAAGACGTCTTGCGTAAGATATCCGCATGCAATGGATTTTGTTTGGCGATTTCAATGCAACCCTTGATACCTTTGATCGAATGGGTTGTGCTCCCTCATACAGACCAAGTAAATCATTTTGGAACCTCGTCTTCGACTATGGCTTGAATGACATGGGATTTTCAAGTCTAGATTTCACCTGGAACCATGGTCTAGCCTACGTTCGCCTTGATCGATATATTTGCAATAGCTATTGGGATGAGGCTTTTCCTGAATCTGTCGTCCATCACTTACTTCTCTTGTGCTCCGACCATCACCCTATACTCCTCCAAGTTGGGAACCTAAGTCATTTTAATGCTCCTCGCCAATTCCGTTACTTCTCAGGTTGGTTATCTCATGATGATTTTCCTCGCATGGTTAATGATAATTGGCTTCCCTCTCATAGTATGACAAAAACTATAACAGATTTTATCCAAGCTATTGACGTTTAGAATTCAACCGTCTTTGGTTATATTGGTACAAAGAATAAGATGTTAATGGCTAGACTGAGAGGCATTCAAAATGTGCTTAGCTCCCGATCCTCCTGTTTGTTAATTAATTTGGAAGTTGAGCTTCTCATGGAGCTGGAGAAACTTCTTGATCAAGAAGAGCTTATGTGTAAACAAAAGTCTTGTGCAACATGAATTTCTCTAGGCGATCGAAATACCAGCTACTTTCACAGGAAAACCGTCTCTAAAAAGCAAAGGAATCACATTTCCTCCCTTAAGCTTCAGGATGGTAGTTGGTGTGATGACTCTTCTATATTAAAAGATGAGGCAGTCAGTTTCTTTGAATCCTTGTTTTCGATTGATGTTGAACTTGCTCCTATTTTTCCTACTGGATTCTTTTCCGACGTTGCCTCCGGCTAGTCTTGCGTATCTCGACCAACCCCCTTCTATCTCGGAAATTCATGATGCTTTAAAGGACATGGCCCCTCTTAAGTCTCCAGGTTGGGACGGGCTACATGTTGAGTTCTTCCAAAGGCAATGGAGCATTGTTGGTCCCTCAATATGCAAAATGTTTCAAAATTATTTTTACTAGTGACTTGATCGAACCTCGCTTGAATAACACCATTCAGGTTCTCATCCCTAAGCGCGACAAGCCAGAATCCTTTATTGACTTCAGGCCTATCAGCTTATGCACTGTGCTCTACAAGCTTCTTACCAAGATCATTGTTCGCCGCTTAAAGCCTTTGTTTCCAAAGCTCATCAGCCAATGCCAAACGAGTTTCATATCGGGTAAGTCCATTATGGAGAATGATATTGTTAACCAAGAGGCCCTCCATTCCATGCGCTCTTGTAAAACGAAGTAGGGGTGGATGGCGATAAAAGTCGACCTGGAAAAGGCGTTCGATAGGCTTTGTTGGGATTTCATTTCAGATTCTCTTTATGCTGTTGGTTTTCTTGATCGCATTAGGCGAATAATTATGAATTGTGTTTCCTCTTCGACCATGCAAATACAATGGAATGGGGAATTGTCTCGGATTTTCAAGCCTTGTAGAGGTGTGCGGCAGGGTGACCCTCTTCGCCTTATCTTTTTGTTCTTGCCATGGAAAGGTTGGGACACTTTATCAATCACTCCGTGCAACATAATCTTTGGATTCCCTTTCATTTTGCAAAGAATAATGATCCCATTTCTTATATTTTCTTCGCCGATGACCTCATATTATATGCGCGCGCCGACATGGCTCAAGCACAAAATATCAAAGATATATTAAAGACCTTCAGAGATTGTTCTGGACATCGGGTTAGTAACAGGAAAACCTACATATATTTCTCGCCAAATGTTGATCAAGCATCTCAAGAGCAAATAAGCTCCTTCCTCGATTTTCAATCAGTTGACTCCCTCAGCAAATACCTAGGTGTTCCCGTATTACACCAAAGGGACCATGCTTCTGATTTTGATTTTATTATAGACATGGTAAAGGCGAGATTGCATGGTTGGGCAACACGTTCCCTTTCTTTGGCCGAGAGAGTTACTCTCGCTCATTCGGTCCTCTCGGCTATCCCAGTTTACTTCATACAAACTATGGTGTTTTTTAATAAAGTTTGCAATGATATTGAGAAGCTCATAAGAAAGTTCATATGGGGTTCTTCTGCAACAGAATGTAAACCCTTCCTAATTAATTGGGAAGCTCTTTGTCAACCCATTGAACATGGGGGTCTCGGACTTAGGCGAACGCATGGTTTTAATATGGCTTTTGTCCAAAAGATTGGATTCTCTTTGGTACACAAACAAGATGCAACGCGAGTACGGCTATTGTGCCAAAAATACCATATGTGAGATCTTTTTCCTCCCTCGCTTAAACGCACGGTATGTACCCCTTTACGGCGAGCTATTTTAAACTCTTAAGAAACTATTTGTGCCGGGATCACATGGTCTCTAGGTAATGACGCTTCTATCCGCCCCTTGGATGATATTTGGGTTCTTTCCCTTGGATCGCTACGTAACCACCTTCTTAATGAAACTACCATAGACTTCAATCTTTCCTTCTCTGACATTGTTGATGGCTCGGGTACCTGGGATGTTGTTGCATTATCCATTATTTTTTCAGCTTCATCCATTCCTCACATCTTAAGCATAAAATGTCCCGACCCTCAGGATGTTAATGATATGTGCATTTGGCGATGGAGTGCCTCTCATCAATTTGATATTCAATCCGCGTATAAGCAAATAGCTTCCCCTCACTAGTTCTGGACAGCAATATGGAGACTACAATTACCACAACATCTTCGGTTGTTTCTATGGCTCGCTTCAAAGCAACATCTTATGACAAAAGTTGAACGCTACCGTCGTTTTATGTCCATGACTCCTATTTGCCCCGGCTGTCAGGCCAAAGACGAAACTATTTTACATGTCTTGCATGATTGTCAGGAAGCGCAACAACTCTGGATGTCTATTCTATCTTCGACTGCTGCAGTGAGTTTCTGTTGCTTGTGTGTATTGTACTATAAATGATACGCAAATATGGTGCAAGTATACACACCGAACGAGTAATAAAGTGAGTGAGTGAGTATCGTCTCTACAGGGATTGGAGGTATTCACGGTTTGTTGTAACGATATTGATTGAACTTTTTACATGTGAAAATGCTATAGTAAAAGAGATGGTGTAAAATAATGTTGTAGCAAAAAAGTTCAAAGAAAGATGAGATAACAATATGATGAACATGTCCCCTTTCGTATGTGAAACTCACTATGGAATGACTGACTGGGAATGGCAGACAACCTAAACTAAGCTTCTTAACGATATCAAGGCTCTTCAGCTATCTTCTATGCTAGGCGAAATTTGCTAAAAGTGTTCCTAAACTATCTCTAGCCAGGAAACTGGAAGTCAGAAATGCTGCAGCAATACCTCTCGGCGTAAACTCTTAACACTCTCTTACCCTTCACGAATTATCCTTCTTAGCCCTTGAAACCTATCACTCATATCTAAGGTAGGTTAGAGTCTGCCTCTCGACAGCCACTCCATTGCTTATGGGGGGTTCTAAGGCTAAATCTCTCGATTACTAACCTCAACAAACACTTAAAGAATGGCCAACTCTCGAGGGCTCTTACAACTTTAAGAAAATAAAACGCATAAGCAAAAAATAGAACATGATAAACACTAAAAGGCTATAACATGCATTAAAAAGTACTTAATATAAAATCATCCATCAAACCCAAGCCACCTAAAACAGTTCGTGGCTGGGCAATATCATCCAACGTATCATTGTGATAACATCACCAAAGATAAAGATATGAAAAGGAAATGCTAAAGCGACAGAAAGAAAGGTAAACTCTCTCTCTGCCATGGACTACCCGATTGTCTTAGGCCCACCGCCTCTCTCGAGGCCAGCGAGGCCACTCATTAGAGCTTCAACGATGAAGGACACCAAGTGGAGAAGATGAAGACGAATGATTCTCTCTCCTTGCAACTTTCTCTCTCTTTGCTCTCTTCTGCCTCCCTTTATTTTCCAAGCTTTTCTTCTTCTTTGCGAGATTGTCCACACTCTCTAAGGAGACTGGCTGAGCATTGGGTGAAGAGCGGACACGACCAGCAGTATGTTTGATGTGTGTCTTAGGTTTGGATGTTGTAGCATCCTCTGTTTGTGCGGGGGTCGGCTCAGGCGTGGGTACTGGGGTTGTCTCCTTTTGAGGGGGGTCCTCATGATCACTCGGTATATGGCCTGGCTCAGGTAATGGGTTATCCGGTCGTGAAGGCGCAGGGTTAGTTGCCTTCCTGCTGTGTTTTCTCTTTTTGGTCGGGGTGGGCGCAGGGGCGGTTTCTTCAACAAGAGGTGGAACCGATGGAGTTTCTTTTTCTGATTGGGCAGTAGGAGTCGCGGGCGTCTTCTTTCTTGCAATATTTTTCTCCCATGCATGTATCATTTTGTCTACTTTGCTTTGACTGGGAGGCACTGGGTTTGTTGTGGCAGTGGTGGGGGCTTGCAATAACTCCAGGTGAAATAGAGGGAATGAAATGTTCTGATCCGGGAGGAGTTTGGTGAAGCAAGATGCTATAGCATCATCACGATGGTGGGTATGCTTAAAGTACGCTCGCTGATGTGCCTTCATCAGGTTGAGCTCAGCGCTCAAGTCTTTTGTCGTGGCCACCAATGCAGCTACCCTTGTTGCAGCAAAACTTTTAGCACCCTTTCTACCGTCTGCTGAGGGACATCTTCGTTGAATCCTCGGAGCTCAGTGACTAAGGCTGGTGTGAGACATGTTTTTCCTAAAATTTTCACATCCACAAGATCGTCTACAAAGACGTCCTTTCTCTTACACAGAGTTGTTATTAGGTTAGGAAACACCAAAAGACTACGAGGCCTTTTTAAATAAGCATCAACTTCATCCACAATAATTTTTCCTATATCAACATATCTACCATGCAATATAGAGTGGAGAAGAAATAGCCTAGAGATATGGACAATGGTTGTGTGCAATGTGGGCATTATCTTGTGTCGCAAGAAGTGATTCCGTACCTTAGCCTCTGGCTTGAGGCGGCCTCTTTCTACAAATCTACTATTGTCCAGTACTGTGCCCTCAAAACAAATGTCTTCCAAAACCTCGCGTTGCATTTGCGTGTCCATAGTCGTTACAAATGTGGTGTGATGGTCCACAGTATGCTTTAGCCCGTAGTATTTGTTAATTGCTGCAGCGATGAACTTGTTCTGCTCGCCACGCACATGAGCAGTGGATGAGTAGGGCTTGTGAGATGGGTATAGAACTCCTTTATCAATGAAGTGCAAATTTCCCCAAGATGGGCAGCGAATGACTTCCATTCATGCCTACCGATGATGTCCATGATTGCTTGGTCGAACTGGTCTTTCCCCTCCTTAGGGTATTTGAACTTTAACTCAGGAAGAACATTTTTGTCCTTTAGTTTCTTCCACTGTTCCTTTGCTGCGCCACCGACAAACTTAGTAATTTCCAAACTGGGTTTTTTAGGGCGGTCATAAGTTTCAGGAGCATTCTTGCAATGCGCCATGAAGATTTTAGTGAAAGTAAGGGAGGAGTGTGTTGAGTGTGTAAAATTTCTATTATTTACACACTATTTAACCCTTATTTCTGATTCATTCAAGCATTATTTATTGCATTTAGGTTAGTTTACAGCAAAACATCACAAATATATTCAATGGCACAGTTTCTACTAAAAGTAGCTATTTTTGCAGGTTGCTGCCGTAGTAGACAGAAAGGGCAGGCGCTGGGCAGTGAAGTAGAAGAGCTGAACTAGACAAGCAGACAAAGAGGACGATGCTGCCATGGTTGCTGCTGTGACAACAGAGGACGACAACAGTTTTGAGGAGAAGAAGCAAAGTGGATCTCGACAGATAGAGAAAATTCAGCCCGTCTGTCGTATGAAAACCCCATGTTTTTCCAAGCCCCAGATCAAAAGGAATGTCAAGCCCAAAGTTCAAGGAGAGAAAATCCCAAGCAAGAAGATGACGGCTGGAAAGTAGATTCCTTGAAGATTTAGTCTTTATTAGAATCATACTTTTATTTAAAGTTGTATTCTTGCTATTTTAGATAACTTGAGCCCAAAGCTTATATAAGGGCATGTATTTTAACCTAGAAGAGCATAACCGATTACCCTAACTTCCTTCCCAAAGCTCTAGTTTTCCTTCCCACAACATGTTCTAAATTCCTCCTAGGGCCACGAGTTGATTTGTAAAGTAGTTGCAAGGGTTGTTTTGTTTTAGAAATTTTCAGTTCAATAAAATAAACTTCAAGTTCTCTTATTTTGGTTATTAATATCTTCCAAGAGCATCGGGAGAGCATTGTGAGGTTATCTATTTACTTAGCATCGGGAGAGTTAAGTATACGAAAGAAATAAGAGCAAGTTCTCTAGTTTATAATTGAACTATCTCGGGCCTAGGGATAGGACGAGGTTAAGTGGCTAAAGAAGAACTCATACACATCGATGTTCATCCTTCGATTCACGCCGGGAGGTATCATCAAAGACGTGATCATCGACAGACTTAGACCTAGAGATAGGCCAAGGCACATCTGGGATTCTTGCCAAACTTGAAGTACTGAGTTGAGTGTTTGTTGTCGCGACAATCAACGGACTGCTGCCGCGACAGGTGTTGCCGCGACGGGAGCAACGACAGAACTGGATTTCCTAAACTCTACAATACCTGCACTACTGAGAAATTCAATACCATAACATTCTCTCTATCTTGATATCTTTACTCTTTTATTTACGTTTACTTTATTATTTTCGTGACAACCTCTCAAATATTCTCTTTACTTTCGTGCAGTGAATTAAGGTGAAGCTATTAGCCCAATCCTTGTGGAGACGATATCCGATACTTTGTATCACTTTACTACTTGCGTCGTGTATACTTGCACTACCATTGCGATAGACTCTTTTACACGCAACAGAGTGAATGTGTGAAGGGAAAGTGATGAAAACTTTTCGGTGTTTGGAGAAAATATAAAAGATGAAAGGGAAGAAGAAAGTGGTTGAGTGTAGAAGAAGAGGAAGAATATGTAGGGACTGGTGATGATGAGAAAGTGTGAGAAGTTGAAAAAGGTGAGGGAACAAACAGATTAAATTGTAGAGGGGAGTGATGGGGACGTGTGCCAGCTTTAAGGGGGAGAGAAAAAGTTGGGAGTTAATGTGATGGTTGACGGCTGGAGAGAGAATAAATAGGTTTTGTGGCTAGGGTTTTACCACATTAATTAGGTGAATATTCTCTCTCTCACCTTTTGTTTTTCTCTTCTTTTTTTATTCACCCTTCCCCACTTTTCGGATAAAACCTCTCCTCTTTCTCTTTTTTTATATACTCCCTAAAGTAAATAAAAACAAAACTCCATGTTCTTTGCCTTTTTGCTACCAACCCTGTAGACGACCATGCCTTCTTGCCTCTGTACCTGACATTGTACTATGAAATAGAAAGCTTGTACGAAGGTCACGTGAAAAGATAGGAAAATAAAGACAAAGATAACATAAAAACTAAACTAAAAAAGAAAGCATTATTTATGAACATGCTATAGCATAAAGGATAGAGTTTAGAGAGGCAAACTTTCAAGGATCGTGTAGATCCAGGCGTGACTTGTCTCTGAGGATAGGGGCTCCACTGTACAACCTTCAGGCATTGGCCATTGACTTTGAAGACTTCACCATCGTCCAATTTTTTAATATCAACCGCGCCATGAGGGTACACCTTGTGTATAATGAATGGTCCTGACCACTTTGATTTAAGTTTTCCAGGAAAAAGCTTTAGCCTAGAGTTGTAAAGAAGCACTTGTTGACCTTCTGAGAAATACCTTGGCAAAATATGTTTGTAATGCCACTTCTTGGTTTTCTCTTTGTAAATGCAGGCATTCTCATATGCTTGGGCTCGAAATTCTTCTAGCTCATTAAGCTCTAGGAACCTTCTTTCACCAGCTAGTTGGGCATCCATGTTGAGTTTCTTAATTGCCCAATAAGCCTTGTGCTCAAGCTCAACGGGTAGATGACACTCATTTCCAAACACGAGCTTGAAGAGTGACATGCCCAAAGGCGTCTTGAAGGTTGTTCTATAAGCCCATAGTGCTTCATCCAACTTGGGGGACCAGTCTTTTCTCCTAGGTTGACCACCTTCTCCAAGATTTGCTTGATTTCACGATTGGAAACTTCAGCCTGTCCGATCTTCTGCGGATGATATGATGTAGCAATCTTGTGTCTGACTCCATATCGATGTAATGCTTTAGCAATAAGTTTGTTGTCAAAGTGAGTTTCTTCATCACTAATGATGGCTCGGGGTGGTCCAAACCTCATGAAAATGTTCTTGTGGAGGAACTTCATGGCCGTCTTGGAGTCGTTCCTCGGGGTGGCAACAGCCTCCACCCATTTTGACAAGTAATCGACTACTAGAAAAACGTATAAATCTCCATATGATGCGGGAAACAGACCCATAAAGCCAATTCCCCACACGTCAAAGATTTCAACCTCCAAAATATTTTGCAGTGGCATTTCATTCCGCCTAGAGATGTTCTCCGTTATTTGGCATCTATCACAAGTCTTGTAGAACTCGTGTGCATCTTTGAAAAGTGTAGGCTAATACCATTCAAATTAGCCATAGTCCACCCTGACGCATTTTTATGCTGTAACAACATATTTACTAAACTAGTTTCTTGCTTAGGTGTGAGATTAGATGATATTATCACAAGCAAAGTTTCATTGCTCCAAAAGTAAACATATTTAAGATGTGATGGCAAAGCTTTCAGTTCTAGAGTAGGTGCATGCTCAAGGGAAGGCTTAGGAGGTACAAATTCTGAAAAATCAAGAGGTTCAAAGTGCGTATCTGGTCTAGCTTCAAGTCGACTAGACTACTCCAATTCCCTTGAGAGCTCTTCTAGGTCTGAATCATCATCTTTGTAGAGTGCTTCAAACTCTTCCATTTGCATCTCATTGTTACAACAAAACTCATCAATCACATTCTGTGATGTAGCATCTATATATTGTCATACTCCCGAATTGTCTGCATACTTGAGGGTGTCATGAATATTGATCGTGATCGTCTGATCAACCACCCGCATCGTGAACTCACCCTTCTCACAATCGATTAAAGCTCGCCCGTTGGCTAAAAATGGCCTACCCAAGATAATGGGTGTGCTGCTGTCAGCTTCACAGTCAAGGATTAAGAAGCCAACTAGAAAAATAAATCGGTCCACTTTTACCACGACATCTTCAATTCTTCCTTCTAGGAAAACATGAGAGTGATCTACTAGTTGTAGCACAACCTTGGTGGGTTGTGCCTCTTGTATTCTCAGTTTCAAAAAAATCGACTTAGGCATCAAGTTAACAATTGATCCCAAATCGCAAAGTGCTCTTCCAACAAACTTATCGCTAATAGAGCATGGGATAATAAAGCTACATGGGTCCTTCCTCTTAGGTGGCAGCTTACCCCACATAGAATAGCATTATTTTGCTATAGCGACAGTTTCTTACTTCTCGGCCTTCCTCTTTTTTGTAACTATATTCTTAAGGAACTTGGCATATGTTGGCATCTGATCAATGGCCTCCAAAAATGGGACATTGTTATGTAATTTGTCTAGGATATCTATGAATTTCTAGAATTGAAGGTCTTCCTTCTACTTCTTGAGTCGTTGAGGAAAATGAGGTGGGGGTCTTACTTCATTTATTTGGACTGGTGGAGTTGCATCTTTTGCTATAGCAAAAGCAGGCTCCTTCTCCAGTGTTTCTTTTGCAATGACTTCCACCTCATCATTCTCTTCAACTAGAGGGTCTTGTGAGTTATCTTCTTCATGAGGCAAGTTGGGCTGAGATTTCTCCTTCTCCTTTCCCCCAAACTTGTCTTCTTTGTTAATTTTCTTTCCACTCCTTAATGTGAGCGCGTTGCATTGTTCCTTGCTATGGTGCTTAGTGGCTTCAGTGTCACTAGGCAAACTTCCTTGAGGTCGCGTATGCAAGGTTTAAGCTATCTGAACAAATTGTGTTTCTAAGGCTCTAAGAGAAGAACTATGGCTTTGCAATAAGGCTCGTTGATTCTTAATGTTTACTGCATGGTCCTGTAGCAAAAATTTCGTGGTTCCCATAAAATCTTTTGTCATATCCATAAATTCTTTGAATGTAGTCTCCAACGATCTGTTTGATGAAGATGATGCTCCCTTGTGACCTTGCCATGGAATTATCTGGTTAGAAGGTGGTGCTTCGATCAGATTTTGTTGTGACGCTGGCTGTGCAGAATTGTTGTGCCCTTGATTACACCAACTGAAATTTGGATGCTGACGCCATCCTGGGTTGTAGGTATTAGAGTATGGATTGTTGTTGCGGTTATAATTCCTCACATAGTTGACTGACTCTTGATTGTCAGGGCATTCACTCAAGTGGTGATTGCCATCGCATCTGAGACATGAGGTTGCAGACTTCACTTCCTTGACTTCGTTGGGACGTTGAAGGTTCTTTAGCATATTGGTGATAATAGCTAATTGGGTGGCTACCGAGTCTTCAGCTTCACTCTCTCGAACTACTTGGGTTCTTCTCCCCGTTCCAAGCCTCGTGGTCAGAAACTGGTAATCATTGTTGGCTACCCTATCAAGAATGTCGAATGCTTCCTCCAGTGATTTGTCTAACAAGGTCCCATTTGTTAAAGCATCTAACATCATCCTTGTAGGAGCATTCTCTCCATTATAGAACATAACCACTTGGGTCCAATCATGAAAACCATGATTTGTGCACTTCCTCAATAATCCCTTGAATCGATCCCAACACTCGTACATGGATTCGTCATTAGCTTGACGAAAAGAAGCAATATCATTTCTCAAATGAGTGTTTGTATTGGGAGGATTATACCGTAGCAGAAATTTTTTGCATAGATCTGTCCAAGTCTCCATTAACCCAGCTGGCACTCCACTTAGCCATGCTCTAGCACAATCACGTAAAGAATATGGAAACAATTTAAGCTTTAGCACATCCTCGTGCACTCCTTGTTGTCTGAACGAGTCACTAACTTCCAAGAAAGCACAGATATGTTGTCTTGCATCTTCGTGAGGCATGCCTCCAAAATGACCAGTAGTGTTCAACATGTTGAACATAACAGGTTTAAGCTCGAACTAGGCTACCTGAATTTCTGGAGCTACTATTCCGGGATAGAGATCATCCAAGATAGGAGTCAAATGATCTCTAATGGCTCGAGGTCGAGCCGCTTCTCCCTGACCATTTGCCATAGCATCTCCGTTACCCTGAGGTGGTACCTCTCCGTTCATGTTTCTGGTTTCTTCTATTCGAACACGTTTCTTGAGTCGCAAGAAATGCTCGATTTCAGAAATAGGTGATTGCAGGGGTCCTCTAGGTCGTCTTATGGTCATGCACTAGCAAGACACTTGAAAAGAAAAATGAAAAAGCCTAGATAAATATGTACAAAAACAAAAAGATCAAGCAATATAAACAAAAAAACCCGTAAACAACCAATTGCCAATCCTCGGTAACGGCGCCAAAAACTTGTTGCTTGCGTGTAGTGTACTATAAATGATACGCAAATATGGTGCAAGTATACACGTCGAACAAGTAATAAAGTGAGTGAGTATCGTCTCCACAAGGATTGGAGGTATTTACGGTTTGCTGTAACAATATTGATTGAAATTTTTGTAGGTGAAAATGCTATAGTAAAAGAGATGGTGTAAAATAATGTTGTAGCAAAACAATACAAAGAAAGATGAGATAACAGTATGATGAACAAGTCCCATTTCGTATGCGAAACTCACTACAGAATGACTGGCTGGGAATGGCGGACAACCTAAACTAAGCTTCTTAACGATACTAAGGCTCTTCAACTATCTTCTATGTTAAATGGGATTTGCTAAAAGTGTCCCTAAACCATCTCTAGCCAGGAAAATTGGGAGTCAGAAATGATACATCAATACCTCTCAGCGTAAACACTTAACACTCCTTTACCCTTCACGAACTATCCTTCTTAGCCCTTGAAACCTATCACTTATCTCTAAGGTAGGTTAGAGTCTGCCTCTCGACAACCACTCCATTGCTTATGGGGGTTCTAAGGCTAGCTCTCTCGATTACTAACCTCAACAAACGCTTAAAGAACGGTAAACTCTCGAGGGCTCTTACAACAAAACATAGAACATGATAAACACTGAAAAGCTATATCATGCATTAAAAAGTACTTAAGATAAAATCATACATCAAACCCAAGCCACCTAAAATAGTTCGTGGCTGGGAAATATCATCCAACGTATCATTGTGATAACATCACCAAAGATAAAGATATGAAAAGGAAATGCTAAAGTGACAGAAAGAAAGGTAAACTCCCTCTCCGTCATGGACTGCCCGACTGTCTTAGGCCCACCGCCTCTCTCGAAGCCGGCGAGGCCACTTTTTGGAGCTTCAATGATGGAGGACACCAAGTGGAGAAGATGAAGACGAACACATCTCTCTCCTTGCAACTTTCTCTCTCTTTGCTCTCTTCCGCCTCCCTCTATTTTCCAAGCTTCTCTCATTCTTTATATAGTGGAGGCTCCTAGGGTTTTGTGCCCTAAAGATTCCTTGATAATCCCAAGGAATGTCCACCGACAAGCTCTGCCACGAGGGGACAAGGAGGATAGTCTGCAGGTGGGTACCGACTGCTGTACATGTCAGGTTGTTCTTTTCTGCATATTCACGTGCTTCTCACAGCTCACGTGTTGGCCAATATCCACTTCCACTATGCTATAGCAATTCCCGACGCCAGCTTTCTCTCGCTAGACTCCCTTCCTGCGCATCATCAAACCCAAAATCAGCCTTTCGAGCAGTACCCTTCAACATGGACTAATAACCAGCAAAAGTAAAAATGCACCCATAAGAAGAAAATGCAATCTAAATGCTATGGTATGGGCTCAAGAACATGCAAATGTTATAGCAAAAAGGTATGAAAACAAGGACATTCATGCAGTTATCAGTTTCTTTGCTCTGGATTTTCATCAGTGGTTTCAGCTCAACCTTAGCTCGCATGATTTGGTAATGGAGTGGGACATCCCCTGGAATATCCTTTTTGCCTCGATAGTTTGGCAACTATGGAAGGGACAGAACGACTATGTCTTCAACAATTCCTTTTTGCTCAGCCGACTCTATGCTCCATCGCGGTATCATGTGGGTTCGATATTACAAAGATAATTTCTCTCCCGCTTCAGCCATGGCCAACTCTGCTCTGGTATATATCCAATGGCCTCCTCCTGATCCAAGTTGATTTTGCTTGAATGTTGATGGAGTTGTATCATCATCTACAGGGATGAGTTCGGTGGGTGGTTTGGTTCGCGATCATGCCGTGAATTTCATCAAGGGTTTCAACAAGGTGATATGTATAGCTTGCCCCTTACAAACTGAATTCTGGGCACTGTTTCTTGGCCTTTGCTTCGCTTGGGACAATGGGTTTAACGTGCTATTAGTGCAATCTGACTCCCTCGAAGCCACCAAACTGGTGAATGGTCCGAATGCACCTTCAAGTTCCCTCCCTCTTGTTCATGCTATTGCTAAGCTTCGCGACAAGGCATGGGTGACTGAAATTCTTTGGCTCACGCGTGAAGGAAATATGGCAGCTAGTGCTCTTGCTAAACACGCCCCCTGCTAATTTCTCTATGTTTACTTACGACACGCCGCCTCTTGTCTTCCAGCCGCTCCTCGTTAGAGACGTCCATGATCCCCCATATTGTAAGCCTAGAAAACCTCTAAAGCTCTCTCTTATCGATTCTAAAAAAAATTGAATGACAAAAAAAATACACATAAAAAACGGATATCTTTAACTCACCTTCATCGAGTGATTAAAATCAAAGCTTTTACATGCACGTCTTCATTGCACGGCACAAATAATATCCAAATAGATTTTGATTTGATTAACAATTAAAGAAAAATAATTAATTTGATTTTGTCTGATTTAATTAGATTAATGACCGAATTAATTGAATTAACATCCCCAACCGAATAGTTACAATTTTATGTTTTCTAATCGTCATTCTCATCCTCGAAATCATGATATAAAAAAACATTACAAATATTATTGTCCTTCCCATTATTATTATTATTATTATTATTATTATTATTATTATTATTATTATTATTATTATTATTATTATTATTATTATTATTATTATTTATCAAATAAATAAATATTTTTAACCAACAAAAGTTGAGTGCAAGCCATTGCTCCCTCGGAGAGAACTCGAATTTGAACCCTAAAAACGACATTGTTAAAAGAAAAAACAAATATTCTTGAACATTGTGATTTTGAACCCGAGTTTAAACCCTAAAAACTAATATATCCTGTAACATAGAGAGAGAGACTTGAATCGATCACATAGGATGAATATACATTTGAAGTTGATATAAAAGGAAGTAATTATTATGAAGATAAGAGCAGAAAAGGAATTGTCCAATATACAGAATCTAACGTATACTAAACTTGAGTATTTGAATGAAAGTCTTGTGTAATTAAACGAACTTAGAAACCTATTCCGGCTTGTGAAGATGATGAAGGATGTACAGAGAAGCAGAAGAGAGGAAGATGCAGATGGAATAACTGAGCAGATCCATGCCGGTGTTTATTGCCACCATTTTGCTTCTTTCAAACATCTTCACTAACAGAATCATCACTATTACATGCCCCACTTTCGTCTTCAGTTCATCCAGGGAACTTATTTTCATCCATTTCGGCCTCTCCTGCCGCATCAACAACAACAACAACCATTTCATCGGTTCGAATTGCAATGTTGAGTAATCCTAAATATGATGCTCCTAGTTACTAGGTCTATTGGTCAATTACCTATTGATAGATTCAAAGATGGTGCCAAAAGCCAATACTACACCTAATGTATCTAGAGGGCTTATGGAGGGTGGTATTTCCGGTCCACTACGGGTACTTCAAAGTCAGGGAAACATAGTTACAAATCGTCTTTGAGACTATTTTGAGTAGGCCTATCCAAGAGGGTTTGGATAAAGGAAATACGAAAAATCGAATTGTGGTATAAAGTATAAACCCAATCCTTGGACACATCTAATCGAGACTGTTACCTTCATGGCAAACATTCCGAACAAGGATGAGCCTTTAAGGGCACGGTCAAAATCGGCTGGCAATTCCGGGTTCGAGTTACTTATGAACAATCCATACAATCCCATACCAAATATTAACATCACCGTCCCAGCAAGATAAACATCTGCAACATTATACATATTGATTTAGCATCAGCTCATTAGCAGCTAGACAGAAAGTGCATGATATCGATGCTGGGGAAAATGATCCCTAGATTAAAGGCCCTTGAAGAATGTTAGCATGCTGCCACAGCTAATGCCCTTGCAGAAGTTCATTCAAGAGGTAAAAAGTGAGATTTTTGGAATCTCAATTCTCAACATTCGGACATATTAGATTCAATCTCAACATTTACCTCTTTCGTTATCTCGGTTGTATCGGAAAAAACAAAGAAAACAACTCAACACCACATCTCCAATAACATCAAAACATTTTATGTACTCATATCTATATGTCAATTAAGTGTATGGGAAGTTACCAATTGCTTCAACCAACCGTAGGACCATATTCCCAGTGTGAACCCCTTTAACACAGCTTGTCCAATAGACCTTGTAAGCTTCAGCAATGTATACACAACCCTGTAAACTCTCAGAAATAAGTATGTGTGTGTATTATATAAAACAACTTTAAAATATGAGGAAAATCTCTGCTTCCCCTGAAAACATAAATAATACAAAAAGCTGGGAATTGGACAGTACATTTAGGAAGCATAGCAATGAACCGGCCAGCGAACCTCCGACGGCGAGAAGTGCCAAGAAACGGAAGTCAAATATTGTCTGCACCAACACGATAACACGAATTAGCATAAGCATCAGAAGGAAATTGAGGATATGGGAAAACACCGGAATTCAATGAGTACCTTTTCAATGTTGGACTCAGTGGAACGAGCGAGACCGAGTAACGAGTTACCATTAGGATTGGCTAGGGCATAGTTTAAGCTGCCTGGATCATGGGGTCTTGATGATTCCACTAATTGATTTGGGGGCTGATGAGTTTTAGATGATAAAACATTTTCACCGGTTGAAGGAGGAGTTGCAGGTTGAGGGGAAGAAGGACTTAAAGTAGCAAGAGCAGGGGAGCAACGATGAAGACGACGGTGGTGGTAGTGGTGGAAAGCGGAGGGTAAAGGGCGGCGCGTGAGGGCGGAGATGGAGAGTTGGTGGCTAAAGACTGAAGCAGAAGAAAGAGCCATTTGAGAGGAGAGAGATGGAGAAACAGACAGGTTTTGGTTTGAAGATTTTATTGTGTGGGATTCATTTATTTATTAATTGATGAGTTGGAAGCTTGGATGGAATTGGCGGGTAATGGAAGGAAAGCTATTCCTAGTATTATATCTATTATCTAGATAGATTTTTTTCTTTGCCCCTACCGTATCAAGATTAATTCGGATTCAATCGTGTCTGGATCTACTCACGTCACACTCGATTTTAGTAGACGAGTCTTCAAACAAATATATTTTTACATATATAAGACCTCGAATTTGAGACATGCTCAAATGATACCAAACTACTTACTATTTAAAGCACAACACATTGATATAATATCTCAATCTTTAATAATAATCAATTAAAATAATAATTTTGAAAAATATATCTCACTCTTTTAAGAGGCCCAAATTTTGTCTTGTACTTCTATCGTGCTTAAAATTGAAATTTAATATATTTTTTACTATCACTATTGATTTTCAGTTCATTAATCAATTAATTTAGATTGTATATTATTTTTAAAAAATTAAATTGTATATTAAGAAACTTACGATGGGACGTTTTTTAATTTATATTATTTTATTCAGAATATCATAATTCAAAAATTTTGATGTTTGTGAATCTGTTACTCTGATCCACTCTCTGTTTCATCTTGATTCATGTTAAGGGTGTCATTCACCATGGATATTCGACCTTTATGAACATATTAATTAGTGAATTTTAACATGCTGTTATTGTTAACTCGCTTTATATTTAAACTTACAAGCTCATAATATTAAATAAGAGATTAATCAAACATTTTAGAACATGCTAATGTCAGACAAAGACAAAGACATGATTGGCATCAAAAGTAATTGTGGCTTATCCTACATAAGTGATAGATATGGATGGAAATGTCTGCCCCATTACCATGCACTATTTATGTCCTTACACTAATATTAGAGTTTAGGGTTTAAAATTTAAGGTTTAAAGTTAAGGTTTAGACTTAAGGTATGAGGAATTTAGGACATGGTATATTTTTAGGGTATAGAGTATAAGATTTAAATTTTAAAATTTATAATTAAAATTCATAATTTAATTTTCAAGTATTTTTTAGCATGAAACATAAATGGGGTATGTTTAGGGGAAAAAAAATTGTTCAATAAATATCGAAAATAGAAATAATAAATGCTGGATAGATTTGGATAAGCCAAGAATGAGATATGGTTTGAATTATTATTTCCACAAACGTCTAAAGACAGATGATGCATTTATGGATATATATATATATATATATATATATATATATATATATATATATATAAGTTTATGTTTTGGTAAAAAAATATAGTTTTCGTACTCTTTCTCTAAACAATATCGTTTTTAAAGTTCAAATTTAAATTCTTTTTAATAGATTAACATACATTATCGTTGCACTCAACTCTCATCGGTGGAAAGATGTATGATATTATGTTTAAGGATATAAATTTTTTATATTTAACAAAATTATATGTGAATTTAAATTTTTTAAGAATTACGATATAATGATACTAATATAAAATAAAAATATATAAAAATATAAAATTTTCAAAATATACAACTGCCAGCTACCATTCTCCCAGTTCATTTCTTGATGGATGGCTCGTGAATGTGATTCTATTATTAGCTTATTAAAAGTTGTAGGATTATAGTGTAACTGACATCTTAATCTTATATTGATTTTTTATGTTTTCTTATAATATAATCTTATAGATGTAAATACATGATAGGCTATTTTATATGAGAACTAAAAATATAATTCGTGTTCCTTAGTGTCACGTTAAAAAAGAGGCAGAGTCGTTAATCTCACATTAAAAAAAAGGATGTCTTGAAATATATAAACGGTGGCGCAACATATCTTATCAGACATGTCTTTTGAGAAGAGGATAGTGACCCCGCGACAAGTAGTATCGGAGCGACCCTTTGACTGCTCGATTTCGCGCCGAGTGCCCATGAGTGGGGTAGGCAAGGTGGACAATCGTGACAATTGACCAATCACGAGAGCGGAAACTCGTGACGAGGGCGTCACGAGGTTAAGTGAGGGAGAATGTCAAGTCTGAAAAGAGGCATGATCATTAATCCCACATCGGAAAGGAAATGAAAGATATTGTGATATATAAACAGTAGTGCTGTACATCCTATTAAATATGTCTTTTGAGAAGAGAATAATAGCCTCGTGACATTTAATATTATAATATATATATTGAATATTTTTGTGTAATTATATGTTAATGCATTACCATGTGTTTGTTTTTAATATACATGTCATGCATATTACATTGCACGAAGTTGGATCAATTAGGAGGAATAACACTATCCTTTATTATTGTGATCAATCAATGAATTTTTATAATAATTTTTTTTTGTAAAATTCGATCTAAATTAATCGAATAATAAATTATATTAATATTGTGCTAAAAATATATGATAATATCTCGACCCAAATCTAATATTAGATTTTATTAAAAGAATATAAATTGAAATAACAAAACATTAAGTCTAAAAGTTGAAGCCTGAAGTTAAATTTTTTACAGTAATGTGTATTATGTATAACTTGTGAACTTAGTTCTTATATTTTAATTTGATCTTATTAGTCCATATTTATTTTCAAATTTTACTTCGATTCGAACAATAACCATTAAATCATGGAACTAAAAATGACCAAAATGAGAGGAAAAATAATAAATACAGAACATAAATATAGTACAAGAACTAATAATAGAATTTAACACAACACGTTTAACTGCTAAAAATTGGTTATAATTGATATTTTAAAAATATAAAAATATATAACTAAAAACGAGCAAAATATAAGAAAAACAGTAGAAATTGAGATAGCGGGCGAATTTAATAGCTGAATTTTCAAAAATTTAAAGCATAAGGAATAAGTTGTATGTACCTTACCATTTGGCCTCATCGTCTAAGTTGGAGTGCAACCATGACGTCCTTCGTGTGACGATGTTGATGAGATGCTATTGGGACTTAGAAGAGTTTGTGAAGTTTTAGTATCATCATTGTTCTGTGAAAACAAATTTTGAGGATGAAATTTTCTTTTAGGAGGGGAGAGTTGTAACTCCCTAAAATTTAATAGAGGATTAAATTTGGTAATTTAATTATTTCAAGGAATAAGTGAGTAAATTATGTTAACGGTGAGTTTAATTTAGTTTTTTTTTTTTGGAATAGTGAAATTATACATGGAAATTAAGTTTGTGAAAGATTAAGGACTAGATTGAAAGAAGAGGAATATGTGAGTCTAAAGGTAAAAAAAGAGAGAGAGGGAGAAAAGATGAGGCTTTTAATGAATGATTTATCCAGGGAAAAAATATGATTTTGTGTGGATAAATTTATTTAGAGATTGAGTTTTGTTAGAATTATGTTAGTAAATTTTAAACTTTTTGTAAGTAATTAAGGATGTTGGGAGGCTTGTGTGAAGTAGATGGAAAATGGATGGCCTATTCATCAATTTAACCATTTAAAAAAGTCTACGCTGCCATTAATTGGGAGAGTATGGTCGGCAGCTTAGGAGTATGACAAGCATGTATTTTTGTCCCCAAGAGTTGTTGTGATATTTATGCATGGTTAATTCATAGCTTTTGGATTAAAAGTGGTTACTGGTTATCATGTCAAATTGTAACCATTGGATCAAGAGTATATGTAATATGTGTGATTGAAAATTAATTTAGAAAAATAGTGGGGCTTTATATAATATAAAAGAAAGAGAAAAAATAAAAGAAATAATCATCTTTCTTCTTCCTTCATGAACGGCGGCCAAGGAGAAATAATAGAGGTAGGGGTTTAAAACCTTGTTCTTCATTTTCCTCCTTTTATGTTAAGTTTCGGAGCTAGCTTGTGGAATAACAATTTATTCTCAATTTCTTTCTCTTCAAGATGGTAGTAACATTGCATGGATTGGGTTTATTTATGAAAAGTGGTGGAGAGCAAGACAAGAAGTTGATGGTGTTCTTTTATTAAAGTAGTACCCTCTAACTCTCCTATACTTTTTTTTTTTTTAAAAGAAGTTTATTAAACATTAAAGAAAAGAAAATAAACGATCAAGATGGTGCAAGGCAACACAAACATCAGAAAAGCCAAAGCACCACAATCCCAAAACACAAACAGGAGACCTCGAGAGCAAGGCAAGGTACACCTTAGCAAATGGGGAGAACAAGCAACAACCGACTGCTGGTAGATCGACAAAGCCCGAAACAACGAGAGGACATACAAAAAATGAAAAGAGCATAGAACAAACACTAAAAGTAAAAAAGTAGACAAACACACTTGAAACGAAGGATAAACGGTAGTACGAAGCCAAATCTTGATCATCGACATACTTCTTCGAGAGCTCCAAGGTCAGAGAGGGGTATCCCTATATTGAACATATAAGGACCTAGTCATAAGAGTAAACCGATGGATCATAGTCGGACGGCCACTTAACATTGAATCAATAGTAAAGCCAACATGCAACTTCAACATGGCATAGAACCTCAAAAACACAAAGGAGAACACCACATCCCATAGAAGTGAGGACGACACAATAAATCGGGAACAATTCAATAAGACGGTAGATGAAGAATAAGCTCCACCACATAACCGTTTAAAGCACCAATAATAAAAAATTCTTCGAGCACGGAAAAGAGATAGAAAAGTTGATTACTGGGAAGGTTGTCCAAATACGACCATCCATAGGGCCTTCCTCCCTTCATGGATGGAAGTATAATGAAAGATCATGGGTTCTGCGGATGGTTCAACGAGGAACCATCTGTCAATGGCAGCAAATCAGTCCTCCCATAACCATCAAATGTGGGAGCACTAGCGAAAGAAAGAACATGTATCACCATATCACTTTTACTATAAACATGGCTCAAAGGAGAAACCATCTCTTCCGTGCAACCGAACAAGAGCTTCATCCCGTTAGTACTGATGGTTCCTAAGGCTTGGACATTCTCGGCGTCGATGATCAGAAGCAACTTGCCAGGAGGAAGAAACTTGAGACTAGACAAACATGATATTTCACGTCGGAGGAGAAAATAGATCCTTCCACGACCGAGCTTCGATCAAAGCTCCTCAGTTTGAAGGGAAAGAGGCTTCCATCGAACCACCCAAGCGTAAGTTTGAGATGGAAAAGCTTTACGCAACAAAATCTTGGTACCGCCTCTGAACCAAGAAAAAAAACCACCATTGAGCCGAAAAACCACCACAATCGCACTCGTGAAAGCCAGAGCACACTCCTCTGAGGATCACCCTCAAGAACCAATGATCGTTAGTCTGAATCAGAGGGGAAGGCCAACACTCTAAAAGCAGGGCACGAAACAACACATTGGACCGAGAAGAAGAGAAAACCAATGAGGAAGGGACTAGGGTCCGTGAATGAGATTGAAATTTTTTTTCGGCGCATGAAGCGCGTTTCCATTGGCAATATCTTTAAGCCTAAAATTTTCGTTATATGCTCCGTTTATTGACAACTTTTTAAGTCATAAATACAATTCTTGTGTGATAATGTATACGTGTTGTATGTCTTTGGGTGAAAATTATGTTTGGATAATTAAATGAGGATAAGGTTCAAGTCATAAAATCTGCACAGAAACGAATATAAGGACAAGCAGTAAGTTTGAAAATCTACCATAAATTCAATAAAAATTATCAAGACATGAGGTATATATCATTAAAACCGTGAGTTTGTCTATTTTTGTCTAGAACAAACGGAGATCGATTTCGGCTTGTATTTTAGAAGATATAAATTTTAGAGTGTTAGAAGATCAGAAAATCTGGTGGCAAAATTTTTACAAAACTGTTTAAGCAGTAACTTTGTAAAACATCAAAAAAATTCCACAAGATAAATAAAAAAGTAGACCTTATATTTTTATAGCATTGCAGAAGTCTAGTTTTGTTTAAAACAAACGGTGCTCAATTTCGACATTTTTGAGTGGCCAAAGGTTAGAATGCAAAGTAGTAGTCTGTCTCTAAAAACAGCAGAGAGTATGATATCAAAAATTCACCATAAATCATATGAGTTAAATTAGAAGGTGGAATTGTTGGAACGATTATCGAGTCTAGTTTTTTCTAGAACAAGCGAAACATTATTTGGATCTTTATATTATTAGTTACATATTTTTCTTTAAAGGTAGCGCAAGATGTCATATTTTCATAATTAACATTTTAGTTATGTTTTAAGGTTAATTAGTAGTCAAAATCTGTAGAACTAATGTTTTGATATAATAATTGAAAAATGTTTTGGACTGATTTAAAAAGTATTTAAAACAATTTTCAAAGCCCAAATAACTTGAAACTATGTTTATGGATGTTTTTAAAAGGTTTTACATGTTTTTCAAAGCCAAACTTCACAAAACTGTCCAGGCGTTTCGAAACACCTTAGGGCGTTTCGATACGGGGGATTCCAGTAGCAAAAACGTTTCGATACTAGTATCGAAACGGGCTTTCCCTGGATAAGATTTTTGCCTAGCGTTTCTAAACGGGTTATGCCGTTTCAATACGCCTACGTGGCTTCGACCACAACGGTCATAAACCCCAATGGCTATTTCCCAACTAACATTTAAATGCAGGGTGTTTCGATACGGGTCTAGGGCGTTTCGATACGAGTTCCGAAACAGCCAGGGGCGTTCCGAAACGGGTGCCTTGTAAGACTGCAACGACTCTTTCTACTTAAAGGGTGTTTCGAAACGGGTTCGAGCGTTTCGAAACGGGTTCGAGTATTTCGAAACGGTGAGCTGCAGAACTACATTTATGGTGGGAATTAAAGTCCTCAACGGCTCCAATTCAATCCCAACGGCTAGCAACGGCTATAAACTCATCAAGGAGTATAAAAGGGACCTCCAAGCATAAAGTAAATGCTAATGCTCATATTGTCAATCAACAAATGATCAAGAATTGTCTTAGAGCTTAAATTGTCATTTATTGTATAGACAAACACTAGTGAGCCAAAATTGTCAAATTTGCTCAAGTGTTTTAGGTTTTGGGTGAGTGCTTAAATTGTGCAAACAAACACCTATTAGAGGGATTTGTGTTTGCTTTTATTTTCTTTTTGTAAAAGAGGGTTTGATCAAGGCTTTGGGTAGAAAGCTTGATCGGTTGTAAGGGTTTCCTCCTAAGCCTAGAAAAGGGGACGAATCAATAGTGGACTGATTGGAAATCCTTAGTGGGGAGCTAAGGTAGTGGATGTAGACCTTGGTTAGAAGGTTGAACCACTATAAATCATTGTGTCAATTCTCTTTTTAGCTTCCACAACCCTTCCACCCAAAAATCCACATCTCCACCACTTGGTGAGCCATATCGGTTGAACGAATCGAGCTTCTCACAACCCAACAATTGGTATCAAATCTTGGCTCAATCGAAGAGGATTCACATCCTATTGAGAAGATCCGGCAAACTCGATTACTATTTCATCAACCGGCTCAAATGGCACAATCAATCGACAAACTGCCTTTCTTTGACGGAACCCACTATGCCCATTGGAAGACAAAGATGAAGTTCTTCATCAAATCAAGAGATTACAAGCTATGGGATATAGTTGAAGATGGTCCGTTCGTGCCTCAAAGAAGCAAAGCGGAGTGGAGTGCCGATGATCGCAAGAAGATGGAGCTTAATTGCAAAGCCTTGCACATCTTGTTTTGTGCTTTTGGCCCAACCATCTATGAGAAGATGTCTTCTTGTGAGAGTGCCAATGAGGTATGAGACAAGCTTGAAGTCACATATGAGGGGACCGATGAAGTCAAGGAGACCAAGATTAGGCTCCTAACTTTAGAGTATGAGAACTTCAAAATGGATCCGGAAGAGAACATCAAGAAGATGTTTGATAGGTTCTCCACTATCACTAATGGTCTCAAAGGCTATGGAGAAGCCATCCCGGAGGAAAAGCTTGTTCGAAAGCTCATCTACTCACTTCCCGAGTCTTGGGACTCAAAGAGGACCGCCATCATCGAAGCCAAAAATTTGAAGACTTTGAAGCTTGATGAACTCATGGGGTCACTCCTTACTCATCAAATCATGAAGAAGAACAAAGAAGATGAGAAGAAGAGGGAAGAAATTAGAGCTATGGGAGAGAAGAAGCTCAAGGGGCTTGACATCAACACCAATGTCATGGCTCTCAAGTCATCCATTTGTCATCACGTTGATTCAAGTGAAGAGAAGGATGAAGAAGAAGAGATAGTCTATCTCTTCAAGAAGTGTGCCCCGTTCATGAAGAAAGCCTTGAGGGAGCTTGAACGTGATTCCAAGAAAAAGGAGAGGGCAAGCACTTCAAGCCATAAGAAGAAGGCATATGTGGCTACTTGGAGTGATGAGGACTCCACCGACGATGAACAAGCCAACCTTTGCCTTATGGCCATCGAAGAAGATTCAAGGGTAACTTCTAATTCATCTACTTCATGTTCTTACTCTTTTGATGAATTACAAGATGCCTATGATGATTTGGTTTTAGACTTTAAAAATCACATTTTGAAAAACAATAAAGTGATTTCAAAGTTAAAAATTCAAAATGATTTGATTTCTAAAACCAAACTTGAACTTGAAGCAAAACTCAAGGAGTTTGAACTAAAATGTTTTGATTTACAAAAATTGCCTCAAAAAGTTCAAGAAGAAAATGATTTGATTTCCAAAGAGCTTGAAAAGAAAAACAATTTTGGAAAATCAAATTTCTATGTAAGACAATCTAGTGCCCCTAGATTTGTTAAAGGAAAATGTTTTAGAAGTGTTTGGGTCCCAAAAGGACTAACCACTTCAACTAAAAAGGATGACATTGAAAAATGGATTCCTAAGGGGACTAAAATTTGTGCTACTAACGTTCATGGATCCAAAGTAATTTGGATACCAAAAATCACTTGATTGTCTTTTGCTAGGTGTGATGGAGATGTTCAACAAGTCAAACATTGAGGGGGAGCTCCATGCACACTAAAGAAGAACACTTGAAGAAGGAAGGCTTCACATCCTACCTTGAGTTCAAGTGTGGTAAAATCTAGTTGCTTTTGATTTTATTTGATTTATTTTTATTTATGTCAACTAGATGATCATTTATGTTGGACTAACATTTTTAATGATGCTTTGAGTAAGGGGGAGCCATCTTAAAACCAAACTCTTATTTTTGTCAAATTTTTTACCTCTATTGTTATTTTGAACTTAATGTTTTAAATTCTTTTTGATATAACAAAAAGGGGAGAAATGGTTTGATGAAAAATTGAATTTTCAAATGAATAAGAGGGAGCTTTAATTGATTTATATCTTTAATTCTCTTATTCACATTTTTAAAGTTAAAGGGGGAGAATCCCAAATAAATTTTCAAGATAGTTTTATTATATCAAAAAGGGGGAGATTGTAGAACTAATGTTTTGATATAATAATTGAAAAATGTTTTGGACTGATTTAAAAAGTATTTAAAACAATTTCCAAAGTCCAAATAACTTGAAACTATGTTTAGGGATGTTTTTAAAAGGTTTTACATGTTTTTCAAAGCCAAACTTCACAAAACTGTCTAGGCGTTTTGAAACACCTTAGGGCGTTTCGATACGGGGGATTCCAGTAGCAAAAACGTTTCAATACTAGTATCGAAACGGGCTTTCCCTGGATAAGATTTTTGCCTAGCGTTTCGAAACGGGTTATGCCGTTTCGATACGCCTACGTGGCTTCGACCACAAGGGTCATAAACCCCAACGGCTATTTCCCAACTAACATTTAAATGCAGGGCGTTTCGATACGAGTCTAGGGCGTTTCGATACGAGTTCCGAAACAGCCAGGGGCGTTCCGAAACGGGTGCCTTGTCAGACTGCAACGACTCTTTCTACTTAAAGGGTGTTTCGAAACGGGTTCGAGCGTTTCGAAACGGTGAGTTGCAGAACTGCATTTATGTTGGGAATTAAAGTCCTCAACGGCTCCAATTCAATCCCAACGGCTAGCAACGACTATAAACTCATCAAGAAGTATAAAAGGGACCTTCAAGCATCAAGTAAAGGCTAATGCTCATATTGTCAATCAATAAATGATCAAGAATTGTCTTAGAGCTTAAATTGTCATTTATTGTATAGACAAACACTAGTGAGCCAAAATTGTCAAATTTGCTCAAGTGTTTTAGGTTTTGGGTGAGTGCTTAAATTGTGCAAACAAACACCTATTAGAGGGATTTGTGTTTGCTTTTATTTTCTCTTTGTAAAAGAGGGTTTGATCAAGGCTTTGGGTAAAAAGCTTGATCGGTTGTAAGGGTTTCCTCCTAAGCCTAGAAAAGGGGACGAATCAATAGTGGATTGATTGGAAATCCTTAGTGGGGAGATAAGATCGTGGATGTAGACCTTGGTTAGAAGGTTGAACCACTATAAATCATTGTGTCAATTCTCTTTTTAGCTTCCACAACCCTTCCACCCAAAAATCTACCTCTCCACCACTTGGTGAGCCATATCGGTTGAACGAATCGAGCTCCTCACAACTCAACAAAATCCATTAACAATATTAGAAGTTTGAAAAGTTTAAAAGGGGTTTTATAAAGTCTAAATGACTAAGATATTCGATCAAGCATATTACATGCTCTATTAAGTAAGTTGAAACGAGCATGAGACTTGAATGTCATTGTTGGATATATGTGATTATATGTATGATGCTTTGTTTGCACGCAGCCTTCGGGCTCTAATCGAACTAACGACCTATGTGGCGCTCGGGACAACACTTCGGACACCCGAGATTTACTTGACTAGCAGCTTGTGTGGCGTAGGATTATCCAGATACCCGATATTTAAGCACATGCGCAATTTGACAAGTTTGACAATTTAACAAGTCTGACAAGTTTGATACGCAAAGTGATTTGATTATGTTATTGTGATGACTCATAATTTGATTATTCAATACTCATGTCATACTTCTATGCACACATTTGATTTGCATGCTTATATTTATGAGTTACTTGAAGTATGGTAGATTAGTTGTGTACCACTGAGTCCGTAGATCCCAGCCTTTCAAAGTATCTTTATTTTAAGATTAGTAGATTTTGTTCGTGTCTGAGGAGCATCATCGACGAAAGATTTCCAACATCTTTTGCATAGAGTACAACATCATATGTTAGTGGATATTGTATTCCTAGAGCCTTACTTGTGTTTTAAGGGTCTGTAACTCAGTTACTATTTTAATTATTTTTACTATTTTGATATACGTATTGGAGCACTACCTATTTTGAACAACAATTTTATTATTATTTCAGTGTAATTATTTAATGACATTTTCTCATATTTAAAATTATATTTTACTAATTTAAAAATATTTGAGTTATTTGTTGGGTTGCTCCGGTGACTCGACGTAGCACCTTAGTCTTCGGGTACTCTATATTCGAGATTAGGGTGTTACACCCCTCTTACTAGTTGTGATTTGCCTTGGCTTGGATCCTCTCGATCCTCAAACAAAGGCTTAGACCCCACTACACTGAACACTTGATGATCTCGTAGAATTCTAAAAGGCCTCTTGTGTCCTCGTCAAATCTTTGATCTTCCTAATGGGTTAGGTTTTCTGCACCCTACACCCAACAAAGGCTGCAAATCAAATTTAAAAACACCATTAACGTGTTTGAAATGTACTTTCTTCGAAATACTTCCAACGACATTCATTCTAAATTGCATCAACCCATTTTACATAATTTCATTCATGACTGCAATTTGAATGCATTATGGTATTTAATTCAACAATGTCGTGTAGTTCTTTATATTTAGGGTAAAGTTCACAAATGGTCATTAAACTTTGATCAATTATTCAATTTGGTAACTAAAACTTCTAATTGCTTCAATGTTACTATTAAAATTTTAGTTTTATTTCAATTTGGCCACTGACCCAATAACCGCCGTTAAAAGGCTGTAGTGACTGTTAAAATATTTTATATAATAACAAATTTAGTCATCCACGTTTGCACATTCAAATAATTTAGTCCTAATTAAAAAAAATAAAAAGTAACCCTAATTATTTACACATTATTTCAATTTTATCCTATTTTTAATTAAAAATAATTTAACTCAAACCCCAAAACTCTTAATGTAATAAATAATTACATAAGTATTTAAAAATCCTATTCGCGTGACATCATATTTTCTTTTAAAAAGGGAAAACCACATATTTAGTACCCTAAGTATGCTCACATTATTGTTTTGATACCCCAACTATTATTTTTGGCAAAATGGAACCTAATGCTATGTTTTTTATTCTGTTTTGGTACATCCACCGATTAAAATTAACGAAAATGGTGACGTGACTTGGGTTAGTAACAGTTTTTGTCCAAAACTTATACAGTTTATCAAGTTAGTCTAAAATTCTATCAATTTAAACATTATTTTAATTTTTGGATTAAAATTGTAAATTCCTCATTTCCTTCTTTTAGCAAAACACTTTTTGGGGTTTTGGAGTTTAAAAAACACACTAGGAACAATCAAAACTTTAGGATTTGAGGATCAATGGGGCTAATACGTGGTCTATTGGAGGACCCAAACTCCGCGATTGAGATTTCAAGGCTTTAAGTGTGGCTTTATTTTTGTATGGATTTGAAGTTTTAGTAGGACTCCATGTTTCTTTTTCGTGTATATAAGGGGAGAAGGCAGTGCTAGTCAGGCACATGGAAACATATTTTTGATCATCAAGTCGAAAGGGCAGAGTTAGAAATCTCATTTCTCAGAGAAACATAGGGAACAAGATGTGGTTCGATTTTCTTTGTTTTTCCTCTTCAATTATTGGAGTTAATCAGTTGGAACTTGCAAGTATTTTACCTTTGTTTTCCTTTGCATTAAGACTAAATTAATTGAATGTGCAAACGTGGTGGACTAAATGTATTATTATATAAAAATTTTAACAGCCACCTCACCTTATAACGACTGTTAATGGGTTAGTGGCCAAATTAGAGCAAAACTAAAAGTTTAATGGTAACACTGAAGAATTAAAAGTTTGATTACCAAATTGAATAACTAATCAAAGTTTAGTGACCATTTGTGAACTTTACCCTTATATTTAAGTTTTTCCGGTTAAGTAGGTTAATTGAGGGTGATTCTAGCGTTAGGACTCTTAAAATTAGGCTAATCTTAGGTCTCCCGGTAATACTGATAGTCGGTACCTACGGAATTTGTTATGATACGGTTACCTAATTTGTTACAGTATGTGTAAGAAAAATGGTAGTTATTGAAAAGCTTATCATGGTAGTAAATTTTGTGGCAACTTTATCTCTTAAAGGATTACTCTATATGTTACAAAAAGCGTAAGCAATTTTGTACCTACAACATATCTCACCTCACCTACGTAATTCGTTACAAACTATATAGTAAAGAAGGTAGCTACCTAATTTGTTACCCCATTTCTCCAAATCTTAAACCAACCCAACTTATGGTAAGGAATCTTGTAGCTACCTTATCTCTTAAAGGATTACCCTTAAATTATAAAAACGTGTAAGAAATTTCGTAGCTACAATATATCGCAACCCACCTACGTAATTCGTTACACATATTATAGTAGATGAGGTAACTACCGAATTTAGTACCCCATTTTTCCAAACCGTAAACCAACCCAACTAATGGTAAGGAATTCTGTAGCTACCTTATCTCTTAAAGGATTACCTTATATGTTAAAAATGCGTAAGAAAATTTGTACCTACAACATATCTCACATCACTACGTAATTCATTACAAAATATATAGTAAAAAACGTAACTACCGAATTTATTACCCCATATGTCCTAATCTTAAACTAGCCCAACTTATGGTAAGGAATTTTGTAGCTACCTTATCTCTTAAATGATTACCTTATATGTTACAATATGCGTAAGAAATTTTGTACCTAAAACATATCTCACCTCACCTACCTAGTTCTTTACACAATATATAGTAAAGAAGGTAACTACCGAATTTATTACCCCGTATGTCCTATTCTTAAACCAACTCAACTTATGATAAGGAATTGTGTAGCTACCTTATCTCTTAAAGGATTACCCTATATGTTAAAAAACGGGTAAGAAATGTCATACCTACAACATATCTCACATCACATATGTAATTCGTTACAAAATATATAGTAAAGAAGGTAACTACCGAATTTATTACCCCATATGTCCTAATATTAAACCAACCCAACTTAGGGTAAGGAGTTTTGTAGCTACCTCATCTCTTAAAGGATTACCTTACATGTTACAATATGTGTAAGAAATTTTGTACCTACAACATATCTCACCTCACCTACCTAATTCGTTACAAAATATATAGTAAAGAAGGTAACTACCGAATTTATTACCCCATATGTCCTAATCTTAAATCAACCCAACTTATGGTAAGGAATTTTATAGCTACATCATCTCTTAAAGGATTACCCTATATGTTACAAAGTACGTAAGAAATTTCGTACCTACAACATATCTCACCTCACCTACCTAATTCGTTACAAAATATGTAGTAAAGAATGTAATTACCGAATTTATTACCCTATATGTTCTACTCTTAAACCAACCCAATTTATGGTAAGGAATTTTGTAGCTACCTCATCTCTTAAAGGATTACCCTATATGTTACAAAACGCGTAAGAAATTTCGTACCTACAACATATTTCACATCACCTACCTAATTCGTTACACAATATATAGTAAAGAAGGTAACTACTGATTTTGTTACCCCATATATCCTAATCTTAAACCAATTCAACTTATGGTAAGGAAATTGTTAGCTACCTCATCTCTTAAAGGATTACTTTATATGTAGAAAACGCGTAAGAAATTTCGTATCTACAACATATCTCACCTCACCTACCTAATTCTTTACTCAATTTAGCCTAGATCTAACAGTAATACTGATGCGACCTAAAATTAGCCTAATTTTAATGGACCTAACATTAGAATCACTCGGTTAATTGACCGAGCCCACCAGTTAAAGTCGACTCAACAAAACCTAAACTCCAAAAACTTCAATTTGCGGGAAATTCTAAATATCAACAGCTTAAATACCAACTAAAAACATGCCCCTAAATCTCACCCGTTGGATCAAGCAGGTTAAATAACAATTGTAGGACTGAAAAAAATAAACGATTACCCGGTGAACCGGTAGCCGTTGTTTTGCGTTAAAAATCAAAAGCGTACCTTTTGGAAACCATTGGTAAGAAATTCAGTACAAACCTTTTTTATTACAAAATACTAAGAAACTGTGTACCTTTTGGTAATAAGTTCGGTACATACAAAAATCCTTACATAACTTCTAAGAAATTATGTACATTTGTACCAAATAGGGTATGTACAAAAATCCTTACAATACCATGAGCTCTTTTGGTCTTTGGAAACCTTAGGCAAGAAATTCGGTACAAACCTTATTTTATTACAAAGTGGTAACAAATTGTGTACATTTTGGTAATAAGTTCGGTACATACAAAAATCCTTACATAACTTGTAAGAAATTATGTTTTATTGTAACAAATAGGGTATGTACAAAATTCCTTACAAGACCATGAGTCCTTTTGTTCTTTGACAACCATTGGTAAGAAATTCGGTACAAACTTTTTTTATTACAAAATACTAAGAAACTGTGTACATTTTGGTAATAAGTTCAGTACATACAAAAATCCTTACACAACTTCTAAGAAATTATGTTTTACTGTAACAAATACAATATGTACAAAAATCCTTACAAGACCATGAGCCTTTTTGGTCTTTAGAAACATTTGGTAAGAAATTCGGTACAAACCTTATTTTATTACAAAGTGGTAACAAACTGTGTACATTTTTGTAATAAGTTCGGTACATACAAAAATCCTTACATAACTTGTAAGAAATTATGTTTTACTATAACAAATACGGTATGTACAAAAATCCTTACAAGACCATGAGCCCTTTTGGTCTTTGGAAACCTTTGGTAAGAAATTCGGTACAAACCTTTTTTTATTACAAAATACTAAGAAACTGTGTACATTTTGGTAATAAGTTCGGTACATACAAAAATCCTTACATAACTTGTAAGAAATTATGTTTTACTGTAACAAATACGGTATGTACAAAAATCCTTACAAGACCATCAGCCCTTTTGGTCTTTCGAAACCTTTGGTAAGAAATTCGATACAAACTTTATTTTATTACAAAGTGGTAACAAACTATGTACATTTTGGTAATAAGTTCGGTACATACAAAAATCCTTACATGACTTCTAAGAAATTATGTACATTTGTACCAAATATGATATGTACAAAAATCCTTACAAGACCATGAGCCCTTTTGGTCTTTGAAAACCTTTGGTAAGAAATTCAGTACAAACCTTATTTTATTACAAAGTGGTAAGAAACTGTGTACATTTTGGTAATAAGTTCGGTACATACAAAAATCCTTACATAACTTGTAAGAAATTATGTACATTTGTACCAAATAAGGTATGCACAAAATTTCTTACAAGACTAGGTGCCCTGTTGGTCTTTGGTAACTTTTGGTAAGAAATTCGGTACAAACTTTTTTCTCTTACAAAGTGGTAACAAACTATGTGCATGATTTATAACAAACTTTGTACATAATATTTACCCGTCATCAAATTCGCCGGTATTTAACCTTAAAATAACCGCCGTTTCCTACAAATACCCTCAATTTGCCTTTTCTCTCATTTCAGAAAAAATGGCGTCGGTGACATTAAAAAGGAACTATGGCCGCTCTCAATCGCTGCAACAGTTTTATAGTGGCGGGCCATTTGTGGTCTCATCGGACGGCTCTTTCATTGCTTGTGCGTGCGGCGAATCCATAAAGATTGTGGATTCGTCGAATGCCTCAACGAAATCTACCATCGAGGCCGAGTCAGATACAATCACAGCATTGGCTATAAGTCCCAATGATAAGCTGTTATTTTCTGCTGGACATAGTAGGCAGATTAAGGTATGGGACTTGGATACTTTCAAATGCGTACGCTATTAGAAGGCAGATTCGTTTATGAAATTTTGGTGGTTTAGGGGCAAATTTAAAAATCGAGTCTCTAATAATAAGTATTAAAAAAATTAAATTCGAAGAGTATAAAAATAAATAAATTTGTTTTGTAAATTATGTTTTTTATGGATTATTATCTTATACACTAGCGGTGGAAAATTGAAAGTTTTCAAAAACGCCTTAGTTTTAGGGTTTAATGTCTTAGTTTAGGGGGTTAAGTGTAAAGGTAGTGGTAAAAACTTAGAGTTTAGGGTTATAATTCAAGGTTTATAAGTTAAAATCTGAAACATAACCATATTACCCTAAAAACAAAACTCCAACCTCTAAACCCTAAATTTTAACCATGAACTTTAAATTCTAACCACCATCCCTAATTCTAAACCCCTACAGCTTAACTCCTAAACCCTACACCCTAAACTCTAAAACTAAGGCACTTGTGGAAACTTTCAGTTTCTACCGCCAGTGTATAGGATATAAATCTTTTTTTTTATTACGCTCAATAATTATCAAATGAAAAAACATCAAGAAATTTTATTAAACACCGAACAACTTACACAAAACATAGCATTTTTAGATGCAAAATCACTAATAATATTGTCCATATCAATATGATCTAACACAATTTTCTCAATATATAAAATGGCTAGACTATTTAACCTTTCTTGTGACATTGACGATCTCAAATAGGTTTTTAACAATTTTAACTTTGAAAACTCCTTTCAGCAAATACAAGAACAATGTAAATATTATTTATATGTGTATATGAAATTTTTATTCAAAATTTAAAATTGAAAAAAATAAAATATTATTATAATCTTAATTATGACCCTATAATACACTAATACTTAGGCTAATTAGATATCAACAGCTTTATACTTAACTATGACCGGCGGACCACCATATTTTTAATAGTTATATTTTAAATTTATTTGATAATATAATAATATGGAAAATAATTAAACATAAAAAAATAATTAAAGTGAAGAAGCAATTTGGCAGGGGAGGGGCCGACTTTAATTTCCAAATTCCTATGAAGTCATAATTACACTCTTTTTACACCTTATAATTTTAAGTTTAATTTTTTTTATTAATAAAAGGGATATGCTATGGCGAGCCTCGTTAAAAACCTCCCTAACCTAGATGGAGGAAAAGAGTACTCACCATACCATTATAACGTGCTAATAAACGAAACAAAATTAACCCGACATGGGTAAGTCCTCATGCAATAATCTTAAAACCGCATCCGGCGGTGAACTAAATGAAGTAACCTCATACCCTCGCCAAGGCCCCAATTTTGCCAAAGCATCGGCAACATGATTAGCCTCGCGACAAACATGACAAAACTTACATACCCGGAAACGAGAAACCAAGGCCCGAGTTGCACTCATCAAGGAAGACATCATTCGTCCATCGTTAACCTTATTCAAAGCACGTATAACCTCCAAGCAATCGGATTCGACCACAACATCTTCAATGCCACGCGCAAGAGCATAAATTAACCCTTCATGGATCGCCCAAAGTTCCGCATCAATCGAACGACAACGGCCTATAAATTTCGAGAATCCACCACCCCATGTGCCCATCGCATCCCTGAGCACACCTCCGCACGACGCCAAACCAGATCCAATTTCACATGCCCCATCCACGTTTAGCTTCCAGCTAGACCCCTCCGGCTGTAACCAACGACGCTACTGTTGTGGCATAGCCGTCCGCTGTCCCTGCATAGTTTGTGCGCTCAGTAACGCCCGGGATACATCACGGACCAGTCCCTTGCTGCACAATACGATTTCCGTGACCCCCCTCGCCTCATTGCGAAATACAACACTGTTCCGTGCAAGCCATAGCTGCCATAACACAGCTGCAAACATCACATCCCACCGATCATGACCACCCCATGCAGCAGCACCACCGCGCTGTAGGTTTGTCAACACCCACTCAGCTACCGAACCGCTGAAGAACTGCCCCACTGCGACTCCGGTACCATCAAATGCCATACTGCCTTCGCAACCAAACATTGGCGCATAATATGGTCTATGTCTTCCACACACGCACCACACGATGGGCAAGCCGCCGACTCCGTTAAATGTCGTCGGACTCATTCGCTATTAGTCAACACCCTTCCCTTGCAAACCAACCAAAGAAATATTTTTATCCTTTGCGGCCCTTGGAATCGTTGTATAACATTCCAAATATTACCTCGAGGCGCATTACTATGTGAACAGATTTTATCATACGCCGATTTAACCGAAAAAGCCAAGTTATCCGACCATTTCCACCCCGGCGAATCCATCACCAAACTACCGCTAGGAGCCCTAATAGCCATAATTTGATCCAACACATCTCCCGTAAAACAATGTTGAATCTGATTGATGTCCCACTGGCCGTCACTAATACACAAGTCCTTGATAGGAGTAAAATTGTTCGGAACAAAAGCCTGATCCGATACCACCGCCTCAAGAGGTCCAATTCCACGAACCCAGTTATCGCGCTAAAAATCAATACTCTCGCCATCTCCAACCCGCCAAACAACTCCCTCTCGCACATCATTCCAAATAGCCGAAATACCCTTCCATAAATATGAACAATTGCTTCGAACAATAGAGGTCGGAATAATCTCAACACATTTGTATTTAGCCCGCAAGAACCGTACCCATAGCTGTCCCCGCTTCGCTATCAGATTGAATCCAACTTTCAGAAGGAATGCATCGTTTTGGTCCCGTAGACTCTTAAAGCCTAAACCGCCAGAACCAGTAGGTAAGCATAACTCATTCCAATTAACCAGGTGAACCCCTTTCCTATCCGTATTACTTCCCCAAATAAAGTTGCGTATCAATTTCTCAATCTCCTCACAAACTCCAATAGGGATCTTAGTCGATTGCATCGCATAATAAGGGATTGCCGATAGAACCGCCTTCGCAAGAGTAACTCGCCCTGCAAAAGACAGATATTTAGCTTTCCATCCTGACAGCCTATCTCACACCTTCTGGACTAAGTAAGAATACGTTGCTCTGGTAACCCGTCGATGTAACATCGGAACACCTAAATATCGCCCAAGATCATTAACTTCCGCAAAACCCACCAAAGCACTCAACTCTTGCCGAAGCTCACCCGACACATTCTTTGAAAAGAATATACTCGACTTCTGAACGTTCACCTTGAGTCCTGAGACCCCACATAAATCCACTAAATTTTCTCGGATCACATCTAACTGTTCCACAGAAGCTTCCACAAAGAGAACCATATCATCAGCAAACATCAAGTGCGAGATCACCGGGCTGCGTTTAGAGGTACAAAAGCCTTTCCATTGTCCGGATATCACTTTCTGATTGATCACCTGACTAAGTCTTTCCATGCAAAGGACAAATAAATATGGGGAAATAGGATCACCTTGAGGAATGCCCCGTGTCGGCGAGAAGGAATCAGTCAACGATCCATTCCAGCTGATTTGAGTTGAAACACTAGATACACATCTGATAATCAACTCGCGCAAGTTATCCGGGAATCCGACATCACGCAAGGTATCGTCAATGAAACTCCATTCTAGTCTGTCATAGGCTTTTTCTAAGTCAATCTTCAATGCCATCCATCCCCGTTTTCCTGACTTCCGATTCATAGAATGAACAATCTCCTGTGCTATGATAATGTTATCAATGATAGCTCGCCCAGGCACAAAGCTGGTTTGGCTTTCCGACACCCAATCAGATAGAAAAGGCTTGATCCGGTTAACCACAACTTTCGTAATAGCTTTATAAATTACCGTGCAAAAGCTGATAGGTCTGAATTGACTCATAGTTTCTGGCGAAGCAACCTTCGGAATAAGAACCATGATGGTTTTATTAATTTCCATCGGAAACGGTTCCCCTGCAAAAATATTCCTAATGCAACGGCAAACGCTGTCACGCACAATATCCCAATTACGCTGATAAAAGGCTGCATGTAACCCATCAATACCCGGAGCCTTCCACGGATCCATATCAAAAATAGCAGTTTTAATTTCCATATCCGTAACACTCGCGCCAAGAGCCCTCTTTGCATCCTCACGCAGCCGAGGAAATAACCCACGCACAAAGCGCTGTCCATGGCAATTAGGATCAGCGGAAAAAAGCTGACGGTAGAAGGCAATTGCCTCGGCTTTGAGAACTCCCTGATCCGTGTTCCAGAAGCCGTTAGATGCTTTCAAACCGGCAATCATATTAGCGCGGCGACGTGCCATAGTGGAGGCATGGAAGTACCGAGTATTCTTGTCGCCCGCTAAAACCCATTGGCTCCGCGACTTCTGAAACCATAAAGATTCCTCCTGCTCAAGAATGACGTCAAGTTCATCCCACAACTGATTCCTTAAGTCAATCAAAAAACCCGACTGTGCACGTTGAAGCGATTTTTTGATACCCCTAAGCCTTGCCAAGATACGTTTCTTCTTTCTTCCAATATGGCCAAAAACATTAATATTCCACTGTTTAGCAGCTTCTTGAAACTTCTGCGCATTACTCATAACCGAGGAAGATTCATCCCAAACGGATTCAAGAAAACCCCAGAAATCTGGATGATCCTGCCACGCTGCCATGAAACGGAACGGCTTCGCTAACTCAGTTCCCAAAACACCTGTCATTTTAAGAAGTAACGGGCAGTGGTCACTCCCTACCCTATCAAGATGAACAACAACCAACAACGGATATTTCACCAACCAAGCATAATTCGCCAAGCATCGATCCAAACGCTGATACAAGCTACCACGACACCAAGTAAAAACATCACCTTTTGAATCAAGTTCAGTTAACTCTGTAACATCAATAAAGTCTTGAAAAAGCGAACTAGTACCCAAAACCTCACTCGAACCACCACACCGTTCTTCTTTACGAAGAATCACATTAAAATCACCCCCTAAAACCCATGGAACATCAACCCCAGGGCTAAGCTGATATAACTTGTCCCACAAATGACGCCTAATACATGCATTAGGACTAGCATAAACAGCTGTAAAATAAATCCAAGTTTCAGAATTCACCTCACAGGCCTTGCCATGCACAAACTGATTGGAGACAGTAAGAATATCAACCTCCAGATCATCTCGCCACAGGATCCACACACCACCACTGAAGCCTCGTGCCTCGACACGAAAAGAATTTGGAAAACCAAAGCTCCCAATAACCATATCAGCCTCACTATAACTCACACGCGGTTCAAACAAAGCAACCATCCGCGGATTATTAGCTCGTATGAAATTTCTAAAGTGGCGTCGGAACTCCGCACTTTCAGCGCCTTGCGTATTCCAGAACATAATATCCATTACCATAAGAAAAGAGAAGGCGATAGCAAGAAACACTTACTGAGAAGGCGGGAGATTCTCCTTCCCATCATCCCCTACATGCTCGCTATCTGACATTTTATCAATATTCATTCGCATTCATTTCAAGTGCTTGCCCCGTATCTTGTAAATTGTCGAGCTTCGTAGTCAACGACGAAACCCATTCTGTCAACACAGGACGAGGTGGGATGCGTGTCTCAGACTTCTTTGACACTTTCAAATTCTTCTTTTTTACCGCGGAGAGCACACCCCCATCCTTACCCAAAGCCGTTCCATGCCGAAGTCGCGACGTTGATTTAAAATCATTCCTTCCTTCCTTGATAACGATAGCCCTATGAGCACCCGATGCTATCTCAGTCGAATGTAAACTAGCTTGTGTTTCAACGCCCATAACTGATGGAACTACAACTACCGATTGGTTACCTACTCGCACCGCCTGAACCTGTCCATCAACCCCCTGCGACATCTCCTGTCGGTTATCAACTGATGATCGAGCCTCCTCACCGATAACAACAGCCCTCTTACCTTTGTCCACACCGCTAGTATTCCCTGTGGTTTGTTGAACCTCCGCACTATCAGTAGCCCCAGCAGGTTTCAATAATGTTTTCGGACCAACACTTCCCACTCCGCTGCTAACCAACGGATTCCTGGCAGCACCCTTCGAGCCTGCACCAGTCGCGGAACCCTTCGAGGTTTTGTGACTTGTATTCCCTGCATCCTTGCTTGGACCTCGAGCACCACGGCCATAATCCTTCCCTTCCCTAGTCGAACGTTGTGCATTCCCCCTGTTTCATCACCCGGTAAGGTTCCATGATCCGTCATATCCGCCTCGTCTCGCACCTCCTATAAGATTCCAAAGCGAGAACCGCCATCAACAGCACGATCCCCACTTACTTTACTACTAGCCACTCGAGACGGCCTTCGACGATTCCGTTCCACAACCATCCAAGGTCCGAATAAATCTTCTTTCGAAACCTCAACTTTAGATTGCACATCCGTACTAGCCGTGCTTGATTGCAATATCCCATCGGCAGCATTCTCCGGCTGATCATCCACACAAAGTTCCATAGCATGTCCATATTTACCGCACTTAAAACAGATCAAATGAAGTCCCTCATACTCAAGCTTCTGAATAAACCCATCAATCCCGATGCAAGATAACAATAGCTTATTCAGTTCAACAACTACAGCAAGCCGTGCAAACCTACCTCTTTCACCCAGGGCTGTACTATAATCGATTTTGATTACACGACCAATTACTTCCGCGATACGACGAAACAAAGCTTTCGTGTAGTATCTGTACGACAAACCTGGCAGACGAATCCACACCACCACCTGAGACGGATGTTTTTCGGCAGTAGAAAAGTTTCTGCACCATGACTGTACTGTTAGGTAACAACCAAATAGGGTCCATGGACCACCAGTAAGAACCTATGGATTCAAACTTCACCAGAAAATAATTGTTATCCAGATCGATAACCTGAAAAAAAAAATTTGTCTTCCAAATCGCATGAACCCTATTCACCAAAATCTTAAACCCTATTGCTCGACCCAAAGGCCTGACGATAATGGTCAAACGCATACTCTCATCAATACGTGCATGCACCTTTTCAGAGAAGGAAATTCGAGGAAACAAACCACTGCGATCGATCACCACATCCGTATCCAAAACTTCAAAATTTTCCTCTGCCCTATCAATATTCGCACCACCCTCGTTCACCGGAGACGCCGCCACCATCGCCGCATAGGACTGCCTTGCGTTGCTCTCCTCGCCCGGAGCAGCACCTGGCCCTGCTGCCGTCGACTGCACAGGGTTCTCCCCTACCATATCAACGTCGGTCCCATGCATGGTCTCAACGTTGTCTCGACTCTTTTTTAATACCGGCTGGGACTTCAAATCAATCGGAGATCCATGCCGCTCCAAAGCCGCCGGGACAGCCACGTCAACCACCATCCCTGGTGGCTGCCCGCTAGAATCGTTGTATAACGCAGCCGCCTGAACGCCGTCAGCCGCCGCAGAAGTAGGGGGAAACGAGAAACTCATGCCGCTAGGGTTTCCTCCGATAATTGCGGAGAAAATCGATTACTTCAAATTTTTTGAAAGCCAACAACAATTTTAAGTTTAGTTTAATAGTAAAAAATATCAGGTTTTGGTGAACTCTAATACCCGTGGTTATTTTCTTTTTTAGTGGCTAGTGGGCTTTGGGCCGTCGCCCTTGTTGCCCAGGCCTAGTGACGGCTCTGTTGAATTTAGCCTTTATTTTTATTTTTTTCCTCCCCCCGGTAATGCTTTTGAACTTGTTCTTTGGTTCTACAATTATGATCCAAAAAAGTGGTTTTTGAGTAGAGGCATGATGGTCCTATAATGGGTATGGCTTGCCATGATCTGGCGGATTGCTTGCAACTGCAGGAGCTGATAGGAAAGTTCTTGTTTGGGATGTTGATGGTGGTTTCTGCACTCATTACTTCAAAGGCCATAAAGGTGTTGTGATTAGTATTATGTTTCATCCCGATATAAATAAAAGCCTTGTAAGTTCTAACTCGGTATATTTTGTATATTTCTTTTTATTTTTTTATAACCCTCACGCTAGTAATTTTCTGCTTCTTTTTTTCTTTTTAAATGTAAGTTTGTTTGATCATTTTCCCTTGTTTCTCTAGCTTTTTTCTGGAAGTGATGACACTACTGTACGAGTCTGGGATCTTTTAGCAAAGAAGTGTGTTGCAGTATTATTAGAAAAACATTTCTCAGCAGTTTCTTCTGTGGCAGTGTCCGAAGATGGATGGACGTTGCTAAGTGCAGGAAGAGATAAGGTCGGGACATTATTCCTTTGGTATTCATATAATTATAGTAACAGTACTAGTTTTTAAACAGTGGGAATTGCCTGTAAATGACAATAAGATTTTTGGCAGCATTGATGCATTTTGAGAAACTCTACTTGGTCTCCGTTCAGTTTATTTTAACTAGTGGTTTTTGTCTCTTCTATTTATCCCTTCAATTGTTTCTCTTAACTCTATATAGTTCTTTTGGCAGCACAACATTAAATCATGTTTTAACTTAGAGGCTGGAGTATTTATAAAGGACAATAGAGAAAAGGAGTTCACGCATCTTGGACCTTGTATTTTGTCAGTCATGTTTCCTTGGAACCTGTGGAGTGGTTGTTTTAAATTTGCACTTTGAAATATTATTGTTTTGTCCTCCATGTTACTTTTTTATGCTGATAACCTTGGATGATGATGGTTTTATATTCTTCAGCGATCGTAGCATTAAGGTTTGGAACTTTGATGATATTGAACGGCCTATTAATTTAAAAGCAAAGGCAGTTGTAGCAGCGCATGATAAAGACATAAACTTTTCGAGTTGTTCTCTGAGCTCTGCAGGTTCCTTAGTTCTACACACAACATTTTCTCATAAGTCATAACAGAAGGCTATATAGGATGAGAGAAGCTGGGGATCATATGGACAAGGCTCTTCATGCCCTTGGCAGAGAAGATTTTCTTCTACTTTTTGAGCCAAAGCTGTGTCACATTGCCCAATCTGTTCTTTTCCGAGCTTTTAACATTCTTCCTCCTACAGAGATTATTGAGGTATTCTTTTGTAACTGTCAACCTTGATGTAAGAAGGAAATCACACAATTCTAGAGACGCTTCTGGCTCATGTAAGAAGGTCAAGGACAGCTCAGTTCATGCAAATACAGGCGTAACCTGATGTAAGTTAGTCTTCTTTTCCCTGATTTGCATGCATGCTGCCAATGTCTCCAGAACTGATTATAGGATATGTACCTTCAAACCCCTTTGACCCTGAAACTGAAAGTGGATACTTTAAGATTTACCAAATCTTGTTGTTTAATTAGTCTACAGGTACCTCTACATTTCTGATCTATTTTTTCTTATAAAATATTTTGTTTTTGTTCTAATTTTTACACTATTTAGTAGGTTTGATTGTATTATCTTATTTCGGATATTGCATTTTGAAAGTATTATAAATAGAAATCATATCGGTACATGTATTTGATTTTTAAAAGGAAAAATGATAAAAATTTGAAAATATGGTGACCTGAATAGATTGTAAAGCGCAATGTATACTTTCAAGTTTTATTCTTTTACCCGGTCACAGGCATTGGCATTATTTTTATTTACTCATCTCTAAATCCAAAAAAAAAAAAAAAAAAACTTGTAAAAAATATATGAATTGTGGAAATTAAATTTACCAGATATAAAATATATATGCATAAATTGTTGGGTAAAAATTGTTTTTTTTAAAACGTTTGAATGAAATATGTAACACCCTGATTTAAATAGTTTAAAAAAAAGATAAAAAAAGTTAATGGAGAATTTATGTCAGCAAGATTAGGTTTTTACCCGTCTTACATTTGGAAGTGCATATGGTGCGCTGGAGGCCTCCTTGAACAAGGTCTCGGTTGGTGGGTTGAAAATAGCCTATCAACCAAGATTTGGGATGATGCGTGGAGAGCAGGACTTGGTAATGGTAAGGTGAATTTAGATTCTCCTAATATGAATTTTACAATTATAGTTGAACTTATAAATTTTGAGAGTGACATCTGAAAAAGTGGTCTTGTTTGCTCTTTGTTCTCTCCGCAAGTAGCCTTTCAGATGTTGTGTATGCCTCTCTTTAATTGTAATGTACCAGACTGTCGAATTTGGAGAGGTGATAATTCTGACTTATATTCTGTCTTTAGTGGCTATAGATGGTTGATTAATGTCTCTGCTGGCTTGTGTGATAATCCGCTTGATGTTGAGAATGATTGGTACTCAAAGTTTTGTGATTTGTTTTGGTCAATGAATTTTTCCTCGAAGATTAAAATCTTTTTATGGTGATTCACACATAATCTTTTCCCAACTTTTTAAAATATGATCCTTAAAAAAATTAATGCTAATCCTCAATGCATTATCTGCCAATCAGGTTCTGAATCTACTACTCATTTGGCTAAAGAATGTTCGTTTATACAACACAATTTTGCTGCTATGAACATTGTTATTAGTATCTCGTTAAGCGAATACAGCCTTATTAAGTGGCTTGCTAATCTCTTTGATACTCTAACCCCGATCTTGAGGCGAAGTTTTGTAGTTGTTCTGTGGACATCTTGGGGTTCTCGCAATAATATTGTTCATGAAGAAGTATTCCAATCTCAAGAGAATTTGATTTAATACATGGCTTACATGTTTCGATACGGATATGGGTTGTTTCGATACATCCTTGTATGTTTCGATACACTTATGTGGCATACATCCCAACGGTCAAAACCCTAACGGCTATTTTTCAACGGTCATTTGAATTGCATGCTGTTTCGATACGACACTAGACGTTTCACTACGACACACTGCATCAGACTCTAACGGCTAGTTCTAAAGAAGGGCATTCCGATACGGTCTCGAGCGTATCGAAACAGACATCACCATAATTACATTTATTGCGAAAAATAAATGCCACAACGGCTCCAAATCATCCCCAACGGCCACAAGCTTGTTTATAACTATATTATGAAGGTTAGAACACTTGAAGGAAAAGAGAGACAACATCCAAGCAACATGTTCAAGAGAAATTAAGTCAAATTCTTATCTCTTCATTTCTCTTGTAAATAGTCTTTAGAGAGTGAGTTTTATTGTAAATTCTTGTACTCTTGTAAGCTTAAATTAGTGTAAACACCCACCTTGTGAGGTATTAAGTTTACCAAACAAATCTCTTGTAAAAGGAAAGGTTCTTGTTTAGCCTTAGACAAAAACTAGAGTGATTCTACCGTATAAAAGATAGGGTTGTAAAGGTTTCCTCCTAAGCATTAAAAAGGGGACGAATTCTTAGTGAATTAGGAAATTCTTAGTGGTGTGCTAAGGTAGTGGATGTAGATTCGGTTAGGTAGTCGAACCACTCTAAAGTTCTTGTACAAATTGTCCATCTTTATTTTGGTTTTTAGCCAATTCATCCAATGAGCAAAATCAGCCATCTTAACGGATTTTGGTGATCGATTCGAGCGTGCAACAAGTCTAACAATTTTAATTTTTTGTAAGTATTAAAACTTGTCTTTAAGTATCGATATTGTCGCGAGACACCGATCGAAAATATTATTAAAAAGGGAAAACTACACCGGTGGTCCCCTAATTATCATCGTTCTCCTGTTTTGGTCCCCAAACTATGTTTTTCGACAAACTCGTCTCTTCTGTTACATAGTTCTCCTGTTTTGGTCCCCCAACGTTAAATAGCTAACGGTTTTGCTGACGTGACTTTTTTTAATATTTTTAATCATTTCTCTCTCCTCTTATATTATTTTTATTTAATTTTATTCACCCAATCATGTCGGGACACGTGTCACTACCCTATTACTTGGAAAAAACCCAAAATCTTTAAAAATACATTTGGTGTCACCGGGATTCGAACCCAAGAACACCAGCGCAAAATGCATGAGCATGAATCAACTATGCTAAGTTGGTTACTTAATTTAAGTCTACTAACATTTATATTTAAGCTATACAAATTAACCAAAAAAAACCTTAAAATCACAACTTGGTGCCACTAAGATTCAAACCCAGGTAACTAGCATAGAAGGCCAGTGTGTAAACTAGTTACACTAAGCCACCTATTTTATTTGAATTTTCTAACATTTATATTTAACCTAAAAGTCTAAAACCAGAGTCCCATCAAGAATTCACCTGTCCAATTACTCCATCGCACTTATTGCCAATCAAAGCAATAATATCGTCAACATACAAAATTGTTTTCTTCTCGATACGTATCTGGAAAAAAATTATCAGGATTCCATAAAAAAGAAGAAGAAGAAGAAGAAGAAGAAGAAGAAGAAGAAGAAGAAGAAGAAGAAAAAGAAGAAGAAAAGTTTCTAGCTGACAAAGAAAAACAAAAACAGAGGATTTAGAGAAGTGGAATGCATAGTTACTTCGACGCGGCAATCTTGCTCGACCAAGAGATTGATCCATCGAGTTCCAGGCATGGGTTTTGTGCTAATAACTCTGTATTTACCATTTGGGTTCCACATTTCGATCGAAACTGACTTCGCCATTGAAACTAGTCACTGGAAAAACAGAGCATGGCAGGAAACTGAGTTTTTTGAATTTCCGTTTACTCTGTTTTTTGCTTTTTATAGCGATGATTGGGTGTGATGAGGAGCACTGGTTTAAAATGGTCTGCAATGGAGTCAATGGGGAAATCAAGAAAATTGATGAGTCTAGATCGTTGATGTTGGGTGATGATCATGTGGTGCAAGAAAAGATTGTTGGTTTGTGGAACATGTAATTTTGATCCTTTTGGATAGAGGGATGGATTGGTTTAGGGCTGTGGTGAGCTTGGGATGATGCTTCTGGTTTTGTGGTATACGTTAATTGCTGACATGTCTTTTGCTCATGAGCTTACACTAGGTCAACTATTTGGGTTAATTTGTATAGCTTAAATATAAATGTTAGTAAACTTGAATTAAGTGACCAGCTTAACATAGTTGGTTCACGCACATGCCTTTTGCGTTGGTGTTTCTGGGTTCGAATCCCAGCGACACCAAAAGTATTTTTAAGGATTTTGGGGTTTTTTTTTCAAGTAATAGGATAGTGACACATGCCACGACATGATTGGGTGAATAAAATTAAATAAAAATAATATAGGAGGAGAGAGAAATGATTAAAAAAATATTAAAAAAATATTACGTCAGCAAAATCATTAGCTATTTAACGTCGGGGACCAAAACAGGAGAACTATGTAACAGAAGGGACGAGTTTGCCGAAAAACATAGTTTGGGGACTAAAACAAGATAACGGTGATAGTTAGGGGACCACTGGTGTAATTTTCCCTAATATAATATTTTTAAGGGAAAACTACACCGGTGGTCCCCAAACTATTACCACTTTCCTATTTTGGTCCCCAAACTATGTTTTTCGACAAAATCGTCCCTTCTGTTACATAGTTCTCCTGTTTTAGTCCCCGGCGTTAAATAGCTAACGGTTTTGCTGACGTGACATTTTTTTAAAAGGAGAGAGAAATGATTAAAAAATATTTAAAAAATGCCACGTCAGCAAAATCATTAGCTATTTAACGTCGGGGGACCAAAACAGGAGAACTATATAACATAAGGGACGATTTTGCCAAAAAACATAATTTAAGGACCAAAATAGAAAAACGATAATAGTTTGGGGACTACTGGTGTAGTTTTCCCTATTTTTAATTTCGTGTTCTATGTTTTACTCCTATAATATTTGTTGAGTTAGTGCTATACAATAGTCGTACTCGTACCGCGCATATGTTGCCCCGTAGACGTACCCTTATCCTCGGCTCGCGGTGTAAGTTTGCCATCCAAACAATCAAATCAAAGGCACCTACAAGTAAAACCCTTTCCTTCCCATTTATGAATATCCCTTCGCTTTCCCCCAATTCATTCACCTACTTTGTCTTTACTCTACAAATCACCTTCCTTTTCTCGTCCTCTCCGTCTAAACGATCTAGCTCTTCCTTCACTCCCAATGCAAGTTCCCTCCTAATCTGATCCCATTACCAATATTTTCGAATACCCTTTTGCTCCTTCTTACTGTTTTTTAAAACCCCGAATGGATTCTCTCCAAGATTTACTATCAGCACCGAATGCATCCGCCGCTGCCAACGGCAATACGGTGCCACCGTTTCTGATCAAAACCTTCAACGTGGTGGATGACACATCGACCGACTCGGTCGTATCGTGGAGTAGTAGTGAGAACAACAGTTTCGTTGTCTGGAAAGTGGCCGAGTTTGAAAGGGACATCTTGCCTAAGTATTTTAAGCACAATAACTTCTCCAGCTTCGTCAGGCAACTTAACACTTATGTGGGTATTTCTTCCATTTTATATTTATTCGCTTTTTTAATGTTGCAACTTGCAGTGTTTTTATACTTATGCAGGTTTATTAGACCTTAGCTTTATGGGAATTTTGTTTTTGTTTTTAATTTTGCTTAAAGAAAAGAGATATGTGTTTGATTGAATGGTGATATTAATTTGTTGACATTAGTTATGTTAAATAACCAAAAGCGTGGCTGTTTTTTTAGTGCTTTTCAAACTTGGATTAATTGAGGAGTTCTTAGTTGTTGTTAGAGATTCAAGTTTTCTGACATATTTTCCTTTTCTTGATCTGAAGAACTCATCCAATTGCAATTGTGTTTGTTATCTGCAGGTTTAAGTATGTCTTGTAATTACTAATTGATTGTGGTCAGGCAGGCATTGAGGATCAACCGAGCCGGTGATATGTGATTCAATTGCACGTTGAGCTTCAATCCTGCTTTAGTCATGCTTGGGCTTGCTATATTCGGCTTTTACGAATAAATACAATAACTCATGTCTTTGATTATCCTAATTTTTTTCCTATAGGGTTTTAGGAAAGTTGATCCTGACCGTTGGGAATTTGCTAATGAGGGATTCCTAAGAGGTCAGAAACATCTCTTGAAAACTATCAGCAGGCGGAAACCTGCTAATGTCCACTGCAATCAGCAACCTCAAGTTCAGAGCTCAACTGTTAGAGCTCGTGTTGAGGTAGGGAAGTTTGGGCTCGGAGAGGAGGTTGAAACGCTTAAGAGAGGCAAGAATATTCTCATGCAGGAGCTTGTTAGGTTGAGGCAGCAGCAGCAAGCCACAGACGACCAGTTGCTAGCTTTTGGACAGCGTGTACATGTGGTGGAGCAGAGGCAGCAGCAAATGATGTCTTTCCTTGCTAAGGCCATGCAAAGCGCGGGTTTCTTAAACCAGATGTTACAGAAGCAAAACGAAAACAACGACCACCTTACTCGAGCAAACAGGAAGAGGAGATTCCATAGGCAGCATGAGGAAAATTTAACTTGTGAAAACAGTGCCGTATCTCCAAATGGGCAGATTGTAAAGTTCCAGCCTTCACTGAATGAGGCAGCAAAGGCAACGCGGCATCAGATATTTCAGATGAACACATCGCCTTGGCTGGAACCCAGTGTTCTTCCTTCCAATGCATTAGACAGCAGGAGCTCCTCCAGTCAGATTTCAGCGGCGACACTTCCTGAAGTCCCAACAGCTTCTAGGCAGTCTTATTTTCAAGCAGAATCAGGAATTCCCGGCACTAGTCTGTCAACTGCCGCCCATTTAATATCTGAGCATCCTAAGGTGGATCAAATTTCTAAGACCAGAGTGCGTAAATCACAGAAAGATGCAGTTTTTCAAAATGATCCTCAAATGCAAGGAATTGTACTTGATAATACTTCGGGGCCTAAGAGCATGAATGCAGAGTATCTTGATCCAATGTCGGTTGGTACAATGCCCGCAGAAGCATTCGACTTTTCTGGTGATCAAGATATGGACACCATACTTGATGGAAGCCCTGAGCTTCCAGCAATTAGTGATGTTTTATGGGAACATTTTCTTACAAGAAGTCCACTCACCGGTGACACGGATTTAATCAACTCGTGTTCCCTGGAAAATGGTGCAAACGGGCAACACGAAGCACTGATAGGGCAGGGGACTCGGCATATGAATCATCTTTCTGAGCAAACCGGCTTTCTAATATCAAATAGCAGGAAGGGGTGATGTCCTAACCTAACAATATTATACATATATTTCTTGCTTTTAGGAGGTAAATCTTTTAATCAACTATTCCCGTGTAGATGTGTGATGCTGGCAAGAAATTATTATTATTTTTTTTCAAAGAGAAACATTTATGGTTACTTTACATGTACTAAGAACACATAATTTTGTTCTTTTTTCCTCAGTGAGTTGAATTTCTTTATTAGACTACAAAGTAGTGTGTGATATATATATATATACATATAATTAGTATGTAGAAATTTTCCCTTTGTATATGTAGTCTCATATGTCATTATAAAAGAAAAAGAACAGAGTAAAGATTGGTCGTATCTGGATGTTATAGGAAAAATATAGAGATTTGTATTATTTTCATACAATGTCTTTATCAAATTATCATATGAAACATTAAAATTTAAATATTAATAATTATGTCATAAATAAAACACAAAATAACAATAATATTTTTTTCAAATATATCTGGCTTCGGTTATATTGCATGAATTCTCCTAAAATACCCTCAACGGTTGCATCTAAACGGAGTTTCACTAAACTAATACCAAAATAACACATGGTTTCTATTGTCCACCCCGTAACATCTTCAACGCCATAACTTCTCTCCCTAAGGAACCAAAAACAAAATCGGATCAAAAAATAAAAAAGGAACCAAAAACAAAAACAAAAAAAACTTTCATTTCCTTTAAATTTTGCTGGAAAAAGGAAGCAAAGGGGAAGAAAAATATTTTTCCCTTGTGAAGGCAGGCTTGATCTTTTTGCCATAAACGGAACTTCATGGAGGTTAGTGCAATTGTTTGTGATTTTCTCTCTTTTTCCTGTATCTTGTTTGGTTCGCTAGAAAATTGATGACATTTAAATTTTTTTCCTTTTTCATTAGAGAATGTTTGAGTTTTTTAATTATTTTAGCCCCCATTCATCATTAGGATATTATCTAATCTAAGTTTAGCATTCTGCCATTATTTTGCCGTTCTAATTTTCTTCCTTTTTTCGTTATATAGTACTGCCGTATCTTCTCCACTTCGTATCAGTTTTGTTTATATTTTTATACATTACATTATATTAATACGTTTTTTTTTCTTATATATGGATTTTTTGCACAGACTATATTCGGATCGGTCTGATTTCATCTCATCGAGCGTGTATGATCATATGCTAATTAGAAACTTATGGGGTTGATAAAAGAAAATTGCTTAAACTAATGCTTCTGTTAACAAGATTTAGAAAGTTTACAGAATTTAACTCGTGCTAAAGCTTCCATAATTTGAATTTAATAATTATGTATGTTTTTATGGCAGCGTGTGTTTGGGAATCTTGTTTTTGATTTAGCCATGTTTTCTCGGTTAAAATGCTTGTAACAATGGGGGATAGAATACAATGTTATCTCAACTTTTCATATTCGGACATGGATTTAAGAATACAATCCTTCAAATACATAATTTTTTTTGAACATGTATCTGTATCCAATATTCACATCAAAATATGAATAGAACATGCTTTATTAGTTTTGAGGTTCGTGTGTTTTTCCTTCTAACAGATCCGATCAGTGAAAGTGAGCAACGTTTCCTTGCTTGCAACCGAGCAAGATATTAACGAGTTCTTTGTCTTCTCCGGTGAAATTGAATATGTTGAAATGCAAAGGTTAGTTGTTACCATAAGGTGTTTAAATTTCACTCTCTTTTTCATTCGGATGCTCTTCGAAATTGTTGGAATTACTTCTCATGCCTTCTGATTCTTGTAGTTGTTCCAGTACAGTGATGTTCTGAATTCTTATGAACACTTCCTTCTCTAGGTTTCTTACTGCTTTTGTTTATTTTTTTTTTCTTTCAGCGATAATGAGCGATCACAAGTTGCATACATTACTTTCAAGGATCATCAGGGAGCAGAGACTGCAGTTCTTCTTACAGTACGAACCTGTCTCATTTCTTATGTCTGATGTGCTTTTGCAGGTCACACACTGTAATGCATTGTCTGTGGTGGGATCATACCTTCATAGCCCACTCTCATGTTTGAAATTGAATCTATAGGACATAGGTATAGGAGTATAGGACACGAGAACTCGAGGGAAAATGAAAAGTCGAAGTAACATAGGTTTGAAGTATTTTATCAGTTTATAGGTAACAACCCTCACTACTAAAAGGTACCTTTGAGGTAAAAATAAAATCCCTGTTCGCACTCGAATCTGTATTTTTAATTCACACCATGCTTATGTTTTTTTATATAATAATAATTGACTTAAACTGAAACTTGATGTCAAGGAACTGATCAAATCTAATTCCACATTTCAATGGTGTTAAGAAGCCTTTTGACTGGTGTGTTGTTAGATTGTGAACACTTTATTTGATTTCACAAACCATTCAGCATTACAAGCTAATTTTGATTGATTGAGTAGTAAATTATCGTTTCAATTGTGTTAATTCGAAATAGTACATGATTTTGTTCAGGGGGCAACTATTGTGGATCAATTTGTTACCATAGAGCTGGCTCCTGATTACAAGCTGCCTGCTAATGCTTTCACAACACCGGTAGGACACTAGTTTAATCGGCTTCGGTTTCACTTGCTAATGAATGATATTTGATGTGAAAGAATTGTTTGGTGACTTTAGGCAACAGAGAATAGTGAGCAGGCAGAAGCAGGTTTGAGGAAGGCAGAGGATGTTGTTAGCACCATGCTAGCCAAGGGATTCATTATTGGCAAAGATGCATTGAACAAAGCAAAGGCCTTTGATGAGAAGCATCAGTTGAGTCGAACCGCCTCTGCCAAGTTCGCTTCCTTGGATCAGAAGACTGGTCTTTCTGAGAAATTCAGTGCTGGCAAAACCGTGGTAAATGAAAAAATGAGGGAGGTGGACCAGAAGTATCAGGTTTCGGAGAAGTCCAAGTCCGCATTGGCAGCCGCTGAGCAGTCCGTCAGCACTGCCAAATCTTCGGCAATGAGGAACCGTTATGTTTTGGCTGGAGCCGCGTGGTTTACTTCTGCATACAAAAGGGTTGCGAAAGCAGCGGAAGACGTGGGGCAGAAGACAAAAGAAAAGGTTTTGGCTGAGGAAGAAGCTCAGAAAGCAGAGGAGTATGCACATATCAACGAGTCAAGTTCTCCCAGAGCTGCTAAACCCGAAACCAGTGAACAACCTTCCGATCCCTTACCCGAATCAGGTTTCTTCCTTCACGAGGGCGGAGGAAAATAGAAGGATAATTTATTGGTGTACTTACTTGGTAAGAAAGATAAAGAAAATAAAAGTAAATTATTCAAAAGTTGAAAACTTCGATTTTTTTTTAAAATAATACATATTCGTAATAAAGGGGTATTATTTTCTCCTCTCATTTTTCATTTTTATTAAACACATTTTTGTGTGTGTTTTCATCTTAATGACGATTGTTTCAATGGATGAATAAAAAAATTAGAAAGAAATGTGAATACACAGCGTAACACCCAAAAAAAAAAAAACAATATATTGAAAGAGCAGAGAAGGTTCCTTATTATATGCTCAATAGTAGAAGGAAGCGTCTGGACTCTGGGTAACGAGGTAATATCGAAAGTTCCGTAGAATTTCAGAATTCGAATTTTTTTCATAATATAATATTTGCAGAAGTTAATGTATATAAGATGATAGGCGTAGCTGCAATAAAAAACATTAGGAAATATATCATCTTTCCCAAATATGAGCCGACAACAATCAGGACGAGTGCCAGATGGGGTTCAAGGGAATTCCAACGGCGCAGATGGGATTCAAGGACGCTCCGACGGCGTAGATGGGGTCCAAGGAAGTTCCAACGGAGCTGATGGGGTTCAAGGAAATTCCAACGGTGCAGATGGGGTTCAAGGAAATTCCAACGGTGGAGATGCCGTTCAAGGAAGTTCCAACGGGGCTGATGGGGCTCCACCAGGTGCACGTAGGCTTCGACTTATCGGTACAAACGCTTATACGTCCCAGCTGAATTCACATATTTTATTATTTGGAAAAACTACATATTTAGTACTTCAGTTATGTCCGCGTTATTGTTTTGGTATGTCAATTATTATTTTTGACAAAATAGTACCTAACGTTACATATTTATTTTGTTTTGGTACCCGGCTGTTAAAAACAAACGAAAATGATGGCGTGACTTGGTATAATCACAATTTTAGTTTAAAGAACTTAGATATATGATCAATTTAGTCCAAAATTCATCAAAATTTAAAACATCATCTTAATTTTGGGGGTAAAATTACAAATTATGTTCGATTGTAAGAAGAAATTGAGGAATTTACAGTTTAAATTAATAGATTTTATAAGTTTTTGGAATAAAATTATTATTAACCCAAGCCATGTCACAATTTTCGTTATTTTTTAACGGTCAAGTGCCAAAATAGAATAAAAACTTAATCTTAGGTACCATTTTGCCAAAAATAATAATTAAGGTACTAAGCAGTAACACGAGCATAATTGAGTACTAAATATGTAATTTTCCCTTATTATTTTTGTTTTTTTATAGAAAATAAATAATTAACGTATATTGATATAAAAAATAATAAAATACTCGATGATATTAGTTAATTTAATTTAAGGTGGTAATTTATGCTAGGTACCACCAAACTATTGAGGGTGACTCGTTTTTACCATTAATTTTTTAATTGATCTAAATTTGCTTTCAAACTTTATTTTTCGACTTGTTATACCACCGCAACGTTAACTTCTTAACGCCGTGATAACTGCTCAGTTTGGAATATATATTATTTGTGGTGCAAACAAAATGTAGATGTTAAGTTAGCTTAGTGGTTAGAAGGTTGCCTTTGATTCTGAAAGTGTTGGGTTCAAATCCCATTAAGTGTATTTTTTTATATTTTACTCTAGCAAAATGGCGCCGTTTTGGTCAATTTAATATCAAAATAGCAGCACCAAAACGACGTCGTTTTGGTCTAGCATCCAAGTCATCACAACATTAAAGAGTTAGTATAAACGAGTCGAGAAATAAATTTGGTGACAAATTTAGACCAATTAAAAGGTTGGTGGTAAAACAGGTTATACTCAATAGTTTGGTGGTACCTGACATAGTTTACCTTTAATTTAATAAAAAAAATAAGGCTAAATGCATAATTTGCCCCTGACTTTTACCAAATTTCACATCTTGGTATCTAATGTATTTTTTTTGAGCTTATGTACCTCCGAACACTTTCACCTTATCCCTAACATTTTCGACCAATGACATCACGCCATGTTTTGAGGTCCTTAGTTGTTTTGTTTATTTTATATCAATTGAATTTCAATATAAAGTGAATGGTTTTGGTTGAAGGAAGTGAGTTGGGCAGAAAGATGAGGTCAATGAGCTTTAAGGTGAAGGAGGTGTTCCAAGGCCCGAACCCTTACGCAATTTATAAGCTTGTTGAGGATGCTACCTCTGAGAGCCTTGATGCTCCTGATTGGGACTTGAATCATCATATTTGTGACTTGCTCAATCACCATAAGGTGAAGCCTGTTGATTTGCTCCGTGGCATTAAACGGAGGATGATGTTGAAAAGCCCTGCTGTTCATCACTTGTCCTTGCTCTTGCTTGAAACTTCACTCCAGAAATGTGACAAGGAATTCTCAGAGTCAGAGGTGGCAGCTCAGAGTGTTCTTCATAACATACTTCAGCTAGCTTATGATAAGCTTGTTGCGGATGCTACCTGTGAGGCCCTTGATGAGCCTGATTGGGCCTTGAATCTTGGTATTTGTGACATTTTCAATAAACAAAAGGTGAGCAATGTTGATTTCATCCGTGGCATTAAGCGGAGGATGATGTCGAAAAGCCCTAAGGTTCAGTACTTGTCCTTGCTCTTGCTTGAAACTGTTGTCAACAACTGTGATAAGGCATTCTCAGAGGTGGCTGCTGAGAGTGTTCTTGATGAGATGGTTAAGCTAATTGATGACCGTCAAACTGTTGTCAGTAATCGGAACAAAGCTCTAATGCTTATTGAAGCATGGGGGGAGTCAACTGCTGAGCTCACATATGAGGAAACTTACAAGGTAATTACATAAACTATTTATCTAGGTTTCCTGAGGTGTGTATCTGAGTGGAAGTCATGTATGACTGCTATTTAAGCCTTGGGATTGTTTAGTTTCATTAATTCATGGAATTTGAAGATAAGACCAATTCAGAAGACCCTTGAATTGTGTGCATCGATGTCTCTTGACCTATTTGTGCTTAGGCTTACATTAGGATTTAATATACACTGCACTGTTGCTTGCTCTGAAAGATAAGATTTTCTCCAATGATCTTTCCCTGTAGAGTTTAAAATCAAGGGGTATCCGCTTTCCTGGCCGTGACAATGAGACTTTGGCACCTATTTTTATCCCTGCTGGTTCAGATTCGGTGCCAGAGGTGGATGCCAGTCTCGCACAGCAGTTTCAGCATGATGTGCAGCTTGAACATGACATTCCTGTTCAAAGATTTTCTGCTGAACAAACGAAGGAAGCATTCGACATGGCAAGAAACTGCATTGAGCTTCTTTCGACCGTGTTATCCTCATCGCCCCAGCAAGATGCTCTTGAGGTGTTATTGTCTTCTTTATTGCATTTTTAGTACTGCTTGCTAACTTCATGTACCAATAAATTTGCACCCTTCTCTGCTGCCAAGTATAAAACCTTAAAAGATTTGAGCCTTATCTGAATGGCCATTTGTATGTTTTCTCAATCATTGCTTAGTTTTAACAATATTCAGTATTCTGTAAGGAAACCACTTTCTTTTAGATGGATTAAATCTTTAAATCCCACTAATTTATGTTTGCTTTGTTGCCAGGATGACTTGATAACCACGCTTGCCCAGCAGTGCCGTGAGTCCCAATCCACTGTTGTAAGAATCATCGAAACTGCCGGAGACAATGAGTCCCTGCTTTTCGAAGCTTTGAATGTGAACGATGAGATCCAGAAAGCTCTCTTAAAGTATGAAGAGTTGAAGCCACCAGTGGGCACTCCACATGCATCCCCTGGTGGAAGCAACGATGACATGATGGATGATCTTTTCGGGAAGAAAGGCGGGGGCTCGTCCGAAGGGGCGCAAGATTCAAAGAAGCAAAGCACCGAAAGGTGATCTAATCACATTCTGATTCCATAAGATAAGAACGACAGAAGGCCGATGTCGGGTCATTTTAGTTAGTCATCCGAAGTATGGAAGTAAGAACACACGAAAGGACGATCGACATTTTCTTTGACATACTAGGATTGGAATGGTTTGTTTCTGCAAATTATGTGTAAGCAGTTCATGCCTGGATATTGTTTCACTTGAATTTCTGATGAGTATAGAACATACATGCATGCATGCATACATACATACATACATACATACATACATACATACATACATGGATGGGATGAGAGGATTGTTATGAGCAGAATAAATCTACATGGCTCTATTCATATTCATATTCATGGCCTATGTCTGCTGCATTCAAAGTCTTTCTATTAAGTGTAGTTTTCGGTTGCCAACCAGTCTTTTGCGATGAAATCATAAGACTACAATTTTTAATTAAAAAGTATTTATTATAATATCTAATTGTATGCTTTTTACAATAATATATATAGAGTTGTATAAATAGTTTTTACCCAACATATGTATTAACAAATTATTGCGATTTTAATAATACAAATCCAACATTGTCTCAAATTGGCCTCTGAATTATATAATTTTTCTCAAATTCGTATGTGGATTATTTTTATGTATTAACAAATTACTATGATTTTAATAATACAAATCTAACATTGTCTCAAATTGACATCTGAGTTATATAATTTTTCTCAAATTGGTATGTGAATTTTTTGAATCAATTTGATTTATTTTCTTAAATCGATAAATAATAATAAAATAAAATTAAAAAAATTAATCAGTGTTATTTAATGATGTTAACATTTTAATTATCTAGATCTAATAAAAAAAATTCCCTAATTAATATATGTATTTTTTGTTTTTAACTTTCCTATGCTAACTACTGGTAGAATGGAATTGAAGTAAAAAGTCCAAGGAATTAAAGTAGGGTTTAGTGGAATTATTTTATTTCATTATTTTCGGTTTATATACTATTTTTAATTTTTTTGTCAAATTAACTTAATTGATAAAAATACTTTTTTACAAATTTTTATAATTTTTAATAACTTAACAATACTTTTTTTTACAATTTTTATATTTAATAGTTTTTTTGAAAATTTTATTATTTTAAAAAAGATAAAATAGTAGAAATTATTATTTAATTTAATAAAAATAAAATTTTTAAGATTAATTTTTTTAAAAAAAATTGAGGTCCTTGGTTGCTTTGCTTTGCCGTCTTCTTTCTTTCTTTTATATCAATTGAATTTCAAAGGTAAAGTAATTACTCTCTCTCTATTAAAAAAAAAAAGCTAATTGCCCTCTCTTTCTTCAACCTCTTTTTTCCCTTTATATTTCATCAAATCTCGCTGGGTTTTACTTTCTCATTTACCTGATCTCATCTATTTCGCCTCAATCATAACTGTAAGCATTTTTTTTTTGTATTAATCGAATTTTGTTATGATTCTTTTTCTTTTTCCTGATTTTGAAATTGAAGTATGCGGGATCTAGGTTTAGCTGACCCAGTTGACTTTATGGACTTGATTTTTTGTTTAAGAAATCAATCTCCCCGTTGCATTTTCTTAGCAGTTAAGTAGGCCTTTAAATTATTTTTTTTTCATGTTAAGCTTGTGGATCTATGCTGCTACAATGGAAGATTAAATGTTATTTAGTTTTAGTTATTTGAGTCGTTAGCTTTAAATCAGGTGATTTTCCCCTTTGTTTTCTTTAGTCAGCTACTTGATCAGGGTTTTGGAGGTCTTGAAGTTTATATTTTTGATAATGTGACTTTTTTTATAGTTTTTTTTGGACTTTGAACAATTTTGATGCTATTAAAAAATGTCGGGATAATTTGTTAGATCTGCCGGTAGTTGTGTGGATACATCCTAGGAAAGAAAGTGAAAGAAGAAAAAACTCGAATATTTAGTTTTCTAGTTAAGCATGATGGAGCAATTCATAGTTTTTTCTGTTTGATTATAACGTAATTAGGCATTTGGGAGTGTATATTTTTAATGGAAGATTTGTTAAATGGAATTTTATGTTAGAAATTCCGCCTCCAAGGTGGATGCATGCATTAATTCTTGCAGACATTTAATCGAGGTATGATTTTGGTGTTTTGAAGGTTTGGTGAAAATGGAAAAAGAGTTGATGGATAAAGTTAATGCTTTTGGTGAACGCATCATGGTTGAAGGAGCTGAGTTGGGCAGAAAGATGAGTGCTGGCATGAGCTCAATGAGCTTTAAGGTGAAGGAGCTCTTCCAAGGCCCGAACCCAACTGATAAGCTTGTTGAGGATGCTACCTCTGAGGCCCTTGATGAGCCTGATTGGGCATTGAATCTTGATATTTGTGAAATGGTCAATCACGAAAAAGTGAACAGTGTTGAATTGATCCGTGGCATTAAACGGAGGATAATGTTGAAAAGCCCTAGGGTTCAGTACTTGTCTTTGGTCTTGCTTGAAACTTTTGTTAAGAACTGTGAGAAGGCATTCTCGGAGGTGGCAGCTGAGAGGGTTCTTGATGAGATGGTTAAGCTAATTGATGATCCTCAAACTGTTGTCAATAACCGGAACAAAGCTCTAATGCTTATTGAAGCGTGGGGGGAGTCAACCAGTGAGCTCCGCTATTTACCTGTATATGAGGAAACTTACAAGGTAACGACATGAACTATTTATCTAATTCTTTGTAGCTGGTGGAAGATAGCTGAGTAAATATGATTATTTAATTTCGTTCTCTAGGTTTCCTGAGGTGTGTATCTGAGTGGAAGTCATGTGTGAAGTTTATTTTTGACTGCTATTTAAGCCTTGGGATTGTAGTTAATTTAGGTATTTAGCCTATAAAGCATCATTAATTCATGGAATTGAACCTTTTTTTCCTTCTGTAAAAGGAACATATATTTTATTGTTTATTTTGTTTAGTTTATTGAAAGACAAGATCAGTTCAGAAGACCCTTGAATGAGCTTTGTCAAACGATTACTTGACTAGTAACTTTTGTGTGCATCAATGTCTCTTGACCTATTTGTGCTTAGGGTTACAGTAGGATTTAATATACAGTGCACCGTTGCTCTGAAAGATAAGATTTTCTCCAATGATCTTTTTCCCGTTTTCCCTGTAGAGTTTGAAATCAAGGGGTATCCGCTTTCCTGGTCGTGACAATGAGAGTTTGGCGCCTATTTTTACCCCTGCTCGTTCAGTTTCGGTGCCTGAGGTGGATGCCAGTCTTGCACAGCAGTTTGAGCATGATGTGCAGCTTCAGCATGACATTCCTGTTCAAAGCTTTTCTGCTGAACAAACGAAGGAAGCATTTGACGTGGCAAGAAACTGCATTGAGCTTCTTTCGACTGTGTTATCCTCATCGCCCCAGCAAGATGCTCTTGAGGTATTGTTGTCTTCTTTATTGCATTTTTTAGTACTACTTGCTATATCCATGTACCAATAGATTTGCTTCCTTCTCTTCTGCCAAGTATAAAACCTTAAAAGATTTGAGTCTTGTCTGAATGAGTCATTTGCATGTTTTCTCAATCATTACTTAGTTTTAATAATATCCAGTATTCTGTTGGGTGTAGTGAACCTTTAATGTGCAAAAGATCATTTTGTCGGAGGGGATGTTGTGGACTTGTTTTGCATGCTCTGCAACTGGTAAATTAGAAGTAATGCTTTGTGATAAGGTGACATATCGGCAAATTAGATATAAACTCGGTTATTTTGCGGGCTGTTGATTGCAAGTTAACTTAGGCTTATTTTGAAGATCTTTGTCAATGTGACTGACAGATGACTGTTTCACAATTCATGGAGTTTAGTTCAAGTTTAGACTCATAACATCATGATGATGTTCCAAATGGTTATTTAGTCGTTCTTGAGGTCGCTGCAATGCCTATATGATTCTAACCTATATGTTCGAGTGCAGCTTCATGTAAAAACGCAGGTGGAGGATCTAGCCTACATAGGGCTCTTTAAATCCCACTAATTTATGTTTGCTTTGTTTGCAGGATGACCTGACAACCACACTTGTCCAGCAGTGTCGTCAGTCCCAAACCACTGTTGTAAGAATCATCGAAACTGCCGGAGACAACGAGGCCCTGCTTTTTGAAGCTTTGAATGTGAACGATGAGATCCAGAAAGCTCTCTCAAAGTATGAAGAGTTGAAGCCACCAGTGGTTCCTCGTGAGCTGGAACCCGCAATGATTCCTGTGGCTGTTGAACCTGATGATTCGCCTCGTCATGCAAATGAAGATGCCTTAGTTAGAAAAGCAACAGGCACTCGACATGGAGCCCATGGTGGAAGCAACGATGACATGATGGATGATCTTGACGAAATGATTTTCGGTAAGAAAGGTGGGGATTCATCCGAAGGGGCACAAGATTCAAAGAAGCAGCAAGCACCAAAAGGCGATCTAATCACATTCTGATTCCGTAATATAAGAACGACAGAAGGCCGATGTCGGGCCATTTTAGGCATTCATCCGAAGTTTGGAAGTAAAAACACACGAAAGGACGGTCGACTTTGTATTTGACATACTAGGATTGGAATGGTTGTTCCTGCATATTATGTGAAAACAATTCATGCCTGGATATTGTTTTACACTTTTACTTGAATATTTGATGAGTATATAATATACATACATGGACGGGATGACCTATGTCTGCTGCATTCATAGTCTTTATATTATGTGTGTAGTTTTTGCCGGGACTGAATCAGGATTTATAGTTGAGGGGACATAAATGTTTGAAAGTGGGGTAAATTTATGAATAGACTATTTTAAAAAAAAATTATATAGGAACATAAGTGAAAAAAGAATTCTTCCCCAGAGTTTTTGATTGACTTGCGAAGAAATAATAACACATTTATTTTACGGTAATTCGTATAATTTCATTTTTAATAGGAATTGGTATAATCTCAATATCAATTAATCTGGATTATAATATTTCATTGTATGTTTTTACGATGAAATATCCGACTCTTGATTTTAATAATAAAAATCCAACAAGTTGGCCATTGAGTTATATAGTTTTCTCAAATCGGCATGTGGATTTTTTCATTAGTTTAGTACTTAATTTTGAAAAAAATACATTGAAATATAATGATGAGATGAAATTTTAACAATCAATTGAGTTGTAATATGCGTCATTTAATGATATTAATATTTTGATTAGTTTGTCACATTAACAATTTGATTAGTTTCTTGAAATGCCACCTCAATATGGTGTACCAATTTGAGATTTTTTTTAGTAAGTTTTTGTATCAAATCGATAAAAGGTTTAGATACCAAATTGAGAAATTTTATCTAATTTAGTGGCCAATTTGTATATTAAGCCATCTAAAAATGCCATATTACAAACTCGGTTCAACCGGGCTCCGGTTCAAATCAAAGAAAGAAATGTAAAAAAAAGCATCCGAAAAAAACCGCCACTCCAAACAAACACAAACCCTACCAAAACCCTGTCTTCGGCTTTTGCCCTCAATTTCCCCCCCTTAGCGGTCAGAGAATTTACATGGAATTTCTTGCTCTTCAAGCCAATAAATTATAATAAAAACGGCTTAATAGTCAAAACCCAAGACCCATTCCGTCTGTTTTTTTTTTTTTGGTTCAAAACAAAAATGGCAAAACCATACATGGTGGGACTAAGCTCAGCTTTTGCAGCAGCCTCTGCCGCTGCTTCTCTTTTGCCCCAAGCTAATAACAACGTTGCTTTTGCTGATGGACCCTTCAATATTCCTTTATTTTCTTCTTCTTCTCCGGGTTCTCCTCAGTCTTCTCCTGCACAACTGCAACCACCGCCGTCTGCTCAGCCGGCAGCTGGTGCTGATGAGGCTTCCGAGAATGCTAGGGTTAGGAATGATAATCCGAGGACGTCTTCCTCTGGGTTTGATCCCGAGGCTTTGGAGAGAGGCGCCAAGGCCTTGAGAGAAATCAGCAGCTCCTCTAATGCCAAAAAGGTTTCCTTCAGATTTGGATTTCAGAATATATTTTATTTTTCGGTTGTTTTAGAGGTTTGATTTGGGGTTTTTGAGACCTTTATGAAAGTTAGTTTCTTTGGCTTTAATATATTTAGATGCGTTATGAAGATATTTTGGGATTTATGTGAAGTTTATGCAAGCTTTGTGTTCTTTCTAGTGTGTAGCTGCTTAGTGAATTGTTTTTTTTTGAGGCTACACGGACTGATTTATTTAACTTGTATATTTCCTGTAATTTGGTTATTCATTTTGTTGGAGTGGTAAATTTGGATGCTAATGGCTTATTGTTTATGTTGTAGGCTTTTGAACTTATGAAGAAGCAAGAAGAGACAAGGCAGGCTGAGTTGGCTGAAAGAGCTGCAGAGTTTAAGGCAATGCAAGCCCAAGCTGAAACTGTAAGACGTCTTCTTAAATTCTCTCTTCATCTTTGTACCTTAATGGTCTATCACTTGTGTATTTGTTGGTTTAAAGATTAAGTTTGAATTTGCTTACTGTTCCTTAATAACATCAAGGTTTAATATGCTCGATTGTATTTGTAATGGTGGCTAGAGTGACATTACTAGTTTTGTTCTGTCCTCTTGAAAGTTGAATCTTTTAAGCTTCACAATCAAACTTTAAGTTGCAACCAGGAAATTCTTTGCTTTAATTACTCCTTTCTGTTTTTGCATATGATACGTCTCTATTTAGTAGAAGTTTTGTACTGTGCTAATTGCTATGCTAAAACTAATTTTTAATACATATTCTCTTGAGTGGATCACGACATCAGCTATGGAGTTTTTTTGGTATTATATTGCTGTCTTTTTTGTGTGATTAAGTTTGTATTTTAAGGCTAACACTTGATTTTCCACTTAAGCTTTTTCCTGGATATCCTTGGCATATTTCAGTTATTTGAATGCTTTTGTAGGGTTTTCCCCCTCTGATGTGAAACTCCTTTATTTCTCATTGAACGAGTCTATGCAGGAACATATGCTTTTTAAACTTGTCAGGAAATTGTTTCCTTGTTTATTTACAAATAGAAATGTATTTATACTTAATGGCCTTTGGGAGCTATGGGATTTGGTTATTTAATAGTAAGGTTTATCAGGTTCTGGAAACACAATTTTCTAGACTTAGTGTACTTTGCCTGTTTATTTTAGACTTTCTTCCAAATGTTATGTTGTGTATGGAACTGTCTGTAATGTTGATGCCATTTTTCTTAGTTTTTGAATACTTACTCGATCTTTGTGCAGGAGAGACAAAGGGTAATATATGATGAACAGAAGAAACTAACTCAGCATCAAGCCCAAACAAAGTCACAGATGGCTCGTTACGAGGATGAATTGGCAAGGAAGAGGATGCAGGTATGTCATATTGGTCCTTTCTCAATTACGAAATTGTTACCATGTATTAACATTTATGGAAAATAATGAAAATGTTTTGCATTATTGTAGGCAGAAAATGAACACCAAAGAGCAAGGAATCAAGAGCTAGTAAAAATGCAGGAGGAATCATCAATTAGACAGGAGCAAGCTCGACGAGCTACGGAAGAACAGATTCAAGCACAGCGGCGACAAACAGAGAGGGAAAAGGCTGAGATAGAACGTGAAACAATCAGAGTGAGAGCTATGGCTGAAGCCGAAGGAAGAGCCCATGAAGCAAAGCTTGCTGAAGACGTTAATAGGCGCATGCTCGTAGATCGTGCAAATGCAGAAAGAGAGAAGTGGGTTGCTGCAATAAATACTACTTTTGACCATATTGGAGGTATTAATTCAATAACATGCACTTAATCATTGTAGTAAGCTTTAAATAGCCAGATTCGGAAGACATTCTCAATTTTAATATTTTTGTCGAAAGAGCTGTAACTTTAAAAGATTGTACATTTGTAATGTAGGGAAAAGAAGGCTGATGGAATTCTCTATGTCTTCTTTAGTTTCTGTATGATCTAGTCCTAGTGAAAGAAAATAGTGGCACATGTTTAGGGTGGTTGTAGTAACTACAATCGGATTATTTATTTATTTAATAATTTGCTCTTCCACTGACCTGACAGAATTTCAGCTGAATTTTGACCTTTTATTTTGTTTAAGTCCTATTTGTTTATCTTTTATTGGTTAAAGTGTGGCTTGACGTGGAAGATGTTCGTTCTTTCTAGGTGGTTTGCGAGCCATTTTGACAGATCAAAACAAGCTGGTTGTGGCTGTTGGAGGGGTGACTGCTCTTGCAGCAGGAGTCTACACCACCAGGTAAATGATGAATTTTATTTGAAGATTTGTATTTTGCCGACTTTTACCATATATGTGTTTGATGGATTTAGAATCTGTCCGTGTGTATCATTCTATTTCTTTATCAGAATTTGGCACTTCTGTATTGGTCGCAACAATTGTTAGGGTAATTTCTTATATATTTGCCATCCCTCCAACACAGAGAAGGTGCAAGGGTGATTTGGGGATACGTGGATAGAATACTGGGACAGCCATCACTTATCAGAGAATCTTCCAGAGGAAAGTATCCTTGGTCCGGCATGTTTACACGGTCTATGAGCACTCTATCTCGCAGTGGTGATAAGGTATCACCTTCAAAAGTTGGAAATGGCTTTGGTGATGTGATTTTACATCCTTCTCTTCAAAAAAGAATTCAGCAGCTAGCTGGTGCAACTGCCAATACAAAAATCCATCAGGCACCATTTAGGAACATGCTTTTCTATGGCCCTCCAGGAACAGGAAAAACGATGGCTGCAAGAGAACTGGCTAGTAAATCTGTATGAGCTCTTATACCTTTGTTGTGCCATTTATTACTCGCAACCTATATATCTTTTGTTTTTGCAAAAGTTCATTTCATCATTAAGAAGGATGCTAAATTTTATCTGAAGAAATGCATACCTTGGTTATTTGACTAGCTTTTGGATTCAGTTTGGTCAGTATGTTAGACTTTGGGTCTCAATTGTGTGGACAGTCATGCAAGCTCTGAAAAATGTCAATTGTTGATTATGAATTCATGAGTTATGGTTAATTATGGGAATGAAATAGGGGGGGGGGGGGTTATATCTCTGGGACAATGCCTGATTTGTTGGTTTTGTATGCTTGAAATCTGGTTCTTTTTTATTCATTTCTTTTCATTCTCTGATATTTTTGTATTGATCTTCAGGGGTTAGATTATGCGTTGATGACGGGTGGAGATGTTGCTCCACTTGGATCACAGGCAGTTACCAAGATACACCAGTTATTTGACTGGGCAAAGAAGTCCAAGAGGGGATTGTTGCTGTTCATTGATGAAGCGGATGCATTTTTGTGCGAGTAAGTGAAACCATGTAGTTCCTAGTGATGAATGATTTTTCCATTAGGCAGATATATACATGATTGATTAGATCAAAATGTTATGTTGCATATCTTTTACCTTTCCTTTTGTCGGACACCACAAACTTGTTGATTTGTTGTTTCACCTCTAATCATGATGTCTTGAGGAGCTTAAGTTTGCATTTAACTTGCCAGTTTCTTTTCTTTTTGCAGACGGAACAAAACCTACATGAGCGAAGCTCAAAGAAGTGCACTCAATGCCCTTCTTTTCCGCACAGGTGACCAGTCCAAGGACATAGTCCTTGCTCTTGCTACAAATCGTCCTGGTGATCTTGATTCAGCCGTGGCTGATCGTATTGATGAAGTATTGGAATTCCCTTTGCCCGGGGAAGATGAACGCTTCAAACTAGTAAAGCTCTATCTAGACAAGTACATAGCTCAGGCTGGCTCGAGAAAACCTGGGGTGCTTCAGAACATTTTCAAGAAGCAACAGCAGAAGATTGAGATCAAGGGACTGACTGATGACATCTTAAGAGAAGCCGCCGCTAAAACCGAAGGATTTTCCGGACGTGAAATAGCCAAACTGATGGCTAGTGTCCAAGCAGCTGTTTATGGGAGTGAGAATTGTGCGCTGGACCCTACCCTATTCCGTGAAGTGGTGGATTATAAGGTTGCAGAGCATCAACAGAGGAGAAAACTGGCTGCTGCCGATGGAGGCCGGGTTTGATTTATTTTTCACTTTTGTTTGCTGAATTCGCGCCGAGGTGGCTAAGTTCGGCCATGAATGTTAGTTTGGCTTATTAAATGGCCCAATTTTTTGAGTTTAGGGCATGAGATTGTCATTGATCTCTTTATTTGATGAAGGTTCAAACTTCTGAAATAGAATATACATTTACTTGAGAAAAGTAAGAAAATAAATTTACTCGGAGACAAATATGGGAACTCAGTTTATTTTTTGTTGGACTACAAACCAGGTTTTCTCGTGTTCCAAAATTGCCTGATAAGAGTGTGTTAATATATATATGCTTGATATTTTGGTATAATGTAGTTTTTGTTAAATGTAAGTGCAAAAGGAAACGAGTGTCTGAACAATGTAGACATAGTTATGCAAAAGGAAGATTGGACCATATGGGTTCGAATTTACTTTGGAAATATCTTCTCAAATGAGAACTTCAAACACTTATTATACGAAAAAGAGAAAAAACCCCAGCACACTAACATGGGTTCAACAAATTTGTTACCAACAGGTGAAACAGAGAAAAGTGGGCATAGATACTGCAAAATAACAAATATTCCAACAGCCTGAGAAAAACATAACAGCATTCTAGTGATGATGATCCTGAACGTAGCGCAGGCCACAATACTTGCATACAGCTGGCTCTTTCAAGTCAAGGCATATGAATTCGATTGGGTGTCCCAGAGCTGGATCATTGTCTAAAACCAACAAAGACCAGGAAAACTTGAGTGTATGTGTATCAGCAAAAGCATTCATGCAACTTAATGTATTATTTTGACAATCAAAATTAAATGGCCTTCATTTGAAAACTACAACAGTAACAAATCTTAGCCGTTTTCTCATCTTTATAAAATATGATTTCAGGTTACTTATTGTGCCAGTACTTAATTCATCTACTAATCAGCTTGATCCCAAAACGTGAAGGAAAATAAGGATAAGTACTAACCTCCTTCACAAGCAACAATCCGGCCTTCAACCTTGATCGGGGGTACTTCATTGATCAACTCCATGGGAGATTTCTTGCTTGTATCCTGCAAATTTGGGGGTAAAAAAAAGCTTAATTTCTTCATTTCATTGCCCTCTTTTATTTTGGGAGGCAAAGGCCAATAATTTAATGACCGTGTTACGTATAAGGCATGTACTATGTTATTGGCCTTGACTTTACCCTATCATACACCATTTTTCTCAGGCACTAATAGGTTATGAAAAACTAATGGAAGTTATTGCCAGACATATGAGAAAACCATGTTGAGAGTCGAGACACACCCATGCCAACAACATACCCATGTCTATGTAACAAGGATAAAGAAACAAGCAGTAAAATCAACGCAATTCGATACTTGAAAACCTTATCCATAATCAAAGTACTAACCCAGCGGTAAACAAAGATCGCATATGTAAAACCAGAAAACATCTGCAAAGGATTCTACTTTGTTTATAAACACATTATCAACGCTTAAAGGCCACTTCATGTGCTTAGATTGTTTTAAACGTTGATAACCGTAATCCGGCATCATCTTCAATAATTCAGATTACCAAGCAGAACTTAGAACCAAAAACAATAAAAATGCAAAGAAATTGCTGGATAAAGACAATAATTTCCACATTTTACTAATCAGCTTGTTAGCAGAAATCAACGAAATCAAACATGTAAGCGGAGAACATAATAACTGAATTCAGATTCCAGTACATTAATGTTAAAAACCAGAACGAAATATCAACCGATTTATTCTAATCTTCATTTAATCATAACAGTTTCAAGAAAAAAAATCCATAAAAGATAACCTCAATATTCCACAAAATTTCAGCAGAAAATGAAACAAAAAAGAAAGGTGAAAATCTGGGATTAAGTACCTGCATCCATTTCGCAGTGTGATTGCTGATTTGGTTGCTAACAAGGCTGAAATTACGAGTCGTAGATCCCAAATACGATGATCTGATTAGGGTTTTCAGAACACCCGAACAGGCCATTTTTTCAACAAAAAAAAAAAAACTCCTTTTCTTGGTAATGGAATTCGAAGCTCAGACGGGAGAGATTCGATAAATATTAATTAAAGAGCTTTCTCATGAAGATTTGTTGGGCTCAATCTTTGTGGACTAGTGTTTGGCCCATTTTAAATACCCAAAATAACAAAATGAAAAACATGCTCAATTTATATTTCCCAATTACAGTTTTATATATCCAAATATAAATTTCTATTAATACTATTATTATATTGTTTATATTATCTATAATATATAATAAAACACGTGATTGAATTAGTATCGATGTGTTGAGTAATATTTATATACAAATTATTTATTATTTTATTTTTACATGTGATAATATATACCAATATTATCTATATCATTTTTTTTGTTCTTATCTATTGAAGAAATTATGTCGTATGAAATTATTTGGACTAGTGCAATAAAATGATACATTTCAAACATTTAGGAATGGAAGTGCAAAAATAAAAATAAAAATAAAAATGAAGTAATTTCATATTAAACGGAAGGCGTATAACAACAACAATATAATTAAAATATACTTTTTATACAAAATAAGCGTTTTCATAGAAAATGACTAGTTTTGAATATTTTTTATTTGAACTATTTTTATTAACCGAATTAACAACCGTTCAACAAAATTAATGGCTCTCATTCTATCGTGTAGTTTATGAAAGAAATGTTTGACGTAATAAAAAAATTTATTTGTAAATTAATTTTTGTCCCTTGCGACCAACTCGGACAATAATCTTATTATATCAGTAGGTCTCGGATTTACAAAAAATGAGAATCGAAATTACGTTCTCACTTCCATTAGTGAAAGCATGGTGTTCAACACTCCTATATCTTTCATTGTTCATTGTTTGTAGTGCTAATAAAGTATATTTTATATTCTTGTTGAGTTGTCAAAAGATTCCAAGAATCAGTTATTCTAGGATGCTGAGTTGTACTATCCTATATAAAATAAACACCTGATATGTATTAATTAATTTTACCTTTATTCGATATTAATAAAAGAATAAAAGTCTCGATTTCTCTTTCCTATCTCGATTCCAAAATTCCCAATTCAAGAAACGCAAGAAACCCTAAAATTTTAACATGATATCAATTGATTCGTCGTCCGCTGACGGCTCTTCTGCCGACGGACGTTCTTTCCGCAACGATGACCCGTCCGGTGAATACTATATTCACCCAAACGAGAACCCAGCTCTTGTTCTCACTTCGTCTCTACTCGATGGTGGTAACTATCATAGTTGGGCTCGATCAATGAAGATGTCTCTGATTTGCAAGTGCAAACGGAGCTTTGTTGATGGTTCGATTAAGGAGCCAAATCGATCTGCACCGAAGTATAAAGCCCGGCTGAAATGCAACAGTTTGGTACTCTCTTGGTTGCAGCGAGCCCTAATTCCAGAAATTGCCCAAAGTGTCTTGTGGTTTGATACGACTTACAACTTGTGGAAGGATCTTTTCGATCGTTTTAATCAAGGTGATTTAGTCCGCGTTTCAGATTTACTTCAAGAGTTTTACTCTTTGCAACAAGATAATGCTACTGTTACTTCTTATTACACGCAACTCAAAGTAGTTTGGGATGAAATGTGTAACTTTAGGCCTCTTAAATCTTGTGACTGTGATGCTATGAAATATCATAATCAAGGCTTCTTGCTTAGGTTTCTTCGAGGGTTGAATGATAGTTTTTCCATCCCCAAGTCTCAGTGTTTGATGATGAAACATGTTCCAAAAATAAACGATGTCTTTGCTTTAGTGCTTCAACATGAGAGATCCTTAGATTCTGTCATTGTTCTTGAATCAAATGTTTTACTTATTGATAAATATACTAGGAGGTCTACTGAATCTAGTGCTAAGTCTGATACTAGGGTTATCAATAAGAAGTTTTCAAATACTGGTTCTTTCAAGAGACCTTTATGTACATTATGTGGGTTGTATGGCCACAGTGTCGAGAAATGTTATAGGAAACACGGGTTTCCACCAGAATATAAAAATAGAAATCAATCTAATAGAGTCAAGCAAGTAGGGATGCCTATTGCTGATGGTTCTGGTTCTTTTGAGAATGTTAAATATAGTCAAGATTCTGGTTCTCATGTTACTTTTACTAAGCAACAATATGAAAGTTTGCTGAGTATGTTGCAAGAGAGATATGCTCAGAATCCTTCTGTTAATGATTTTAAAGTCAATGCTCTTTCTTCTGTATTTGATGTTGCAACTGATGATGCAGGTAATCTTTCAGTTTGTTGTTCTTCTGTTAATAATTTTTGTTGGATATTAGATTCAGGTGCCACAGATTATATCTGTCATAATTTAGAATTTTTTAAATCCTATTGTTCTGTAGATAATAAATTTGTAAGGCTACCTAATAATGCTTTGGTTAAGGTTAGTTATACAAGGAATGTTAAGATTAATGACTCTTTAATCTTACATAATGTGTTTTTCATTTCAGGTATTGCTTTTAATATCATTTCTGTTTCACAACTAACTAAGTCTTCTATTTTTTTTGTTCTTTTTCTTTTAATTTTTGTTCCATATAGGACATGTCCACATGGAGGATGATTAGTATAGCAAGATGTACTAATGGCCTTTACCAGTTTAATGTTAATGCTTCTGCATCAAGTAACATTGTCTTTAATTTTTTTTTCTTCTGAGTCTGCTGTTTGTATGACTGCTTCTGAATCTTTCAAACTTTGGCATTCTAGGTTAGGCCACCCTTATGTAAGAAGAATTGTAACCCCCTCGTCTCGGTCTGGCCGGACGACCGGTCCGAGTAGGCTACACGGGGAAAACCAAAGTGAAACCCGTTAAGGCTCCCCTTCGGTTAACAACCCTATTTTTTTCTTTATCTTTTCTAGATGCCTTTGTTAAATCCTATGTGATAGGACACACAGCGAACAAACACGGATACAAAACCCACAAGACATGCAATTAAACAGCCTAACTTTTCCCTATTAAGCAGGCCGTATCGATACACCTACAGAGGGTATCGATACGCCTTGATCAAAGTCAACCCTTTCAGTCAACTCAGGGAAGACCGTATCGATACAACCCTTGAGCGTATCGATACGCCCTTCTCGGTCAACTCGTCTTGGTCAACGAAGTAGGATCGTATCGATACGCGTAAACCCCGTATCGGTACGCCCTACTCTTACCCATTTCTCAAAAATTCCAGTGAGTTGGGAGGGTATCGGTACCCCCAGGGTAGCGATACGCCCGGCTAAAATTGTGTCCTACAGGCAAGACCGTATCGATACGGCCCTTAAGCGTATCGATACGCCCTGAACTGCAAGTCTCTAATTTGCAGCAAAACAACTTAAGACCCGACTCTAGATGAGATTTACGACTCGTCTAGCAACTTACCCACATTCATAGATCATTTGACAACCAAGATTAAATATATAGATCAATTTAAACAAACAACAAAACGTCATATACCAAGACAAGCATACAACATGCATACTCATACTTTAGAGGCATTTCACCCTACTCAAACATGATCCATCACTTAGCATACATTCAAAGAACACACATCCAAGGCTAACCATGTTAAAAGTACAAGCATCCACGAGATACATGCATAACAAGATTTACATGCCTTCACTACAAACATAAGCATCCAAAAGACATGGCTTCGAAACAAACACATAGGCATCAACATAAGGCATTAACAACAAAAAGCCAACACAAATGAGTCTAGATACACGCTCCTAAAACACGTAGCATTTCCCATTGCTAAACTACCACATTATTTAATAAACCATACTTGAGCAAACTATCATACGCTTGGACGCCCTTTCTTGCTCCTTGCTAACTCCAAGCTAATGATCTGCATTGTCGGAAAAGGGAGAGCGTAAGCATAAAGCTTAGTGAGTGGAGCTCAAAAACATAACAACGACAATGCAGGGTTCAAAGCTTTCTTTAAAAGTAAAGGCCAACACATACAAGTTCAAGCACAAGTCAACAATATATATATTTATCATGGAATCACACTTCATGGTATGCATAACGACATGATCCTAAATTAAAGCAAAACCATAAAAAGAGGATGATATAGTGAGACACAACATGAACAAACACATGGTATGCACAAGCATAACCAAAACACACACGGTGGGACTACACATCACCGTTTCGACTAGTAGTTTTCCAATGGGACTACACATCAAAGTACTCTTCTACTAGTCACTACCGGCGGGACTACACATCACCGGAGTCTTATACCACTCGCTACCGGTGGGACTACACATCACCAGAGCAACGACAACCATCACGTGAGATTCGACACCAACCATGCAACACGATATACAATCACTAACATGCGACATGTACTCACTATATCATGCACAACCAAAACAAGTTGTAACAAAATCCACAATTAGGCATCACTTACTACTTACAATCTTACCAATCACAAATGGTCTTACTCACCAATTTCGTGCACAACCTGCACCAACTCACACACATCTTACAAGGCATATCAACATCACCATTATTACCATCATACATGATCAACGATATAATATTAAGCAACATGCTTCTTCCCAAAGTATTGGAATTTCATGCATATTAAAATATCATTTCAAGCAATGAAAAATAATGATAAACGGGAAATTTAAAGAGGCGTTTCACATCAACTTACTCTTTGAGTTTAAATTACTTTCAAGCCCAAATCTAAACCACTTTCAAAATCCTCTTTGAACCAACCCATACTTGAAAACATTTTCACATCCACATGCTTGAACCAACCTTTGAAAATCGAGTTAAAACATTAACCACTCACCTTACTTCCTTAAGCAAATAGAGCAAAGCCGACTCAAGCCTCCATGACTTTCGAAATCAATCCCAAAGCTTTACCAACGCAAATCCTTGCTTCAAATCTTCCCAACACAAGTAAATTAACCTCAAATCAGTCCACAAAACAATGTAGCAAACCCGGAACACAACCCAAGCACAAAACACATGTTTTTCGAGCCAAGAACAACCCCAAAATGCAATTCCCGAGCAGCCCTTTAGCACAGTCCAAAACGATGATTCCAACTCTTTTAACACACCTAATAGCTTCCAAAACAACCCCTAACTATCATACAACCATCAGCCCTCATTTTCCAACATAAAGCAGCCCTAAAACTCACTTCTAAACCCTCATAAAACCCCTCCAAAACCCAAATACGAATTTCTTAATAAAACCAAGTAAAAATCATATATGTTGGACCATTCGGGCTACGAATAACACATATAATAATAAGAATTCAAAAGCTTCAACATTGGACAACAAAGTTAGGATTTTTAACTTAAAAGTTCAAAAACTCAAAACAAAAACAATGGGTTTTATGAAAAACCAAATACATGGAGAGAAAGAGGAAGGTGAGGACAGCTCAAAAGTGTCATTACCTTTTAAAAATCATCAAGGATGAAGGATGGAGGAGATGAAATAGAAGCTTCCATGGTGGGAGGGGGTTTCACGTTGGTTCTTGATAGGGAGGTAGAAAATGACACAAATTTTGGGTGTTTTGAAATTAAAAGGGTTTTTATTTTTACAAGGCCACATATTTACGAAACTGCCATTAATGAAATGGCTATTGGGCTTTGGTTTAAAAATTGGATCCAACACCTTTGTTTTATTTGCAAACAAAACCCGAACCATTATTTTATTTATTTAAATTATAAAACCAAACCCGAATAATATTAAAACATTATTTTCACCCGACCCCTAAACTCTGGTGTTACAACTCTCCTCCACTTAAGGAAATTTCGTCCCCGAAATTTATCGAACAGGGAGAGTTACTGAAACATGCTCCTCCACACTTTCACTCTTACCACAACATACTCTCCAACTCCGTAGACTCACCACACAACATTAGCTATCTGATGTCAAGATCTCAACGGGTCCTTCAATGCATGACCATTTTAAACTCAACTCAATCTCTTCAACAACATAACACGGGACAAAACTGACTCACACTTCTGAATCACAGATACACAGAACACATTACATACCTTCTTCTAACTATGGTGGTAACCGCAACAGATAAACAACAGAACTAGCCTGATTCACAAACTCATACAACATTGTTTGAACACTTGACTCGTAACTTCCTTTGACTGATCATCCGACTCCAACAGGTAACCAAACACTATTGTAGACGTCTTCAAAAATCTAGTCGAAAACTCGAATCTCTATCGGCCACTATCGATCTCAAGACACTGTACAACGCACACTCTTGCTAAGGCACAACTCCGCTATCTTACCCACGGTACAAGTGGCTTGAACATGTATAAAATGAGCACACTCGATGCAACTATCATTGCTTACTCGGCTAAACTCTCCCATAAGAAATCAAAGGCGAACCAGACACAAAGTCCCTCAAATCTATTTCCCACTTTCATTAAGAATCTTCTACGGATGTAACAAACTAGAAGAAACTGATGCCCGGTCTTGACACGCTGGCAAACTATACACTTACTCTCATACTGAACCATATCATTCATCAACTCAATCCGGAAGTACTCATCTTCAACCCACAATACGTCTTCATACAACTCAGATGCACTACAAATGAACTGCCGTATGCTTCGGCCAACGCAATACGTCTCAAAACACTATGTCAATCGATACAACAATTTTGTCTCTAACAATACAAACCCCATCATCTCTGAATTGTATTCTGAAGGTCTTCTTTCTGCCATGTCTTGCACGTGAGGTGCCAAGAACCTGTCTTGCAACTGTTTCTCTTTAAGCATTCTGGCTCAATGTAGGTTTGACATGAAACTCGGCCACAAAACTACTACCATTAGATAAACTGAATATGGCAAATACAACTCGCAACTCAACTACTAATCTAGCAACAATATAACTCGAAGCATCGGTTACTACGTAGACTCTCTTCGGATGGTACTCAATCTTGAGATCTCAGTCTTCATGCAATTCTAACAACTCATGTTGTTCAAGTTTCAACCCTTCCTAAGTCTTCAAATATTTCAAGTTCTGATGATATGTACATATACACTGTGCATTTCTTACTATACGGCTTTGTCTCTAAGTCTTCGAAGCAAATACAACTGTAATTAACTTTAAGTCTAGTGTCGGATAACTCTTCTCTCGGTCTTTCAACTACCTCGATGATTAAGCCACAATCTTCTGTATTGCATAAGCACACAACCTAACTCTACCTGTGACGCATCACTATGGTTCACAAACTCTTTCTCTGATATAGGCTGAATCAAGGTCGAAGTTCTCTTCACGGTTTCTTTCGGTTTCTCAAGGGCTCATTGTCTCACATCCGACCATACAATTGAACATTCTTCTGTAGCAACTTGTCAAAGGAGCAACTATCTTCAAAAGACTATTTACAATTCTCCGATAGTAACAGTGCTAGACCTAGAAACTATAGATTCATGACACAATCTTCAATTTCTTCCATCTTCTTCTACCCACTTAGGATTTACTCTAATACACTCAACTGATCTACATGACCTAAGGGAACATCTTCCTTGACTCGGAGTTCATGTTTGCTCAACTTGGCATACAACTGATTTTTCTAATAGGATCTACAACACTAACTCAGAATGCTTTTCATGGTCTTCTTTGGTACGTGAATATACACATGTATCATCTAAGAGAGTTACTACAAATTGATCAAGAAACTTAGGAAAATATTCTGCTCAACATCTCTATAAAAGTAACTAACACACTAGTCAAACGAAACGACATAACTCAAAACCCAAAGTGATCACATCTGCCCCGAAAGTTGTCTTTGGTACATCAACCTCTCCCACTTTCAACTGATAGTAATCGGATCTCAAATTAATCTTGAAAAGACTGAAGCACCCCTCAACTGATCAACAAACCACTGATGCTCGGAAAAAGGACACTAATTGTTCACTGTCAACTGTTTCAACTTCCTAAAATCTAAACACATTCTCGTATTGTCATCTCTCTTCTTCACAAGTGGTACTGTCATGCTCTAAGATGACGTACTAGGCCTAATCAATCTAAGGTCTAACAAATCTTAAAGTTGATTCTTCGACACTCTCAATCCTTTCGGGAACCATAAGATACAAAGAAAACAAAACAGGAGCAAACTCAGAGACGATCTCAAAATCAAACTCTACTTCCCCAGCAAGAGACAAACCGGGTAATTCTTGCCAACACTTTTAGGAAAACACAAACTATTCTAACATTCTGTGGTCTAATCCTCATTCAAAAAATCAAATCCATCACGTTTGCTAGGCAAGCCTGACAACCAAACTCAATCAATCTTTGACCTCTAAGGCTGGATCAACATTCGATACGAAATCCACATTCCCACCTACCTTTACAATCTCATAGCCATCCGTAAGCTCTAAGAAAACCCTCATCGTCTCAAAGTCTACCCTAACTCAATGTTCTACAAGCTAATCCATACATAGTTTCACATCAAAACCGTAAAAAAGCAATTCCATCGCTTCTACTGGAAACACGTGCCACTGAACCATCAACGGACACCCCTTGTACGTCTTTCTGACCACGACTGTATCCCCGAAAGAGCTAGTAACACTAACACCTACCTCTAGTACCTCACAAGGTAGATTCAACAACTTCGCATGCTCACTCCAAGTACACGGACGCGTAGATCCATAATTAATCAGAAAAACAAGCCCAATGACTGTATCGTGGAATTACTTGCTATAACATCGACATCATTCCGAAGCCAACTCATATGTATGTTGACCCAAACAGACAAACTGCACTCCAAACTCTGGTACGGTCATACTGCCCTAAACTAAAGCGATGAACTCTCTCATCATTCACATCCTCTAAAACCTCAGATTCACGATTACCAGCTCTAGGCCCACGTCTCGACCTCTACTTACCAAGGACAACAATACAACAATAAACAAAACACACAAGAAAGAATATTTAGGGTTAGCAAGAGCAAGGGTCCAAGGTGCTCAAGTATATTCCTTTACAAAAATCCTTTCAAATAAGTAATAGTAGCAATGGGAACTCGACACTACGCTTCAACACAACCATCATGCTAACACATGCTTTCAAACACCGTACTAACAAGCAAATAGTAAGCATACATGGCAAAACATTCACCGAGGCATAACAACAACATAACACATAAAACTTACCTCACTTACCTACCCGGGGTCTCGGAAACCTCAGGCTCTGATACCACTAAATGTAACCCCCTCGTCCCAGTCTGGCCGAACGACCGATCCGAGTAGGCTACACGGGGAAAACCGAAGTGAAACCCGTTAAGGCTCCCCTTCGGTTAGCAACCCTATTTTTTTCTTTATCTTTTCTAGATGCCTTTGTTAAATCCTATGTGATAGGACACGCAGCGAACAAACACGGATGCAAAACCCACAAGACATGCAATTAAACAACCTAACTTTTCCCTATTAAGCAGGCTGTATCGATACACCTACAAAGGGTATCGATACGCCTTGATCAAAGTCAACCCTTTCAGTCAACTCAGGGAAGACCGTATCGATATAGCCCTTGAGCGTATCGATACGCCCTTCTCAGTCAACTCGTCTTGGTCAACAAAGTAGGATCGTATCGATATGCGTAAACCCCGTATCGGTACACCCTACTCTTACCCATTTCTCAAAAATTCCAGTGAGTTGGAAGGGTATCAGTACCCCAGGGTAGCGATACGCCTGGCTAAAATTGTGTCCTACAGGCAAGACCATATCGATACGGCCCTTAAGCGTATCGATACGCCCTGCACTGCAAGTCTCCAATTTGTAGCAAAACAACTTAAGACCCGACTCTAGATGAGATTTACGACTCGTCTAGCAACTTACCCACATTCATAGATCATTTGACAACCAAGATTAAACATATAGATCAATTTAAACAAACAACAAAACGTCATATACCAAGACAAGCATACAACATGCATACTCATACTTTAGAGGCATTTCACCCTACTCAAACATGATCCATCACTTAGCATACATTCAAAGAACACACATCCAAGGCTAACCATGTTAAAAGTACAAGCATCCACGAGATACATGCATAACAAGATTTACATGCCTTCACTACAAACATAAGCATCCAAAAGACATGGCTTCAAAACAAACACATAGGCATCAACATAAGGCATTAACAACAAAAAGCCAACACAAATGAGTCTAGATACACGCTCCTAAAACACGTAGCATTTCCCATTGCTAAACTACTACATTATTTAATAAACCATACTTAAGCAAACTATCATACGCTTGGACGCCTTTTCTTGCTCTTTGCTAACTCCAAGCTAATGATCTGCATTGTCGGAAAAGGGAGAGCGTAAGCATAAAGCTTAGTGAGCGGAGCTCAAAAACATAACAACGACAATGCAGGGTTCAAAGCTTTCTTTAAAAGTAAAGGCCAACACATACAAGTTCAACCACAAGTCAACATTATATATATTTATCATGGCATCACACTTCATGGTATGCATAAAGGCATGATCCTAAATTAAAGCAAAACCATAAAAAGAGGATGATATAGTGAGACACAACATGAACAAACACATGGTATGCACAAGCATAACCAAAACACACACGGTGGGACTACACATCACCGTTTTGACTAGTAGTTTTCTAATGAGACTACACATCAAAGTACTCTTCTACTAGTCACTACCGGCGGGACTACACATCACCGGAGTCTTATACCACTCGCTACCGGTGGGACTCCACATCACCGGAGCAACGACAACCATCACGTGAGGTTCGACACCAACCATGCAACACGATATACAATCACTAACATGCGACATGTACTCACGATATCATGCACAACCAAAACAAGTTGTAACAAAATCCACAATTAGGCATCACTTACTACTTACAATCTTACCAATCACAAATGGTCTTACTCACCAATTTCGTGCACAACCTGCACCAACTCACACAGATCTTACAAGGCATATCAATGTCACCATTATTACCATCATACATGATCAACGATATAATATTAAGCAACATGCTTCTTCCCAAAGTATTGGAATTTCATGCATATCAAAATATCATTTCAAGCAATGAAAAATAATGATAAATGGGAAATTTAACGAGGCGTTTCACATCAACTTACTCTTTGAGTTTAAATTACTTTCAAGCCCAAATCTAAACCACTTTCAAAATCCTCTTTGAACCAACCCATACTTGAAAACATTTTCACATCCACATGCTTGAACCAACCTTTGAAAATCGAGTTAAAACATTAACCACTCACCTTACTTCCTTAAGCAAATCAAGCAAAGCCGACTCAAGCCTCCATGACTTCCGAAATCGATCCTGAAGCTTTACCAACGCAAATCCTTGCTTCAAATCGTCTCAACACAAGTAAATTAATCTCAAATCAGTCCACAAAACAATGTAGCAAACCCGGAACACAACCCAAGCACAAAACACATGTTTTTCGAGCCAAGAACAACCCCAAAATGCAATTCCCGAGCAGCCCTTTAGCACTATCCAAAACCGATGATTCCAACTCTTTTAACACACCTAATAGCTTCCAAAACAACCCCTAACTATCATACAACCATCAGCCCTCATTTTCCAACATAAAGCAGCCCTAAACCTCACTTCTAAACCCTCCTAAAACCCCTCCAAAACCCAAATGCGAATTTCTTAATAAAACCAAGTAAAAATAATATATGCTGGACCATTCGGGCTACGAATAACACATATAATAATAAGAATTCAAAAGCTTCAACATTGGACAACAAAGTTAGGATTTTTAACTTAAAAGTTCAAAAACTCAAAACACAAAACAATGGGTTTTATGAAAAACTAAATACATGGAGAGAAAGAGGAAGGTGAGGACAGCTCAAAAGTGCCATTACCTTTTAAAAATCATCAAGGATGAAGGATGGAGGAGATGAAATAGAAGCTTCCATGGTGGAAGGGGGTTTCACGTTGGTTCTTGATAGGGAGGTAGAAGATGACACAAATTTTGGGTGTTTTGAAATTAAAAGGGTTTTTATTTTTACAAGGTCACATATTTACGAAACTGCCATTAATGAAATGGATATTGGGCTTTGGTTTAAAAATTGAATCCAACACCTTTGTTTTATTTGCAAACAAAACTCGAACCATTATTTTATTTATTTAAATTATAAAACCGAACCCGAATAATATTAAAACATTATTTTCACCCTACCCCTAAACCCGGGTGTTACAAGAATGAAATTCTTTGTTGATATAAATAAAGACATATCTTTGCCTACTGATTTTGTTTGTGAAACTTGTCACCTTGCAAAATAGAAACGATTGCCTTTTCCTACTAGTGTTATATGTTCAGAATCTTTTTTGATTTGATACATGCTGATGTGTGGGGACCTTTTCCTATCAAAAGCCTTTATGGTCATACATATTTTTTTACCCTTATGGATGATAAGAGTAGGTTTGTGTGGATCTTAACAATGAAATGCAAGTCTGAAGGTAAAAGTTTTCTTATCCAGTTTACCATTTTGTAGAAACTCGGTTTTCAAAGAGAATAAAATGTGTTAGATCAGATAATGAAAAAAAATGATTTAACAGATTTTTTCAAACTAAAAGTTGTGGTTCATCAGAATTCTTGCACATATACCCCTCAACAGGATAGTATTGTAGAGAAAAAACACCAACATCTTCTGTTAGTAGCTAGGTCTTTAAGAATACAAGCTGGCTTACCTTTAGTTTTTTTAGCTTGATTGTGTTTTGTATGCAGCATATCTCATTAATATTACACCTACACCTCTGTTGCAAAATAAAACCTCTTATGATTTGTTGTATTTTGTTCCCCTAAGATAGGTCATTTAAGGGTTTTTTGATGTAATGCTTATGCTTCAGTCTTGCCCAAGCCTAAAACTAAAATGGACCCTAGAGCTATTAAGTGTATTTTCATAGAATATCCTAAGAACATTAAAGGTTTTAGATTATATGATAGAGCTACCAAACTTGTGTTTGTCTCTCGAGATGTGACTTTTGAAGAATCACATTTTCACTTTAAAATAGATAACAATGTTAGTAAATTAGTTCTTCCAACATATGAGAATAATATTCCTATTGAAGAAGAAGAATTTGATGATTTATTCTTAGAAAATGTCAATCCTGCACTTTAAACAGTGCAGCCAATTCTGCCAACCGAGTCTGTGCAGCCAAGTCAACCTATTTTAATTCCTCAAACTCAGATTGCTGGTTCACAATCTACTCAAGCTTATTCAAGACCTAAAAAGAATGCTTGTCTGTCATCTAAATTTAGAGACTTCCAGGTAACTGTACCAGGATCTAGAACTTTTCCTCATAACATAAATAGTGATATTTCCTATGATGCATTGTTTGCTTCTTATAGTGCTTATATTAACAAAGTTGATATCCTTTCTGAACCTAAAATATATAGTCAGGTTGTTAAACATACTTGCTGAAAAGATGCTATGAGTGAAGAAATTAAAGCTTTGGAATTAAATAAAACATGGGAATTAGTTACTCTTCCACGTGGTAAAAGAACTATAGGATGTAAGTGAGTTTTTAAAACTAAATTGAAGTCTGATGCGACTCTAGAGAGATATAAAGCTAGGCTTGTTGCTAAATGTTACATACAACAATCTGAGGTTGATTTTCTATGTAATCACTAATTTTGTCCGGACCTTGAACCCTCTTTAATTTATGTTTATCTTGGGCTTATTAGGGCTATTAAGTAATTAAATAAAAAAGAAAAGAAAAATGGAAAAAAAAAGAAAATATATATATACACACACATATATATATATATAATGCTACTCTTATTAACTTGTGTTATTATTAATCATATTTGAAAAAAAAACTAAAACATTACTAATATATAATATTTAATATTATCCTATTATAGTTAATAACAATTACATCTTATCATTGTTATCATTTATTACGAGTATATTATTATTACAATTATTACTATTATAATTAGTATGCTTTTGTTTTATTTACTATTACTATTATTCGTTAATATTATTGGTATTATTATTATTATTATTATTATTATTATTATTATTATTATTATTATTATTATTATTATTATTATTGAATATTATTGTTATTATAAAAAATAAAAATGGAACACAATAAATAAAAGCCTAAATAAACTTTGATTAATAATAAGAGTCCAAAAAATAATAAAGAGTCCATTACAAGCCCAACAAGCCCAGCAGACAAAAAACCTAAGCTAACCCTAATCCCATGCTTTGTGATGCAGCCGCCACAACCATCACCGTTAGATCTGGCACAAGATCAACGATCCAGATCAGGCCTCCAGATGAAACCCTAGGAGAGCCCCATCTTTGGTCTCGCGCCGCCAAACCCACAGCCGTCAGATCTATTTAGATCTGACGGTCCAGAGATCGTCTCACCACAAAACCCTAGAGAGGGTCTCCCCTTTGCCCTTGCGCTGCGCAGCCTCGACCGTTGGATCGATTCGATCCAGCGGTCCCAGATCGAGATGATGAAGCATCCGGATCCCCTCGTCTGCCCCTGCACCGGCACGCCCTGCTGTCTCTCCCAACCGGGAAAACCTGACATGCACAGACAAAGAAAACAGTGCATCAGTGACCCAAAAACAGCAAAAAAGACAACAAAATAGAGGCAATTAATAAAAGTCGACCAAAAAACAATCAGAGAGGCAGAGAGAGAATTATTTTCGTTTTATTTCGAATGTAAAAGCTTCTATTATATAGGAAACCGAAGCCAAAAAACAAAAGGAGAGCATTAGAGGTTTTCAGACTCCATTCGAAAATTTTGAGAGAACAGTTGTAATCATTTTCAGAGAATACAAATAAAAACCTCAGTTTGCAAGAGGTATCACTATCGTCTTACATTTTCTTTTGCGCATCATAAAAAACAACAACAACAAAACAGTGAAGGTTTATTTTTTACCTTAGCGCCGTTTCATCTCCCTCTCTTCTGGTTGCTTCCCTTCGCCGGTGACAAGCCTCGTGGCCTCCCCTGAGGCCACGCATGGTGAATCGGCAGTGAGGGCTTCGCGTTTTTTTTCTAAAAACGGTTTTTGTAGGTTTCATCTTCCGAAAATAAAATAGGAAACGGCTTTTGGGTTTTGGTTTCTCGAAAAAAAGGGTTTCGCGGCTTGTTTTGATTTCGAAAAGAAAAAAAGAGAAAGTTTTTAGGGTTCCGGCGCCAGCAACGGCGACCGGAACCCCTTGCGGCGCCGGATTTTACAAAGAAGAAAGGGGATGGTTTTCGGTATTAGGGTTTATAAAATGAAAAAAAAGGTTTCAGATTGTTTTTAGGCTTAGTATTTATATTGTTTTAGTTTTTCTAAAATGGGTTAACTACATTTAAGTCCCTCCGCACCGACGTATTCGCGCGAGAGGGGCTTCCGCGTTTTAAAATCGCGCCCGCAGTCCCCGCATGTTTTCGAGTCTTTTTAATTTCGTCCTTGTCTTATTTTAATCATTTTCTGGATGGTAAAATTCCCTTTTTAGTCCCTATGGGTTTCCGCCCCGTTTTAATTGAGTCCAATTTCGCATTTTAATCAGCTTTTCTTAAATGGTTTTATTTCTGTTTTGGTCCCTGTCCTTTCGCGTATTTTGTAATTTGGTCACTGCCAGCTTCTATTTATTTATTTAATTATTTATTTTTTGGCATATCATTCTTGGTCATATGGTTGTCATGTATGCATTTTCGTCACTCATGCATCTTGCTTTTTATGTTTACATCGAATATATATATTGCATGCTTGTTTTTTAATGTCATTCGAGTATATATTTTGCCATGTTATTTTTTCTTTATATTGTGGTATGTAATCACATTAATGGTATGGTTTAATGCATGGTTTATGATGTTTAGTGTTACGGTATAAAATGTGTGCATGTATTTGTATAGTTTATGTCTTCTCATATTTTTATTATTTGTTTATTTTTATGCCTAATTCGTGTATTTATTTTTAAAGTTGCATCTCGAATTATGAATGCAATGCGAGCGTCTCTTTATTCGGGAACGAACGAGGCCAATACCAGTCGTAGTGGTGGTGGTTCGGACGTTCTTTCTCGAATATTAAGACCTTTAAAATTTACTCGCTCGTATAACCAAATTAAGATACGATTCGTCACTTTAATTTGCAAATTTTAATATTAATTAAGCGGTAACGTTTTTGGTACCGATTTTCGGGCATGACGGGGGTGCTCATCCTTCCTCGCGTGTAACCGACTCCTGAACCCGTTTTCGAAAAGAATCTCTGGTTTTATTTTGGTGTCCGGTCTACCATTTTTAAATGGCCGGTGGCGACTCCTCCTTTTTTATAATCCGACTAATTTTCCAAAAACCATTAAAACCCGGTTCTTCTAAGTGACATCGCGGTATTTTTTTTAGTCGCAACAGATGGCGACTCCGCTGGGGATAAAAATTTGTTTTCAAAAACAAAAAGAGAGTCAAGCCAAAAAAAACTTTACCGCTCAATTAATATTAGAAGTTGCGAATTAAAGTGACCAAATCGATCGATATTTGTTTATAAGTGCGAGTTTATTTTAAACGCATTTAAAATTGGCATTTAAACCCGTTCGTTTAAGTGGGGGGAAAACGCTAGTGCTTTCGTGTGGATATTGTTCCTCCGTGTGGGCCTAGCAAGTACCTTCGGGGCTCGAGTACCCTATATCTTCGTGAGAATATCGTTTCTCCGTGCGAATATAGCGAAAGGGTCCTCTCGAATTGAACTCGGCTGAGAGGAGCCTATAATGGGTGATGACCGGGGGCCTTGCTACCCTTAGAAGGGGACAACGAGGACAGTTCGAGTACCTCCTAGAACCAAAACTGCATGTAGAGAACTAGAAAGCCCACCCTTTTAGAGCCATGCGGACAACCTAGGTCTATTAGACGGGATAAATAGGGTTGCTTGCTTTCATGCTTGCCTTTTTATCATGTTTATCTTACACTAACGATTATTCTTATGATCTTTTTGCATTTATTCTCGCATGCATATCATGACATAAAGGTGTTGAGTCAAGGTGGTTTTACCCAATTCTAGGGCTATCATTATGGACGGGAGGTTGATAGAAAAGATGTTGTCAATTAGCAAGTCCGACAACGGTCAAAGTTGAATTAGAAAGGTTAAGGGAGCAGCTTACCGAGCGAACACACAGTGTCAGATCTAATACCCACCATCGAAGAAGGCACAACCCTTCTCCATTCCGAGGAAGTGAATCAAGATCGGATCTACTCCGAACATCCAAAATCATGAAACTACCCGACCGAATGCAAAGAGGCGGCCAAAAAGAGTGTGGCAACCAGAAAGGGCATGAATTAGGTCAAGAGATGGATTCAACTTCGAGGAAATAGCTTGTTTTCCGGGACCTGATACCGGCAGTTTTAGAGGGTCTTGAATTGCTAGAGAAGAAAGCAAGTCCAGCCCCAACATTTTTAGCCGAAGTTTCCATTTCCTTAAGCATGATTAGGGGGCAAGAAGAGTACCCATAGGACTTTTTCTATGACTATCTTGTAACATGGAGCCTCTTTTATGTTCAAATGAAAGTTGACCTAAGGGGAATCACCTATATGACCAACACCTTTGACTTGCATACATTTGTAGCATTTGTTTCATCTATCATTTCAAAGCAACATTAAAATTGTCAGCCATCTCATGAGCATGCATATGTTGATTCGAGTCCATAATACATCCATCATTAGACATTAAAACTTGCTTAAGGCCTTTCATCGCATCATTGCTAATTTGGGGAAAACGTTCACGTCAGAGAAAGGGAGAGAGAAAAGAGAGAGAAAATGGACAAAAGAACAGTTTCTAGCCAGTACAGCTTCAGTAGCATGAATGACCTAGTGGTTAGGATGGATAAGCTCAAACAGCTTCGAGAACATTTGGTTCAGAATCAAAGGGAGATGATATCGTATAGGAGGAGAATAAATCCTTTACAAAAATCCAATTTTCATTATTGGTGAAAACTGATTGTACCCAAGGGAATGGTACAACTAGCCCGGAGCAAACGGCTACTGGTAAAGGCATTTCAAATCCGTTAATCCCTGTGCATTTGGGAAAAATGCAAGTCTCGATTTCAAGAAAAATGAATTGGGGACATTACACCGCTTCATGAAAGAAGAAGCGATGTTTGGGCAAGTCCGATAGAAATGTTGGCACAACGTGCTTAAATACGGTGAAGTTTAAGACAATGGATAATTCAAATGTCCATCGAAAAACCCATTTTTACGAATGGTCGAAGGAAATAAATCCTTTGCAAAAATCCAATCCCCATTATTGGTGAAAACTGATTGTACCTAGGGGAATGGTACAACTAGCCCGGAGCAAACGGCTACCGGTAAAGGCAATTCAAATCCGTTGATCCCTGTGCATTTGGGAAAAATGCAAAAGTGATAAGCTAAGCTGTTTTTAACGAAAATTTCATTTTGAAAATATTTTTGCATTCTTTGATTCTTTAAACATTTCATAAGCTTACTCTTATATATACTTTTTGTGAGATTAACTTTAATTCAATTTTAAAAGAAATTTTTTTTCTGAAAAACCGAATGTTGTGATGACACTATAAATATGGAAGCACCATCTGTTCTACTCAGGCCAAGTGAGGGGTGACAACGAGTGTTTAGGAATAATGGGCCACTCCCATTAAGTGAATTTTCCTCTCGGGCATTGTTGTCTAAGGTTCTTGAATGAAGTGATAACCCTAAAACTTCTACCACCTGAAGACCAATTTTGATATCAGTGTATAGGAGGACATTTGGCATTCCTTCAATTCCATTCACACAGAAAGAAAATAAAAAAATACCCATTGTTGTCCCCGTTTGAGCCTATCAAATTTTTTTTTTCTGATTGAACCCAAACCAAGGATCACCCCTACACTGGGGCAGAAAAAGATAGAAGTCTATGGACGAGTGAATGACAATGGACCTTGATTATGCTATGAAAACAAGACCGTGTGAATTAAGGGGCAATAAAAAATAGAGGCATTGGATACACTTTCAGTTTGAGCAGCCAAAAACATCAAAAGGAAACATCGAAAGAAAAGTCGGTTCTCAAAGAGCTACCCAAATCAAGTCAAAAGTACCAACATAAAAGTTGAAGAAATCAAAAGCAAAAGCACTAAAGTGAAAAGTTCAACTTTGAAAAGAGAGAGAAGCGGATAAAGAAAAGGGGCAAGAGGATTCCCTATCCAAATGAATCTCTGCTTAGATGAGCCTAGAAAGATTGTTCACCTTTGATCAAAAGCCTGCACTAATACAATGCGAAGGTGCAATTTGACCCGAAACTACGCTTGATGAAAGGAAATGAACTCTAGGGTGAAAACCCCAACAAGAAGGGGCAGTCTAGAGCGATCCAAAGAAGTAAGAGAGGAAATAGCATTTCATCGGAGCATAATTGAGACTTCAGATTGAAAGAATTGATCCTTGGTTTCACCACCCTTAAACACTTGTTTGGGCCTATTTACCCTTTTTTCATAGCCGTGAGCCTTAGCCTACATTACAAGCCATAAAAGACCATTTGGACCATATGCGGAAGGATGAATTTGTCTTCAGATCACATTCCGCCTATCGGGGTTAACCTTTCATCAAGGATTGCCACACTTCTAATGCCCGATTGAGATCAGAAAAGAGGGAAGGATGGGGCAAGGTGAGTTAGTGAGGTAAAGAGAGCCACCTTTAAATTGGGTAGAAACTAGGTATGGGAGTCGCTCCTCTTGGAAGCCTAATAGCCCAGAAAAGATTTCATATGTGCATCCCTGCAACATTCAGAAAATTTCACTCGGGTCAACCCTTTTTTCAAAGACCCCAAACTTGATTTTCACTTGACATGATTCTTTAAAATGTATACTTATACATAATAAAATTATTTTTACCATATCACTTGCATAAGTCTTCTACATGGGAAAGAACAAGCGGACTGATCGTGGCTCGAGGTAAAGCCATCAGTACTCGGAGGGGCACCCTCGGAGGTTTAAACATTACTAATACCTCCAGTTGAAATATCAAGACCGTCTTCGGTGAAAATGTTGAGCTACGAATTCGACCTTCGCTAAGAAGGGTTGAAATAGAACATGAGGGTAGAAATTTTGACGTTGAGAATCGGGGAACAGAAGTTACCCTCGGAGCCTAGGCATCTTGCCGGAAGGAATGTCTTGAGAAGGACCGTGTGCGCCACCCACCAAGATGAGACAATAAGTGATCTAAAATCAACTCGACAAAAGGCGATGAAGACAGAAGTACGCCTAAGAAAAGGAGGAAGATATAAAAGAAAAAGAAGAGAAACCGAGACGGGGACCCTAAAAGCACTTTGGGGCAAATGAGTGAAATTCAGAAGAGGCGCTGTTGACCACGAATTTAGAGGAACAAGGGCCAAAAATTGGTGGCATCTTTGGACAGAAGACACCATTTAAAGCAGTCGACATTAACCAGAGGTCAGTTAGAAGGTACATAAGCCTAAAGCAAGTGGGGGCAATGGGATTCTAATCAGTGTAAGTCCTCCCTTCAAGAAGAAGCGAAAAAGAGAGAAGTTGACTTCAAGATGAAAACTCAAAGGAGCGCCCAAGAAGAGAAAAAGAAGAAGAAAGAGGACAAAGAAAAGAGAAGACACAGTGAAAACCCAAAAGACACTTTGGGGATTGAGACGAAATTCAAGAGGAACGCTTCAGATCACAAACTCATGGCGAAGGAGACAGAAACTCAAAGCCCAAGAACTTTAGAGCAAAGGAGAGAGATACTCAAAGCTCAAGACAAAGATATATGACATCTGCTCATCTATTCGGGCATTTGGAGAATAGAACCCGCCTATCCGTTCAGGCACTTGGAGAATGGAAATTTGCTCATCTATTCGAGCATTTGGAGAATAGAACCCGCCTATCCGTTCGGGCACTTGGAGAATGGAAATCTGTCTATCTATTCAGGCAATCAAAAGTCAGTAAAAAAAGAAAAAAAGAAAAGAAAGAAAAGAAAGAAAGAAAAAATTAGAAGAAAGAAAGAAAAAAGGAAAAAAAAAAGAAAGAAAAAAAAAACAGAAGAAAGAAAGAAAAAAGAAAAACAAGAAAAAAGAACAAAAAAAGAAGGGTTCAAAGTGAAAACCCGAATGGGCACTTTGAGGCAAACAATTCCAGAAGTGGATAAGAAGAAGAAGAACAAGGGTCCAATAGTACTCGAGAGGGGCATCATTGTCCGTGGGGTAACAAGGGTTTTGTACATAAGAGTTTGAATCAGAATGGATGAAAGATAGCACAAGGCTAGAAAAAGTGTAGATGAAGTTTCTAAATACGACCAAAGTCACTCGACTTGAATACTTGAACGAAAAATGAGTGACAAGTTTGGGGGCCAGTTTTGTCGAGACACAAGACTAATGGATGGTTGTAGTCCCAAGACAACGACCACTAACCCTAAAAAACGAAGACAAACTAAATCCATGCATCTTTGCATTCTCATAAACACATGCATCTTTGCATTCTCGTAAACACATGCATCATTGCATCCTGAAATATGCTCATGCATCATCGATAGCTAGATGTCACCCATGCTAGGGGCATACTAAATCATATCATAGCATTTTGTTTTCTCTAAACAGACGTTTGAAGATTGGTAAAAGAACATATCTTCAGCTTCACGAGAGGAGAAGCGGATCTCACAAGAATCAAGAGTCCCTCGACTTTCGTAATTCGGATTCTTAAAATCTTTCCAACCCCCGATTTTAATCTTCCTTGAAGATTGTTTTTCTTAAAACTCGAATTTCTTAAATTTATCCTTCCAAAAGGATGTTTTCCTCAAAACTCAATTTCTTAATTTTACCCTTCCAAAAGGACGTTTTTCTCAAAATTTAATTTCTTAATTTTATCCTTCCAAAATGATGTTTTTCTCAAAACTTAATTTCTCAATTTTATCCTTCCAAAAGGATGTTTTTCTCAAAACTCAATTTCTCAATTTCATCCTTCTCAAAGGATATTTTTCTTAAAAGTCAAAATTTCTCAATTTTTATCTTTCCAAAAAGATGTTTTTCCTCAAAAAAGGATAATTTTCTTAAAAAGATCAAAATTTCTTAATTTTATCCCTTTACACAGATTTTTGAAAGACAACTTGAATACCTCTCGGGACGAAGAGAAAACAATAAAGCGAGAACTAAAAGGATTTTAGGCGAAGCCTTTCAAACCGCCGCTCCAGAATGTCAGGCGAAGTCTTCATATTCGCCACTCAAGGATTTCAAATGAAAGCTTTCAAGCTTGCTGATAGATTTCAAGATAAAGGATCCTACAAAGAAAGGGTCCAAACAAGCTCTATATAGGAGGAACTTGCGACTTCAGGATCTCGAAAGTGGAGGGTCCTACGGAGAGGGGACTTGTAGATCCTTGATTTCAGAGAGGAGTTCCATAGAGAAAGAACTACTACTCGAAGAGTACGCTAAGGAAGAGGAGTTTTGTGGAGAAAAAACTCAGAATCCTAAGGCTTCAGGATCTCGAAAGTGGAGGGTCCTACGGAGAGGGGACTTGTAGATCCTTGATTTCAGAGAGGAGTTCCATAGAGAAGGAACTACTACTCGAAGAATACGCTAAGGAAGAGGAGTTTAGTGGAGAAAAAACTCAGAATCCTAAGGCTTCAAGATCTCGAAAGCGAAGGGTCTTATAGGGAGAGGACTTGGAGATCTTTGATATCAGAAATATGAGGACGAGATAACTGCCACTCGAGGAATATGCCAAGGAAACGAGTTCTATGGAGAGAGAACTCATATTCTCAAAGCTTTAGAGAGAAAATACTCGGTCTAGCGTGTTGCATCTCCGGGAGAGTAAATCGTCCAACAGAGAAGTTGGACAGATTTTGTTATGACCAGTTTGCTTTTAGACCGCGAAGGGAAGGCAAAGTTGTTTGGATGACTAGATTGTTCTTACAAAAAGGGAAGACAAATGTATTTAGAACTTGCCTATCCGTTCGGGCACTTGGAGAATGGAAATCTGTAAAAAAAAAAAAAAACTCCCTGTCTACCTGTTTGGGGCATCCGGAAGGAGAACTCAGGATTGGAAGGCTTTGGGAAGAGGAATCACGTGGCTGCTTCAGGAAACGAACCGTCCAACAGGGAAGTAGGACAAAATTAGTGCTTATGGTCTTTGCTTCATTCTTGTTCCACAAGTATAAGCAAAGAGGGGCAGCTGTAATCACTAATTTTGTCCGGACCTTGAACCCTCTTTAATTTATGTTTATCTTGGGCTTATTAGGGCTATTAAGTAATTAAATAAAAAAGAAAAGAAAAAGAAAAAATATATATACACATATATATATATATATATATATATGTATAAATAATGCTACCCTTATTAACTTGTGTTATTATTTATCATATTTGAAAAAAAAAACTAAAACATTACTAATATATAATATTTAATATTATCCTATTATAGTTAATAACAATTACATCTTATCATTGTTATCATTTATTACGAGCATATTATTATTACAATTATTACTATTAAAATTAGTATGCTTTTGTTTTATTTACTATTACTATTATTCGTTAATATTATTGGTATTATTATTATTATTATTGAATATTATTGTTATTATAAAAATAAAAATGGAACACAATAAATAAAAGCCCAAATAAACTTTAATTAATAATAAGAGTCCAAAAAATAATAAAGAGTCCATTACAAGCCCAACAAGCCCAGCAGACAAAAAACTTAAGCTAACCCTAATCCCATGCTTTGTGATGCAGCCGCCACAACCATCACCGTTAGATCTGGCACAAGATCAACGATCCAGATCAGGCCTCCAGATGAAACCCTAGAAGAGCCCCATCTTTGGTCTCGCGCCGCCAAACCCACAGCCGTCAGATCTGTTTAGATCTGACGGTCCAGAGATCGTCTCACCACAAAACCCTAGAGAGGGTCTCCCCTTTGCCCTTGCGCCGCGCAGCCTCGACCGTTGGATCGATTCGATCCAGCGGTCCCAGATCGAGATGATGAAGCATTCGGATCCCCTCGTCTGCCCCTGCACCGGCACGCCCTGCTGTCTCTCCCAACCGGGAAAACCCGACATGCACAGACAAAGAAAACAGTGCATCAGTGACCCAAAAACAACAAAAAAGACAACAAAACAGAGGCAATTAATAAAAGTCGACCAGACAACAATCAGAGAGGCAGAGAGAGAATTATTTTCGTTTTATTTCGAATGTAAAAGCTTCTGTTATATAGGAAACCGAAGCCAAAAAACAAAACGAGAGCATTAGAGGTTTTCAGACTCCATTCGAAAATTTTGAGAGAACAGTTGTAATCATTTTCAGAGAATACAAACAAAAACCTCAGTTTGCAAGAGGTATCACTATCGTCTTACATTTTCTTTTGCGCATCATAATGAAAAAAAACAACAACAAAACAGTGAGGGTTTATTTTTTACCTTAGCGTCGTTTCATCTCCTTCTCTTCTGGTTGCTTCCTTTCGTCGGTGACAAGCCTCGTGGCCTCCCCTGAGGCCACGCATGGTGAATCGGCAGTGAGGGCTTCGCGTTTTTTTTTCTAAAAACGGTTTTTGTGGGTTTCATCTTCCGAAAATAAAATAGGAAAGGGCTTTTGGGTTTTGGTTTCTCGAAAAAAAAGGGTTTCGCGGCTTGTTTTGATTTCGGAAAGAAAAAAAGAGAAAGTTTTTAGGGTTCCGGCGCCGGCAACGGCGACCGGAACCCCTTGCGGCGCCGAATTTTACAGAGAAGAAAGGGGATGGTTTTCGGTATTAGGGTTTATAAAATGAAAAAAAGGTTTCAGATTGTTTTTAGGCTTAGTATTTATATTGTTTTAGTTTTTCTAAAACGGGTTAACTACATTTAAGTCCCTCCGCGCCGACGTATTCGCGCGAGAGGGGCTTCTGCATTTCAAAATCGCGCCCGCAGTCCCCGCATGTTTTCGAGTCTTTTTAATTTCGTCCTTGTCTTATTTTAATCATTTTCCGGATGGTAAAATTCCCTTTTTAGTCACTATGGGTTTCCGCCCCGTTTTAATTGAGTCCAATTTCGCATTTTAATCAGCTTTTCTTAAATGGTTTTATTTCTGTTTTGGTCCCTGTCCTTTCGCGTATTTTGTAATTTGGTCACTGCCAGCTTCTATTTATTTATTTAATTATTTATTTTTTGGCATATCATTCTTGGTCATATGGTTATCATGTATGCATTTTCGTCACTCATGCATCTTGCTTTTTATGTTTACATCGAATATATATATATTGCATGCTTGTTTTTTAATGTCATTCGAGTATATGTTTTGCCATGTTATTTTTTCTTTATATTGTGGTATGTAATCACATTAATGGTATGGTTTAATGCATGGTTTATGATGTTTAGTGTTACGGTATAAAATGTGTGCATGTATTTGTATAGTTTATGTCTTCTCATATTTTTATTATTTGTTTATTTTTATGCCTAATTCGTGTATTTATTTTTAAAGTTGCATCTCGAATTATGAATGCAATGCGAGCGTCTCTTTATTCGAGAACGAACGAGGCCAGTACCAGTCGTAGTGGTGGTGGTTCGGACGTTCTTTCTCGAATATTAAGACCTTTAAAATTTACTCGCTCGTATAACCAAATTAAGATACAATTCGTCACTTTAATTTGCAAATTTTAATATTAATTAAGCGGTAACGTTTTTGGTACCGATTTTCGGGCATGACGGGGGTGCTCATCCTTCCTCGCGTGTAACCGACTCCCGAACCCGTTTTCGAAAAGAATCTCTGGTTTTATTTCGATGCCCGGTCTACCATTTTTAAATGGCCGGTGGCGACTCCTCCTTTTTTATAATCCGACTAATTTTCCAAAAACCATTAAAACCCGGTTCTTCTAAGTGACGCCGTGGTATTTTTTTAGTCGCAACATTCTAGATACCTTTAGTCCAGTTACTAGAATAACAACCTAGGATCTTATGACTGTTGCTGCTTCTAAACAATGGCATTTGCACCAATTAGACATTAATAAAGTATTTTTACATGGCTTCCTTGATGAAGAAATTTATATAGAATTATCCCCTGAATATAAAACTGATAAACATGGCTTAGTTTGTAAGTTAACTAAGAGTCTTTATGGCCTTAAGCAAGCCAGTAGACAATAGAATAAAAAGTTTACTTCTGCCTTAGTGCAGCAAGATTTTAAGCAAGCTTATGCTGATACTTTTCTTCTCATTAAAGGTTCAGGTCCTAATTTCATTGCCCTTGCTGTCTATGTTGATGATATAGTGTTAACAAGTCCAAATGAGCATGAAATTTTGTCTATGTTGGAGATGCCCTACAAATATTGGGCAATGGAAGGTATAGGAGTGTCGAGCATCGTGTGGTGGCTAATGGAAGTAAGAACAGAATTTCGGTCCCCATTTTCGTGAATCCAAGACCTGGGGATATGATAGGACCGTTACCTGAATTGATCGCAAACGGTGAAAAACCAATTTACAAATAAATTTTATATTCAGATTACGTCAAATATTTCTTTCGCAAAGCACATGACGGAAAGAAAACAGTTGAATTTGCCGAATTATAAACATACTATTTTTTTTCTTTGTATAGTATAATGGTGTTATTGATTTGTAATGAAAATGGCTAAGATAATTGATATATATATATATATATATATATATATATATATATTCAAAACTAGCCATCGTCTACGAAATGGTGTACCTTGTATATGATTAAAATGATATATTTTATTTATTTTGAAATAATTGCGATTTTAGTTTATTTTTCTGTTTATATTTTTAAGTCTAAATATTAAACTTTTGAAATTTATTAGTTGATTGCATTAGTCTTAAAAATTTATATAGTAGATAAATAAATCAAACTTGGATATATGCCCATCAATCATAATTAGTTATCACAAGGATAAATTTCAAAATTTTATTTGAATTTGAATTTAATGTGTAATGTGATGTATAAATATTTTGATTCACTGCAATTATGTAGTAAAATGTTGATTCTGATTAAAATGTATAGAGTGAGAAGAAATATTACTATTTTGATGTTATTTGTTTGGAAAATTCTACAATCATCACCAACGATGAGTATCGTTAAGCACCGTTAAATTAATTTATAAAGATTAAAAATCTAAAGAACTCAACGCATAATTATAAATTATTTAAAAATTTAAGGTAAATTATTTAAAATAAAATATTAATTAAATTATTTTCCATATATATATATTTTATTTTTTTTAAATAATTAGATTAAATATCAACCTTAGTTAATTTTAAAAATAAAAACTTTAAACTCTAAATCATAAACTCTAAACCCTAAACCATTAATTATAAACTCTAAACTCAAAACTCAAAACCATAAACCTAAAATCCAAAACCCTAAACCAAAAAATCTGAAATTTGAAACCATGAGCCATAAGCCCTAAATTTGAATATTGTATTTAGTGTTTAGGATTTCAAGTTTATGGTTTAGTATTTTAAATTTAAAGTTTAAGGTTTAGGGTTTATGATTTAGAGTTTAGTAGTTGGTAGTTGATCTAATTATTTCAAAAAATTAACAAAAATTATATATTTGGAAAATAATTTAATTAATATTTTATTTTAAACAATATATAATTATATGTTTAAATAATTTATAATTATATGTTTAATCCTTAAAATTTTTAATTTTTATTTATTAATTTAATGATATTCAGCAGTATCCATTGTTAGTTATGTTCAACGGTGCTCGTCGAGCATGATAAACTCATCATGTTTGTTTGTATATATTGGTCAAGGAGAAATCCAAGTTTCCAACCTTTTAAAGTTTTAATCTCACTTTCCTTCTCTGTTTATATAGATACGTCGGTGGAGAATGATTGAAATTTTTTAACGTACAAATTGTAATGCCTAAACAATCGAAGTTATTTGTGTATTAACGAAGGGTTATGCTATTGACAGTCCTAAGGACTGTTAATAAGAATACTATAAATTATTGTAATTAATGTTTTTTATTTTTTTAAAAGAAATATAGTATAATGTAATTAATTACATTCCTAAAAAGTTGTATTTCATTAATTTAATTTTTTTTAATTTAATTAAACAATAAAACCCTAAATTCAAACTCCAAACTTTAAACTTAAACCCTAAATTATAAAACCCAAACCTCAAACCATAAACTCTAAACCCTAAACACAAAGCCTCAAACTCTAAATCATAAACCCTTAAACCATAAATCCTAAACCCTAAACATCAAACCCTAAAACTTAAACCATAAGCCATAAGCCATAACCTTAAACCCTAACTCTAAACCATAAGCCCTCAAACCCTAAACCCTAAACAATAAACCATTTTAAGTGAGTATTAATTACATTAAACAACTTAAAATTAACTAAACATGTTTTTTTAGGAATGTATTTAATTACATTTTACTAGATTTCATTACAAAGCAAAACAATCATTTATTATAAAGCAAAACAAACATTAATTATAAAGCAAAACAAGCATTAATTATAAAAATTTATAGAGTTCTTATTGACAGCCCTTAGGGTTGTCAATAGCAAAATCCTTAAATTAAAAATTATTATTTTTATTAATGTCATGTCATTGTATTAACAGGTGCTAACGGAATCTAATTTTCGGATGACCAAAACAATAATTGGGTAGTCAAAATAGAACACACGCTAAACATAAGGGACATCCGGTAAAATTTACCTTTTTTTATGAAAGCTAAAGTGATTACAAGTAGTATCTGTTCTAAATATACTCTCAACCATTTGACAATAATCGTTCAATCAACCTTATTTTCTAATTGTAAAACTAATTGTTATTTTCTATTTTCTTTATCAAAAGATTTAATTATGATGTTATATATTCCGGTCACCAACGTGCCTTTGAGAATAATGGAAAGTGTAAATGGTATTTTTTTAAGCATAATGCAAAAAAAAAACTTAAATGTTTGACTAAATTGTCATTTTGGCCTTTATTCTTTTTTAAAGCAATTTAGCCTTAAATTGTTATTAACCAACGGTAAATAGTTGAAATGACGTGACAAACATATATGGCATTGACAGTGCACTTCGCGATAGGAGTGTTATATAGGCAAATATGCTGACTTTATAGAATGACATATCAGTCAAAAAAATAATTTTAATTTTTTTTATAAAATATAAATATTTTTTCTTCCGATGTGTCATTCTGCCAAGTCATTTCAAGTTGTTTGTCGTCAATTGACTTACAGTTTTCATTCACGGAAGAACTATTTTGACCCAAAATAAAACGTTAAAGGTTAAATTACTTTTAAAAAGGAATAAGGGCCAAAATGACAATTTAATTAAACATTAATGACAGTTTTTGACATTATATTTTCTTAACATGTAAATGGTACATTTTAGATAAATCGGTCGTAGTGCTCCCACATGTGACATGAGGTTACGTGGTTTCCATGTGTATAAACATAGAAGAAAGGCGCTAGTAAACTTTTACATTACAATTAATTAACATTGTAGACGCCTTTAAACGATGTCATCCATGGCAAAAACGTGTTTAATATTGAATATATTATGTACATGTATTATCAATGAAAAAACTGATCATTTTTAATTTACACTAATATTGTTTTAATAGCATTATTGTTATTATAAGGTAGTATTATTGTTATTATAAGGTTGTATATGTTTATATATATTTTTAAATTTTTCACAGACATTATGTAGATAAAATTGTTCGAATTTAAGTCTCATAAAATGAACATCATCATTTTTCCGCGGAGACTACTCGTTAAGTAGGGGTGTTCAAATCCGGGTACCCGGCAGGGACGGACCCAGGATTTTATGTTAGGGGGCGAACTTTTATATAAACTATGGTGACACAAGTCAATGCAAAATAACAATCATAATAAAAGCAAGAACAAAATGTACACATAAAAAGGTTCTTCTCCATTCTCATTTCCCTTTCACAAGAACAATAATTTACAATTTGCATTAATAAGCTTGAGTTTTACTTCTAAGAGATGAAGAAAACTTACAAAATACAGAAATTTGACTTATAAGCAAACTCCTGAAATACTTAAGAACAAACAAAAAAAACTTCTAAGAGAAGTAATAATTGCGAACCTACAAAATATTGCAAAAGGATTCTCTTACATATCAAAAGTAGGCATTCGAAATTGTGCTCGACGCTCTTTCATTAGATCAAAGTCGTCAATAAGAGAATCTACAGATAAACAACGAGCAATTTCCTTCTCAATATATGTTATTAAGTAGCTCGACAAAAATTCATCCTCCATTTTGTTACGCAAGTGAGTCTTCACTAGTTTCATAGCCGAAAAAGCTCGTTCCGTGGTCGCAGTAGAAACAGGAAGAGTCAAAACAAGATGAACAAGTCGATCAAGAAGATGATAAATACTTGACTTTCGAGTATTTGCTAACACTTGACAAAGTTCTGAAATTGTTGACGCCTTTCTTAATTCAAGGCTCCCACGAGCTTCTAACTCAAAATGTTCTAATTGAACTTTCAAGTGCAATCTTTCTTGCTCTGTGAAGTCTTCTGGATAAAATTTATTTGCAAGCTTGCATATATCAGCAATGCAAAATGATTTGTAACCATCCCTTGGATCTAAAGCAAAACTAAGTTTAAGTAACTCCATCATGTCATCTTTGAATCTAATGTTCATCTCATGCATTTGAGAGTCAATAGCAGAGACAAATATATCAACACGATAATGATGCTTAACTGAGATGGCATCTCGTTGAAGTCGAGGCCTCCCTCTACCACCTTTATATGGAGCATTCATATCGGGGATCTCTATATTATGTTCATCACAAAACATCGTTACTTTTTCAAGTAAAGAATCCCATCCTTCTTCTCTAAATCTTTATATAAGTTTCTTTGCACTTGATACCAAACACAAAGCATTTAGTATATCTTGAGACTTATGTTGCAAAGCTTGACTAAGATCATTAGTGATACTCAAAAGATCTATCATGAGGTGTAAGATGAATACAAACTCAAAAGATGTCATCACATCATAAACACTATCAGCTTCACTTCTTTGAGTCAAATTTCCATCACTTATGATGTTCTCAAGAACAGAACAAGTGGCATCAAACATCTTGAGCAAACTACAAAGAGAAGTTAAATGTGAACCCCATCTTGTATCTCCTGCACGTTGTAAAGTGCCAATCTGATTTTTTCCCTTTCCCGTTTCCAATTCTTCAATAGCAATCATATATGCAATATGACTTGCTTGGGCATCTCTCAACTGATCTTGTCTCTTGCACGAATACATGATTAAATTTATAATGATAGTCAAATATGAGAAAAATTGTGCAACCGGAATCACTTCTTTGGATGCCGCCACCAAGGTCAATTGTAATCTATGAGCAAGACAATGAATGTAATAAGCAAATGGACATTCTTTAAGGAGCAATGCTTGCAAACCATTGAATTCTCCACGCATATTGCTAGCTCCATCATATCCTTGACCTCTTATGTCTTTCACATTCAAACAATGATGTGAAAGAACATCACAAGTCTCCTTCTTCAATGCAAACGAAGTAGTTTCCTTCACGTGGACTAGATCAAAAAATCTTTCACGTATAAAACCTTCCTTGTCAACATATCTCAACACAATCGCCATTTGTTCTCTTTTTGATTCATCACGAGCTTCATCAACTATGACACATAATTTTTGTTCTCCAATTTTCTCTCGAATATGCTTTTGGATCCTAGATCAAAAAAGATAAAGAATCTCTTTTTGGATTTTTGGAGAAACATACTTTGAATTTTTTAGAGCATTTTTTAAAACTGTAGCAACCTCATCATTGTAAGAAGCCAAAAAACTTACTAATTCAAGAAAATTACCACGATTAGTTGAATCTTCTGTTTCATCACGGCTCCGTAAAGCACAACCTTGAAATGTCAACCACTTTACAACTTCTATAGAAACTTTGAGTTGCAATCGGTTTTTAGCAACTTGTTCAGAACTTTGTTTCTCAATCACTTTTTGAATATGTTGCAAAGAGTTTTTCAAATCATGATAGCTTATCATTGCATTCTTGTGGAGAGAGTTTGTATTTTTTCCGACATGAAGAAGGAATGCACAATTAGATCCTTCATTAACTTTCTTCCAAGATCGAAAGCCATCACGAGTAAAAGTATTTGATCTAAAACGTCCAAGGGGCTTGCTAAAGAGAAAACATGGAAGGCAATAAGCGGCATCCTTGGTTGGTGAATATTCTAACCAATCAGGAAATAACTTATACCATGAACTCAAAAATCGCCGCCCATACTTATCAACATATTTTGGATCATTAGAAGGAATGGGTTGATAAGGCCCCTTCCCAATATATGCTCTACGAACTTCATCTCGTTGATTTGGAGGAAAATCCCAAATAGAATTTCGCAATCCAGGATCACGCTCAATAGTGGATGCATCAAAGGTTTCTTGTTCAACTCTTGGAGCTTTACTTGGACGATTATCCACTATAGAAGAATTGACGTGTTTCGGACTTGGAGTTGGAGAGCTTTTACTAATAGAAGGAAAACCAATATCAAGATCGAGCTCTTGTTGATCAACTAAATTTTTAATAGGAGAAGAATCAATATTATTTCCGGAAAGACCCTTTCTTTTGGAGAAAGAATCGATTTTTTGATTACCCATATCGACCTTTAGAAGTTCCGTGCTCCTTCGATCCTTGAAAACAATGTCATATTCTACTTTTTAGTACCTCAACAATCACATTAAAATATTCAAGTTATAAAAATTACATCATGTTGAGTTTTTAGGGGCTCGATTCGATCAACCAATTTAGCTCACCAAGTGGTGGAGAGATGGATTTTTGGGTGGAAGGGTTGTGGAAGCTAGAATGTAAAAAGACACAATGATTTATAGTGGTTCGGCCTTCTAACAAGCACCTACATCCACTACCTTAGCTTCCCACTAAGGATTTCACAATCAATCCACTAATTGATTCGTCCCCTTTTCTAGGATTAGGAGGAAACCCTTACAACCGATCAAGCTTCTACCCAAAGCCTTGATCAAAACCCTCTTTACAAAGAGACAATTAAAAGCAAACTTAAAACCCTCTAATAGGTGTTTGTTTGCACAATTAAGCACTCACCCAAAACCTAAAACACTTGAGCAAATTTGACAATTTTGGCTCACTAGTGTTTGTCTATACAAGAATTGACAATTTAAGCACTAAGACACTTTTTGATCATTTGATGTTTGACAATATGAGCATTAGCCTTCTCTTGATGCTTGGAGGTCCCTTTTATACTCCCAAATGAGTTTGTAGCCGTTACTAGCCGTTGGGATCATATTGGAGCCGTTGAGGACTTTAATTCCCACCATAAATGCAGTTCTGCAACTCCCCATTTCGAAACGCTCGAAGCCGTTTCGAAACACTCTCAATGTAGAAAGAGCCGTTGCAGTCTGTCAGGGTACCCGTTTCGGAACACCCCCTTGCCGTTTCGGAACGCGTATCGAAACGCTATAAGCCCGTATCGAAACGCCTGCATTTAAAAGTTAGTTGGGAAAATAGCCATTGGGGTTTATGACCGTTGGGGTCATTGCCACGTGGGCGTATCGAAACGGCCTAGCCCGTTTCGAAACGCTGGGCAAAAATCCTGTCCAATAGAAAGCCCGTTTCGAAACAAGTTTCGAAACGTTTTGGCTACTGTAAACCCTTGTTTCGAAACGCCCTAAGGTGTTTCGAAACACCTGGACAGTTTTGTTTAGATTGGCTTTGAAAATCATGAAAAACCCTTTAAAAAATTCCCTAAACATAATTTCAAGTTGTTTGGACTTTGTAAATGTTTTAAATACTTTTTAAATCAGTACAAATCATTTTTCAATTATTATATCAAAACATTAGTTCTACAATCTCCCCATTTTTGATATAATAAAACCACTTGAAAAATTGTTTGGGATTCTCCCCCTTTAACTTTAAAAATGTGAATAAGAGATTAAAAATTTTAATTCAAATAAAGCTCCCCCTTATTCATTTGAAAATTCAATTTTTCAAACCATTTCTCCCCCTTTTTGTTATATCAAAAAGAATTTAAAACATTAAGTTCAAAAATAACAATAAAGGTAAAATTTGACAAAAAAATAATAATTTGGTTTTAAAATGGCTCCCCCTTACTCAAAGCATCATTGAAATGTTAGTCCAACATATATGATCATCTAGTTGAATTAAATAAAAATTAAAACAAATAAAAGCAAAAACAACTAGATTTTTACCAACACTTGAACCTAAAGGTAGGATGTGAAGCCTTCCTTCTTCAAGTGTTCTTCCTTGTGTGCATGGAGCTCCCCCTCAATGTTTGACTTGTTGAACATCTCCATCGCACCTACAATAGACAATCAAGTAATTTTTGGTATCCAAATTGCTTTGGATCCATAAACATTAGTAGCACAAATTTTAGTCCCCTTAGGAATCCATTTTTCAATGTCATCCTTTTTAGTTGAAGTGGTTAGTCCTTTTGGGACCCAAACACTTCTAAAACATTTACCTTTTATAAATTTAGGGGCACTAGATTGTCTAACATAAAAATTTGATTTTCCAAAATTGTTTTTCTTTTCAAGTTCTTTGGAAATCAAATCTTTTTCTCCTTGAACTTTTTGAAGCAATTTTTGTAAATCAAGACATTTTAATTCAAACTCTTCAAGTTTTGCTTCAAGTTCAAGTTTGGTTTTAGAAAGCAAATTATTTTGAATTTTTAACTTTGAAATCAATTTATTGTTTTTCAAAATATGGCTTTTAAAATCTAAAACCAAATCATCATAGGCATCTTGTAATTCATCAAAAGAATAAAAACATGAAGTAGATGAATTAGAAGTTACCCTTGAATCTTCTTCGATGGCCATAAGGCAAAGGTTGGCTTGTTCATCGTCGGTGGAGTCTTCATCACTCCAAGTAGCCAAATGTGCCTTCTTCTTATGGCTTGAAGTGCTTGCCCTCTCATTTCTTTTAGGTTCTCGTTCAAGCTCTCTCAAGGCTTTCTTCATGAACGGGGCACACTTCTTGAAGAGATGAACTATCTCTTCATCTTCCTCCTCCTCTTCACTTGAGTAGACATGATGGCAAGTGGAGGATTTGAGAGCCATGACACTTGCATTTATGCCAAGCCCTTTGATTTTCTTCTCTCCCATAGCTCTTATTTCTTCCCTCTTCTTCTCATCCTCCTTGTTCTTCTTCATGATTTGATGAGTAAGAAGTGACCCCATGAGTTCATCAAGCTTCAAAGTCTTCAAATTTTTAGCTTCGATGATGGCGGTTCTCTTTGAGTCCCAAGACTCGGGAAGTGAGTAGATGAGCTTTCGAACAAGCTTTTCTTCCTGAATGGCTTCTCCATACCCTTTGAGGCCATTTGTGATGGTGGAGAACCTATCGAACATCTTCTCAATGTTCTCTTCCGGGTCCATTTTGAAGTTCTCATACTCCAAGGTTAGGAGCCCAATCTTGGTCTCCTTGACTTCATTTGTCCCCTCGTATGTGACTTCAAGCTTGTCCCATACCTCCTTGGCACTCTTACAAGAAGACATCTTCTCATAGATGGTTGGGCCAAATGCACAAAACAAGATGTGCAAGGATTTGCAATTAAGTTCCATCTTCTTGCGATCGTCGGCACTCCACTCCGCTTTACTTCTTTGAGGCACGAACGGACCATCTTCAATTACATCACATAGCTTGTAATCTCTTGATTTGATGAAGAACTTCATCTTTGTCTTCCAATGGGCATAATGAGTTCCGTCGAAGAAGGGCGGTTTGTCGATAGAATGTGCCATTGAGCCGGTTGATGAAATAGTGATCGAGCTTGCCGGATCTTCTCAATAGGATGTGAATCCCCTTCGATTGAACCAAGCTCTGATACCAATTGTTGAGTTTTTAAGGGCTCGATTCGATCAACCAATTTAGCTCACCAAGTGGTGGAGAGATGGATTTTTGGGTGGAAGGGTTGTGGAAGCTAGAATGTAAAAAGACACAATGATTTATAGTGGTTCGGCCTTCTAACAAGCACCTACATCCACTACCTTAGCTTCACACTAAGGATTTCACAATCAATCCACTAATTGATTCGTCCCCTTTTCTAGGATTAGGAGGAAACCCTTACAACCGATCAAGCTTCTACCCAAAGCCTTGATCAAAACCCTCTTTACAAAGAGACAATTAAAAGCAAACTTAAAACCCTCTAATAGGTGTTTGTTTGCACAATTAAGCACTCACCCAAAACCTAAAACACTTGAGCAAATTTGACAATTTTGGCTCACTAGTGTTTGTCTATACAAGAATTGACAATTTAAGCACTAAGACACTTTTTGATCATTTGATGTTTGACAATATGAGCATTAGCCTTCTCTTGATGCTTGGAGGTCCCTTTTATACACCCAAATGAGTTTGTAGCCGTTACTAGCCGTTGGGATCATATTGGAGCCGTTGAGGACTTTAATTCCCACCATAAATGCAGTTCTGCAGCTCCCCATTTCGAAACGCTCGAAGCCGTTTCGAAACACTCTCAATGTAGAAAGAGCCGTTGCAGTCTGTCAGGGTACCCGTTTCGGAACACCCCCTTGCCGTTTCGGAACGCGTATCGAAACGCTATAAGCCCGTATCGAAACGCCTGCATTTAAAAGTTAGTTGGGAAAATAGCCGTTTGGGTTTATGACCGTTGGGGTCATTGCCACGTGGGCGTATCGAAACGGCCTAGCCCGTTTCGAAACGCTGGGCAAAAATCCTGTCCAATAGAAAGCCCGTTTCGAAACAAGTTTCGAAACGTTTTGGCTACTGTAAACCCTTGTTTCGAAACGCCCTAAGGTGTTTCGAAACACCTGGACAGTTTTGTTTAGATTGGCTTTGAAAATCATGAAAAACCCTTTAAAAAATTCCCTAAACATAATTTCAAGTTGTTTGGACTTTGTAAATGTTTTAAATACTTTTTAAATCAGTCCAAATCATTTTTCAATTATTATATCAAAACATTAGTTCTACACATCATCTTGCATGTTTTCTCTTAACTAGCTAAACTAGTTCAATTTAAGTTTTTTTTTTTTTGCTAAATCTCAATTTAAGCATTCTAAACCTTAATTATACATTCTACTATAATCAATAGATCATAAGTACCTACTCAAAAATAATAATCCACCTAATAATCCTAGAATTTATACTAATCCTAATTTAAGAATGGTTCAAGAAAAAATTTCAAAATTTATTACTAATATGATGATTTTGAGTTAAGAACATGTTATAAGTCTCTTATTGAACATAAAAGATAACTTAGGGTGTTTTCAAATCAAAGAAATATGATCAAACCATTATCTCACCATTAAAATTTTTAAACCTAGCTTGAAGTTGAAGATGATGTAAATATTTGAAAACATGAATAAAAATGTAATTTGAACCTTTAAATAACTTAAAAATACATTAAACAATAAATTTCTTACCTCAATTTTGAAGTTTCTTGAATTCAAATCAAAACCCCAATTTTTTTTGCCGCGATGGAGGAGAAAACCAGTGCCTGCAGTGCTTTCACTTTTCACTCTTCTTTTTCACTTTGTTTTTTTTTAGTTTTAATCCCAATGTAAAAACAAATTAGTTTTATATTTCCAATCCCATCATTAGTTTTATTACTTTATATATATATATATATATATATATATATATATATATATATATATATATATATATATATATATATATATATATATATATATATAATATCTATCGTTGTTTTATTTTTATTTATACTAAAACATGTATATTTCTCCATAACTCCTCCCATTTTCACATGCTTTCCAAAACAATCCGCTCATATTGTACACTTAATTTTTTTTTGTTTTTTTATTTAATTTAGTCATGAATCTAGTTCTAATTTCAGTTAAGTTTTGTCTAAACCTCTAATTAATAATTTTTTTTCCTCTGCTTACCTCAAATGAAATTTAAGGGTGCAAAATTATAATTTTTTAGGGGGTGCAAAATTAGATATTGACAACAAAATACAGAAAAATACATATACTATAAGGTAATTTAAAATTTTTAGGGGGGCAGCCCCAGCATCCCCCTCGGTCCATCCCTGGTACCCGGACCTTCGGGTATTAGGTTTACCGGCCCGTGTCCCGACCCGTAAATACCGGGTACCCGGTTCTTATTTTTTTTTAATTTATTTATTTATTTTAAAGTTAAAAAAAACCTTCAAATTTTATAACACATGATCCAAACAAAAAAATAATAATGATTTGAAGTTTATAACCATAAGAAAGACATTAAAAATATTAATATCGATCTTGATTTTTTTTATCTCATGTTTTTTAAAGAAAACTACTAATGCATAAATGCAATAGAGAAATCTTGTTGTTTGTTTCATATCGAATCTTACATATTCACAAATTAATATTTTTTTTGTTAAAAGATTTAAAACATGAAAGCATATAATACAAATATAGAATGAATTTAGAGATTTAAATATAGTTCTAAAGTAAAAATATTAAGTAATCTAATAAAAAAAAAAAAAAAATAGGAACCGGGTACCCGAAAAAATCATATTTTTGACCCGGACCCGACCCGGAAATGACGGGCCGGGTACCCGACCCGGGTAAAAAAAAATTCGGATAAATACCCGATTATTTGTGTTCGGATAGTCAGGTCGGTTAATTCAAGTCGGGTAATTTTGAACACCCTTATCGTTAAGTTCACTAATATTTAATACTATTTGAGCTTGGGCAACAAATCGGCGCATACACTGGCCGCCATGCGTCTCCATGATTCCACATATAGTTATTGGATTGAGGAGGCACCATCTAGGGTTCATCTTCTTGTCGATGAGGACAATCGTAACCTAGATCCGCCATGCGTCTCCAAACTAATTAGTTTGGGGATTTCAAGTTTCTTTACCCCAATTTTAATTTCTTCTACAGCTAAAGCTTCTTCATTTCCATACAGTGGTTAGTTGCAGAAGGCTTCGTCGGTTGCTCCCTCCTTCCAGTTTTTTCCACCCCTGAGTTGAAGATGCTCGAAATTTTCTCATTTTTATAGTTATTTTTTTCTCTAGTTGCTGTTTTCTCTTTTATAGCACTTTACTTATGCTTTGTTCTGGGTGACGTTCTTTTTCAAAAAAAAAAAAAAAAATTAGGTGACAATTCAATTATAAATCATAAAATAATATCTATTTATAAAATACAATAAATATTATTCCGTACTATAAAAGTGTTATTGTCCTTTTCACACTACTTAAATAAAACTTATGTACATAAACATGTTATCACCCGCATTTAATTTAATTGCAAAAGTAGGAAATTTTATTTAAAAAATATTAACTAAAGTTAAATAGGTATTCTACAATAGTTTAGGAGCATGTGGTTCAAATTTGGTCAAAAATTGACTTAATTCGAAGGAGTGATTGAAGAAATGAGGAAATTATATAAAGTTAAGGGGCTAAATTGAAAAAATATAAAATTTATTTTTCAAAAATACAAATCGAAGATAAATAAGTATTCTACATTTGTTTAGGAATATGTGGTTCAATTTTGGTCAAAATTAGACTTAAAATGAAGGACAAATTGAAGAAAAATAAAATCAAGGACTAAATCACAAAGATGTAAATTTTGATTTTTCGAGTTGGGAAGATTTTAACTCGATTTTTTTAGTTACTCTAGTTGATTCGAACAACTCAACTCAAATAACTCAAAATTGAAAAAAATTAATTTTTTCGAGTCGAGTCGAATTTTCCTCACATCTAGAAGGATGCAACTTCCTTTGTTTAGGAAAACCACTTGTTGCTACTTGCTACTTAGGAATAGCTTCTCACGATCTTTGTTAGTTTAAATTTTTTGTAAAGTATTTAGGTTTAATATTCATGTCTAATATTTGGATATGAGATATAATTTTCAAGAATTTTCCAAAAAAATTAAAAAAATATAATTATATTTGTATATGACATTAACACATGAGTTCAAGTAACGTAGTTAATAATTCACTATTAAATTGAAGGATGAGTCTATAGCACTCGACGAACATCGATGAGTACTATTAATTTAATTTATAAAGATAAAATTTAAAAGACTCAATGTATAATTATAAATTATTTAAAAATTAAAAGGTAAATTAATTAAAATGTATTATTTTATTTTTATTTTTATTTTTAATTAAAATACCTCTAAATTACAAACACTATTTTTGTTCATTTAAAATTCAAGCCGCTGCCGCCGCTTCCCTGTCGCCGCCACTGCCCTGCCGCCGTTGAAGCAACAACAAGCACGCAAAATACGCAAACACTTGTGTGCTAGACATCGATGCATAAATATCATGTAGGGGAGAAAAATATGTTGTTGGACATCGGCGGTAAAATACAAAATAGAGTGGCCGACAGGGAGAAAAATATGGTTCTGGACATCGGCGGCGGCAGGGCATCATCGACGACAGGGCGGCAGCGGCGGCTTGAATTTTAAATAAACAAAAATTAGGGTTTTGTAATTTAGGGGTATTTTAATTAAAATAAAAATAATATATTTTAATTAATTTACCTTTTGATTTTTAAATAATTTATAATTATACGTTGAGTCTTTTAAATTTTAAATCTTTATAAATTAAATTAATAGTGTTCATCGGTACTCGTCGTTAGTGGTGCTCATCAGTATTCGTCGAGCGCTATAAAATTTTTCTAAATCGAATCAACAATGTGTGCTTGCTGTGCTTAAGTTAATTCTCCGAGACCTAAATCAGAAGTAAACCAAATAGCACTTGCAGATTGACAACGAATAATCCCCTGCCTTAAGATTGATAAAGATTTGATAGCTCATAGTTTGCAAAATCCATATCTAACATGGAGCAGTATTCAGGCATGTTTGTTATTTTTTTTATTCTTTTTAATACACATAATTGCAGACAGTGACGAATCTAAAAATTAAAGAATAGATATTCAAAACATATTTTTTTAGAATGAGTATGTAACTTTTTTTTTACTTTTACCTGTTAAATTAAATTTTTTAAGATTTTTTTTTCTCTAATTTAAATTTATTTCGAAAAAATAGGGATGCAGCTGATACACATAGTGCCAGCCGCATCTGCCCCTGATTAGAGAAAGGACCAGCTTAACATGTCATATATATATATATGATTTCCGAAGCAACTGCCATGTTATCTGTAATTTGCTGACAAACGCAGATGAAAAGAGATGAGACGGAATATAAAATACGTTAATATGTATTATTTTAAGGTGTCAACAACAAGCTCTCGTAGCTCAGTTGGTTAGAGCACCCGTTTAGTAAGCGGGAGGTCTTGAGTTCGACTCTCAACGAGAGCAAATCTACGTTTTTTCTATTTTTGATTGGCATTGCTTCTGTAACAACCGTTTTAGGAATCCCAACCACACAAAGAATAAACACTCTCAAATCTTCTTCTCTGCACACAAACAGAATCAATTCATGTTGAACATTTGAGATTTTGTTCATTTTTCCTAAAAAGTTATTATTATTTTAACCTGAACATGCCTTTAGTCTCATCTTCATCTTCATCTTCATCTTCATCTTCAAGCCAATCCCAAATCCATTTCAAAGAAATGTTTCTTGTCCGCAAAGCTTCTATTCTTTTTCTCCACAGTTTCTATACCAAAACTGCTACCGAGTTGAGATGTTTTCCAAGTAAATTCACTGTTTCTGCTTCCCTTAACACCATAGCTGCAGCTGCAGCTGCCACTGCCTCTGCCTCTGCCGTCCATGTGGCCGTCTCTTCTGCGATTACCCAACTGGCTGTTACTGCCGTTGTTGCTCCTCCACTTTGGGCCACTAGAAGTCCCGGAGGCAATAGCAAGGCACTCTCTTGTTTTAATCCTTTTCGCGTGGGAGTTTCCTGCAGTTTTGGAATTAGAATTTTACTTTATTTTGTGGTTTTATAAATTAGAAATATTTTTCTTACATTAACTTTGGTATGCTTCCAAAATTATGAAACAATAGTTGAGCATAATGAAAAGGATATGGTTTTTGATTAGGCACCTTGTGTTCCTTACTATTACTGTATTACACTAATTATTGAGTCTTTATGTTAGCTTATCAGCAAAACAATTGACTATAATTTATGCTCCTTATAGCTAACAATCACAATCTCCTGCTTTCTTTTTTCTCATTAGATGTCAAACCATTCATTGTACTGACTGAGTTCTGACTAAATTGTACAGGTACGACTGCCAAGGACAATGCTTCAATGGGAAGAGCAACTACATTCGGAATCGAGTTTCGGAAGACAAGATGGCGCCGCAAGATCTAGAAACAACCCTGGTTCTGTTGTCCCTGGGGAGGTTGTTATTATCTGTTGGCCTCATGGTGATATAATGATATCGAGAACCGGCAGCACAGCTGCAAGAAGAGCAGGTCTTGAGGGAAATCTTGTTCTAGTTAATGGTCAACTGGTATTGCCTAGCGCAGAGCTCAAAGGCGGCGATGTCGTCAAAGTAAGATCCTTATATTGAGCCATTGTCAGTTGGTCAAATTAATTGGATATTGTCACAAGGACAAGAACTGGCTCCTTGTGTATAAGTACTAGCTTATAGAATCAACTCTTTAGAAGTATACATCTTGAAGCTTTGCTGTTGGTACTAATTGAATGTTGTTCAAGTTGTTTGCTAACGATAAATGGGTCGTCCATTTAGCTTTTCTTCATTGGTGCAGACCTCAATTTATCGTTAGCAAACAACTTGAACAACAAAATTGGTTCCCCTTAATATGTTAATGTTATGCTACCTAAACCTAAGTATGGGGTGAGCTTTTGGATGTGTTTCAGTAAGATTTTGCAACAAAAAAATTTAAGGCCTTATGTGAAAAGCAACATTTTCTATGACTTGTTCTTTTCCGGTTTCAGTTTTGACTGATAATATTCGGCTTATGGTTACTTGATGATCAAAAATTTAATAATACGAAGCTTTAAGATTAAGAGCCCCTAAGATACCTTTTCCTTTGTTTATCTTTTTTTGCTGATGATATGCATGATTTGAGAAGCAACTACCAATATTATATGTAATTTCCTGACAAACGAAGACTGAAAAGTCTGAAATCAGATAAGTCAGAATAGTGTATGGTTTAAAATTAAAAATATATAAGACGTAGTCAACAAGCTCTCGTAGCTCAGTTGGTTAGAGCACCCGTTTAGTAAGCGGGAGGTCTTGAGTTCGACTCTCAACGAGAGCACTACATGTTCTTTTTATTTTTGATTGGCATTGCTTCTGTAACAACCGTTTTAGGAATCCCAACCACACAAAGAATAAACACTCTCAAATCTTCTTCTCTGCCAACAAACAGAATCAATTCATGTTGAACATTTGATATTTTTCTTACAATTACCCAACTGGTTGTTACTGCCGTTGCTATTGCCTCCGGGGCTGTCTTTCCCCTAAGGTTGACTTCTTGTGGCCCAAAGTGGAGGAACAACAAGGCACTCTCTTGTTTTAATCCTTTTTGCTTGGGAGTTTCCTGCGATTTTGGCATTAGAATTTTACTTAATTCTGTGATTTTATAAATTCCAAATATTTTTCTTACATCGACTTTGGTATGCTTTTCCAAAATTATGAAACATTAGTTGAGCAAAATGAAAAGGATATAGTTTTTGAGTAGGAACCTTGTGTTCCTTATTATTACACTAATTATTGAGTCTTCATGTTAGCTTATCAGCAGGACCATGACTATAATTTATGCTTTTTATAGTTAACAATCACAATCTCCCAGTATGCTGCAGTGCATGATGACCTGCAATTGGTTTCCACATTCAATGTAAATACAGAAAATTGCAGAGCATGAATGTATGACAAATTTTCTCTACTTGTATCTCCTTTTTCGAATTTGGTTTAGATGAGATTGGATTACTTAAAAAAATATTTTTTTTTTTTGTAAAATTCTAAAATCAATTAAAAGTAATTCATCAACTCCCCCATATCAGACTATGGATAAGCTGAAAATGCACTTAAAAGTTCTTGTACTTGTTTACATGTCTTCAAACACTGCTTTCTCCAGTTCTATTTATTGGATAACATGATCTTCATTCAATATCTCAGTGCATTAGTGAAAGGAATTCCAGTCAGAGGCAGCCAGTTCTCTCTGCTCAAAAGGAATAATTGAATGGTGAATTTCGTGGCGGTCACTCTATCCATCTTGTGATAACCCTTCCAGTTAACCCTGGCATTGAGGTTAGCACCGGGGCCACGGTTGTTGTACTCGGCATAGTAAAGGGAGTCTAGATTAATCACATTGTCATGTCCATTAAAGGGTATCCATCCTTCAGGCATAATGAAGTCTCCCAATGTGGATTCCATTATAACAGTAGTAGAGAATTTCTTCCATGGCCTGCCCAAGTATGTCGGGATCTTGAACCTGTCGGTGAAGAGCTTTTGCTCGGGGACAATCCTGCAGTTTTGGATTACAGTACCAGTGTTCTCATCAATAAAAGACTTCCCCTGTGCTGTCACTGTGTTGAATTGGTGATCCATTGGCCTCCTCACAATGATCAATGAGTTCTGGATAACGGTGGCGGAGTCACCGAAGATGAAGTCCACGGTTCCGGAGATGACACAGTTGCGGAAGAACTGACGGTTTGCTTGATTGTACAAAGTGTCTTGGTGGCCATCAATCCTGCAATTGAAGAAGGCTGACTTATCTGATTGAACACGAAGAGCCACCGCCTGGTGCTGTTCAGGACCAGCAGTGTTCTGGAATCCCATCGATTTGGCAATGAATCCATTTCCGATTGCAGCTGCTCCATTAAAATTACGAAATTATATTATTATTGGTGAGAATTGTGGTGAATTAACAGGCCTGATTTATATCATGCAAGATTATGAAGTTATATGCGGATGCTCTGTAAATGGTATGTTACCTATGTTACTAACTGTCATACATGACCTTTTCTGTCAGTCGAAAGAATGGTTTGAGTTCTTCGAAACTTACAGAAAGTAGCAGTCTGCCAGGTGGTAATTCCGCCGCCATTTTTGACGGCCTTGCGACCGGTGATGATAGTTTTTCTCGGGCCGTCACCGTACATAAGGATGTTGGTGTGTTGCTTGTCGACGGTGATGTACTCGTCGTAGATTCCAGCCTTAATGTAGATCACATGTCGGACCTTAGATTTCTTGGGAGCAGCAGCCAGGGCGGCACCAATTCTCTTGAATTGGCCACTGCCATCCTTGGCCACAACAACATTCGGTTTCAAGTTGCTGTTATCAATCCTAGCCAAAAGATGGCGGTCTTTTCCGGAGAACCACGAAGGATAACCATTCTTCTCAACGGAAAGAAGTCTACGGGAGTTGGGAACATTCAACCGAATGTCAAATTTAGAAAGAATGTCCAACAATTTCGTCACAATTGTCAAGGCATTGCCTGTGAGCTCACTAGCATCGATTATACCCTTTTGCATGGTTTCTTTCGTGCTTTTATCGTGCTCGAAACCATCCAAGCATGACTGTTGGTATGCTATTACAGCGCTCAACCAGGTTCTAAGATCGTGTATGCGGTTGTCACTAATGCTGCGCAGTTCATCATCACCGAAGTCGGAGTACGATGCCTGAAGCGAATCGATGGCATAGCCCATCATATCCTTACAGTCATCCAAGGCCATCTTTGTCAGGACATTGTTCTTGTCCTGAACAATGAGGGAGTCGGAATAGTTGTAGAACTTTTTGACTGCTTCCTCAGCAGCTAAGATAGCCTTGGCAGTGAACTCTTTAGGATCAGTGCTATTAACAGAGCTGAGAGTTTTCAGGCAAGATTCTTGATAATGAGTGAAGGAACAGAAGTTCTTCACTGCCTTCGCTTGTGGAGACAATCTGAACCTGTCGTGGGAGTGATCAGCTATAGCAACAACACCGATGATAACTCCGACCACGAGAACGATTGAAACCGCGGCCATGATCACTTTTCTCGACATCTTTGGTAACTTGTTTGATGAAATTCACCATGCATGGCGGCTGGGTTTTATAGCAAGTGGGGAGGCTCTATTATTAGGATTATTTGCTTGGATAGGTTACAATCTGGTGGTGCCAGACAAAGTTTTTAACTGATCAGTGGTTATCAGCTTTAAATTTAGACATAAAAGAAACAGGTTTGGAACTGCTCTGTGCTGGAGTAGCAACAATTTGTTTTTCAGCTTAACTTGTTAACATTTTAGAGATTATACTAATCCCAAAATAACTTTGTTCTCCTTGACAACTTCTCCTAAGAGTCCTACCTCACAAATGCAATCGAAAACACTTTCTTCCTAGAACCTTATTCTTAAATTCTAAGTGCTTTCAAGATCAAAGCCTGAATGCAGACATTATTGAAACTAAACAAAAACATGTTATGGGGTTGAAATAAAAATATTATTCGGATGATAAATAACTAGGAGCGGTCGCAATTAAGGTTAAGCCATTCTTCCTACTCACAATCGAACCAAAGGCTTCAGCCATATCCAAATCTTGGTTCCTTATTCCATTAGGAAGCTCCCAATTAAAATGGTAAAGCAATTTTGCAAGAGGCAGCTCAACGTTAGGAAGTGCAAATGATATGCCTGGACACATCCTTCTTCCTGCACCGAATGGGATGTACTCCAAATCTGTTCCTTTGAAATTTATGGAGCTATTGAGGAACCTTTCTGGGTAAAACTTCTCAGGCTCATTCCAGTACTTGGGGTCTCTTCCAATGGCCCATGCGTTGATTATGACTTTAGTCTTGTTGGGAACTCGGTAGCCATTGATTTCGCATTCCTCTCGGCTTTCTCTTGGAAGTAACAGAGGAAATGGAGGGTGTAGCCTCAAGGTTTCTTTGATGACTAATCCCAAGTATTTTACTTCTTTAAGACTTGCTTCATCCACATCTCCTTTTCCATGGCAGATCTGTCTTATCTCAATCTGTGCCTTTTTTAGCACCCTTGGATTTCTCACCATTTCAGACATTGCCCATTCTACGGTTGTTGATGATGTTTCACCCCCTGCACTGAAGATATCCTGCAAATTATGAACCAACATTAGTTGAGGGACCAATTTATATACTCCATTAAGTATTCAAAAGAGAGATGGAACTAACAAGAATGATTGCTTTGATTTCCTCGTCAGCCAGGGGGAATTCAAGACCATGTTGTTGTTGAATCTTTAAAAGAACAGTGACCAAGTCCTCCTTGGCTTCTTCTTCACCGATTCTTCCACTCTCCAGTCTGCTTCTATGTTCATTTATGATGCCTTCAAGTATCCCATCACACTTGTGAAGCAGAGCCCTAGCTTTCGGCTTCAATCCACTAATAAGCTCAAGCACTCTAAAAGAAGGGTACATGTCTGCAAGTCTAAATCCAGAACCTAGCTTTCCTATTTCATCCACCACTCTTAAAAACGATTCGTGTTCCTTGCACGTCATACCGAATGCTGCTCTAGATGTGATCCTATAAGTCAAGGAGAAAATCTGCTTACTGAGATTGATCGGCGAGCCTTGGTTTGAAGCTATAAGTTTCACCAGTGCTGAAACTTCCTCTTGTCTGATTGATTCAAACGACTGCACTCTTTTGGCTGTTAAAAGCTCCACAGTACAGATTTTTCGTGCTTGTCTCCAATAATTGCCGTAGGGTGCCATGGCAATGTCCCTGGAACCGTAAGTCACGATGTCTACAGCAGCCACATAAGGTCTTCCGGCAAAGACGATACCGTGTGTTATCATGACCTCTTTGGCGATCTCTGCCGATGAAACAACGACGGTGGAAAGTTCATCGAGCTGTAGGTGCATTAAGGGTCCATGTTGATTGGCCAAATCTCTCAGGATTTGATGAGGGAATGACCCGAATTTCAGCAGCTGATGGAGGTTGCCTATAATGGGCAGTTTCCATGGCCCTGGTGGCAGCTTCATGTTTGAATTTGTGCTTGTCATTTTCTTTGCTATTTTGACAAGTAACAGCAAGAAGAGAAAAGAAGCAAGCAAGATCAGAAAGGAGGGAAATGGAAGCTCCATTGTTGTTGTTATTGAAGAGAAAATGGTTTGAAGGCGTGAATAAATTCCTTTCTTTCGGGGATTTATATAGAAAGATGAAGATTAATTGCAGCTGCCATTGGATTTTGGAAATGTTTCAGTCTTTACCAAGCTTATGAAAAAGAATATTTGTTAAAATACTGAGAAATTCTAGGGGTGCATGAGGCAGATTTATAAAAATTCTTATTCAGTTAGTTATAATTTGTGTAGTTATATAAATTTTTACAATCTACACAAACTTTTATTATTTTGATAAGAATTTAGATTATAATATAAGAATTTCGGTTCTATCTAAATTATTACTCAATCTTACACAAATTATTACCATTTTAATAAAAATTTATGTAGCGCCTCATTTTAGCATCACCTTAAGCTACCTCACCTTAGAATTTTCTTAAAATATTTGATATAATAGAAGCTTGAATTATAGTTAATCATATTCCGTTCTATGCCCTCAGACTAAAAAAATATTAAAAAAATTAAATTTTAAACCGTAATTTTAAATTTCACATTCTAAATCTTAAACCCTCCACTCTAAAAAATACATCATGCCTCTAATTCTCTAAACCCTAACTATATCCCTTAATTTTAAACTTTAAACTTTAAATCATAAATTTACCTTTTTGATGCTCTCCTTATCCTTATCCTAATATTGTGGGACGGTACGCTGCTTCATTTATATATTAAATTTTAAATCTTTGATTTTCCTTAAGTATGTTACCTTCAAACTAGCTAATACTTGATTATTAGATTGTTAGATGTGGTTTATTGAAGCTTAAAGTATATATATATATATATATATATATATATATATATATATATATATATATGAGTTAGGATCAACTTACACCGTGTGTCACCAACCAATCTGATTCTTATTGGGGGATTTTAATTATTTTTATTTAACTAAATTAAATAATTTCCCCCCTCCAATCAGGTGGTGACATGTGTCACCCTGGTTGGAGTAGGAAAAATGAAAACGAAAAAACCACCCTTGGTAAGAATCAAACCTGGAACCTAGGGTGAGTATAGCGCGCAACTTTGCCACTAAGCCAAACATATACATGTGATATGCAATACTAATAATAATATATGTGTTATACGATTGGAGAAAGAAAAAAACAAACAATATACTCACACTTGGTAGGATTCGAACCTAGGAATCCTTAAGGGTTGTGTCATGGGTTTACCACTAGGCTAAATAAGTATTTTTGATAGGAAGTACTAACTATAATATATATCTTATTCGGTTGTAATTTAGTTTGGAATATTATATATATATAATAATATTCGTACCGTGTTAGACACATACTTATATCTAATATTCGTACCGAAGTTTAAAAAATATAGGTGATATTTAGTAATGTAATTCTTGGGGGTCGTCTCTAATTTACTCTCAAGCCACATCAATACAGGTACACTCGAGTAATGAAAAACCAATTGGTGATGAAAGGGTAGGTCATGAGGAGCCTAAAGAGGGAACGAGTTCGGCAACGACCGGCGGTTCACAAAGCAATCTTGGAAACGCAGTGGAACAGATTGTAGTTGTTCGAATTCGGAAGCTTTTCCGAGCATACAAGGTATTAAACATGCTTGTGTCTGAGTAACATAGTGTACGGTTTTTTCAGGCACGAAAAGGGTTTGTCGGCTGACAGATGCCGGGAGATTCAACATATTGATACAGGAACATATAGTGAAGAAGCACAATAAGCTTGCTACATTCATGGTGCAATGTTCAATCTCAAATCCGAGCCCAAAGAATCTACATGGTTAGAAAAGGCATGCTTAAGTAAAAGAAATTAAAAAACTAGATGAAACTCGAGGCCAAACTCCATGAAGTACTGGAGGTAACAACAATCACTGTCAACCTACTCTTTTTTATTACCTTTTAATAGTTAGACATTCGATGTCCATATCTACCAATAAATAAAAAGTTGAATCCATCTTTTTACATTAATGGTGAGTTAAGCCTTACAGATTAGTAAAATAATAGAGGGTAGCATATTTATTAGCTTTCAAAGCCATTAATATTGCCTATAATGCACCCCCTATCTTCTGTTTGGCAAGCAAAAAAATGAGAAGCTGATAATTTATGAATGAACTATTCTTGGGGTGTTCTTGGATTTAACAGTGAATTGATTCAAAGATTAGTATTATATATCATAAGCATATGCTTGGCTCATTGGTAAACTCGAGCGCTACTCCCCTAAGGTCTTAGGTTCGATTTTTACTTAGGGCGATTCCTTGGTTTTCATTTTTCCTACTCCAATCAGGGTGACATGTGTCACCACCTGATTGGAGGGAGAAATTAATTAATTTAGTTAAATAAAAATAATTAAAATCCCCCAATAAGGTGGTGACACGTGTTACTACCTAATTAAAATAAATAAATTTTTATTAGATTAAAATTAAGATCAAATTGATATATTGTATAGATAAAGGGGACCAAATTTGTAATTATACCAATTATTTTAATAGCTTCGTCAACTTTTCCGTTTTTTAACGGCGGGTGGCTACATTAGAACCAATTAAATAGTTATGTGATATATTTAACACAATTGAAAATATAGTGGTAAAATCGACATCAACCCCATAGTTCAGTGATCATTAGTATAGTTTACCCAAAAAACAAATGCTCCAAACAAATGCTCCCTACTCTTGAATAAATTATAAATATCTAACTATTTATTTTATAAAAAATTTCAGACGTTAGATATATATTACTAAAGACCATGCTTTAGATCAACAATATAAATGTATCTTATTTATTCAAAAGTATTACATATATATAATATTAAAATAAACGTTCAAATTTTCTCATTTTTGTAGGAATTTTATTTTTCCCCTTATTAAGTGCTCAAATTATTATTTTTTGTCAAAATAAGTGCCTCGGTTAATTTTAAAGAGAGTAAAAATATAATTTGGACACCTAAAAAAACCCAAAAAAATTAAACACTTAAAAGTGAGATAATTTAAACACTTACTTAAATATTAAGCCATAAAAATATAATGATACTTTTTTAATAAAAAATATAATCATATTAATAAATTCAACCGCTTGTTAAAATATAGGGTAAACTATACTAATGACCACTGAACTATGAGGTTGGTGTCGATTTGACCACTATATTTTCAATTGTGTTAAATATACCACATAACTATTTAATTGGTTCTAGTGTAGCCACATGCCGTTAAAAAGCGGAAAAGTTGACGGAGTTGTTAAAATAATTGGTATAATTACAAATTTGGTCCCCTTTATCTATATAATCTATCAATTTGATCTTAATTTTAATCTAATAAAAATTTATTTATTTTAATTAGGTGGTGACACCGCCTTATTGGGAGATTTTAATTATTTTTATTTAACTAAATTAATTAATTTCTCCCCTCCAATCAGGTGGTGACACGTGTCACCCTGATTGGAGTAGGAAAAATGAAAACCAAGGAACCACCCTTGGTAGGAATTAAACTTGAGACCTTGGGGGAGTAGCGCGCGAGTTTGCCAATGAGCCAAACATATACTTGTGATATGCAATACTAATCTGTGAACCAATTCACTGTTAAAACCAAAAACACCTCAAGAATTCTTAATTCATAGTTTACCAGCTTCTCATTTTCTTGCTTGCCAAACAGAAGATAAGAGGTGCATTATAGGCAATATTAATGGCTTTGAAAGCTAATAAAGATGCTACCCTCTATTATTTTACTAATTTTTAAGGCTTAACTCACCATTAATGTAAAAAGATGGATTCAATTTTTTATTTCTTGGTAGATATTGACATCGAGTGCCTAACTATTAAAAGGTAATAAAAAAGAGTAGGTTGATAGTGATTGTTGTTACCTCCAGTACTTCATGGAGTTTGGCCTCGAGTTTTATCTAGTTTTTCATTCTCTTTTGCTTAACCCTGCCTTCTGTAACCATACAAATTTTTTGGGCTCGGATTTGAGATTGAACATTGCACCATGAATGTAGGAAGCTTATTGTGCTTCTTCACTGTATGTTCCTGTATCAATATGTTGAATCTCCGGGCATCTGTCAGCCGACGAACCCTTTTCGTGCCTTGAAAAATCGTATACTATGTTACTCAGACACAAGCATGTTTAATACCTTGTATGCCCGGAAAGGCTTTCGAATTCGAACACCTGCAATCTGTTCCACTGTTTTTCCAGGATTGTTTTGTGAACTGTCGGTCGTTGTCGTTTCGTTCCCTCTTCGGGCTCCTCATGACCTACCCTTTCATCACCATTTGGTTTTTCATTACTCGAGTGTACCTGTATTGATGGGGCTTGAGAGTAAATTGGAGACGACCCCCAAGAATTACATCACTAAATATCACCTATATTTCTCAAACTTCGGTACGAATATTAGATATAAGTATGTGTCTAACACGGTATGAATATTATTATATATATAATATTCCAAACTAAATTACAATCGAATAAGATATATATTATAGTTAGTATTTTTTTTATCAAAAATACTTATTTGGCCTAGTGGTAAACCCATGACACAACCCTTAAGGATTCCTAGGTTCGAATCCTACCAAGTGTGAGTATATTGTTTGTTTTTTCTTTCTCCAATCGTATAACACATATATTATTATGGCTAAAGGGTCAAATTTGCCCCTGTAGTAATCCGAAATCAGCAATGTTGCCCCTAATTTTTTTTTCCCGTAATTTTGCCCTCAAAGTCAGTCAATTGTAGAATGTTCCCCTTTGACCGATTTTGACCGTTAAATGCTGACGTGGCAGTTAACGGTGCTGACGGAGCAATTTTACCCTCGAAGTCATTCATGCAATTTTGCCCTCGAAGTCATTAATTGCAACACTTTTACCCTTGGTTTATTTAGTTTTTAAATAAAATTGAATAAATAATTTAAGTTTTTTCGAGTTGAACTTTAACAAACAGAATATATGAAAAATCGATTAACAAATTGATGTAAATATCCTTTGAGTCCCTGGTAATTTTAAAAATAAGAAAAATGAGAACTCTCACAAAAAATCAAAATATTATTCAATTTTTTTAAAAATCTATAAACTTAATAAAAATAAATATGATATTAAAAAAATATTGAAAATAAACCAACGAGAAGCGTGTTAATTGAACGGTGAACGCGAACTATTCTATTCGAACGACGTTCGATTGACACACTTACCGACGATGGGTTGTTAGGAAAAAATGTACGATGATCTCAGAAAATGACATTAGTGGTGTTCGGCAAAAATGGCATGGAAGATAAATACAAGGATATCCAGAAGATAAAGCAGAATTCAACCTGAGCCACATGATTCGAGTTCACCGTACATTTTTTCCTAACAACCCATCATCGGTAAGTGTGTCAATCGAACATCGTTCGAATAGCATAGTTCGCGTTCACCATTCAATTAACACGCTTCTCGTTGGTTTATTTCAATAATTTTTTTTTAATATTGTATTTATTTTTATTAAGTTTATAGATTTTTTTAAAAAATTGAATAATATTTTGATTTTTTGTGAGAGTTCTCACTTCGAGGGCAAAATTGCATGAACGACTTTGAGGGTAAAATTGCTCCGTCAGCACCGTTAACTGCCACGTCAGCATTTAACGGTCAAAATCGGTCAAAGGGAAACATTGCTACAATTGACTGACTTTGAGGGCAAAATTACGGAGAAAAAAAATTAGGGGCAACATTGCTGATTTCGGATTACTACAGGGGCAAATTTGACCCTTTAGCCTATTATTATTAGTATTGCATATCACAAGTATATGCTTGGCTCGGTAGCAAACTCGCGCGCTACTCTCCCAAGGTCCCAAGTTCAATTCCTACAAAGGGCGGTTTCTTGGTTTTCATTTTTCCTACTGGGGAAAATTAATTAATTTAGTTAAATAAAAATAATTAAAATCCCCCAATAAGGTGGTGACACGTGTCACCACCTAATAAATTTTTATTAGATTAAAATTAGGATCAAATTGATAGATTGTATAGGTAAAGGGGACCGAATTTGTAATTATACCAATTATTTTAACAGTCCATCAACTTTTCTGTTTTTTTAACGACAAGTGACTACATTGGAACCAATTAAATAGTGATGTGGTATATTTAACACAATTGAAAATATAGTGGTCAAATCGACACCAACCCTATAGTTCGGTGGTCATTAGTATAGTTTACCTTTTTTCCCAAGTGATAATCTTCACATATTCTACTGTTAATCTTATCCTTCCGTTTCACCCATCCAACGATCCAAAAAACGTGTAAAACTTAGAGAATTTTACACCGTGTAATTGGATCCTATCCATATATATATATATAAGCTTTAAGTGTATAAGGTATATTTTTTATGAAAATAGGTGCCTAAAGTTTCAAACGATATAATTTTAGGTGTCCGGTCGTTTAACAAAACTCGTTACCTATTTAAAACGCGACACATGGTAAAAATATTGAATTTTTTCAATTTTTTTTGTTGAAAAAAACTATAAAATTTAATTTGTAAAAAAACCCTGAAATTCTCAAAAATATTCAAATCAGCTCCTAAATCCATAAAATTAACAAAACCCCAAAACTCCAAATCCTAACCGTTGTTGTTGTCGACCCCACCCTTTCGGTCGCCAGACCCAGCCGACCATTTCCCCCCAACACACAATCATCGAAAATCGTCGAACGGTGTGCCAATCGAACGAATATTTCATATCGACGTTCAACGTTTCGTTGGCACATCGTTCATCGGTTTCTGGCGACGGCATGTTGGGAGAAATGGTCGGCTGAGTTCGGCGACCGAAAGAGTGAGGTCGGCGTTAACGATGAGGATTTGGGGATCTAAGATTTAGGGATTTGGAGACTATTTTAGAAAGTTTTAGAATTTCAAGATTTTTTCAAAAAGTTTCAAATTCTTAAAAAAAATTTAATTAAAAGAAATTATAAATTAAAAATGACACGTGTTAAATTTTTATTGGTTAACAGTTTTTTAACGGTAATTAACTACTATGCACCTAAAATTATAACGGTTGAAACTTTAGACACCTATTTTTACAAAAAGAAAAATATTTTAGGCATCTAAAGTTAAAAAAAAGTATACTTTAGGCACTTATTTTTCATTTAAGCCTTTATTGATTGTCTCACTTATTATATTGGTGTATTGAATATTTTTGGTATAACCATCGATAATTAGGGGTGCGTATTGTCGGGTACCTCATTAAGCGGCCCGTGTCCCGGCCCATTATATCTGGGTACTTAGGATTCGGGTACCCGTAAAATTCAAGTACCCGGGTAATCGGGTACCGGGTACCCAATTCCTATTTTTTTAAGGGTAAAATACTGAAATCATCGCTCAACTTTGGTCATTTGACCTATTTTAGTCACTCAACTTTAAAAACGCTAAATTTACTCATTAAACTTTACTTTTTGACATATTTTGGTCACTTTGGATTATTTTATTAATATTTAGGTATGACATGGCATATTTTATTATTATTATATATAAAAAATAATTTAAAATAAAAATAAATAATATTTTTTATTAATAAATAAAAAAGTAATTTACAATAAAAACCCTAATACCAAACACTCCAAATATCCCAAATCCCAAACACCCAAATTCTTAAACCCCTTACCGGTGACACTCTCACCGGCGGCCACCACTCCCTCTACCCAAAGTGGCACCGTCGGCGGCAGGTGATGTTGTCGTCGGCGCAAAAAATCTAGTCTCAGATCCCGATATACTACATCTCTCTTCTTACACCATTAACGAGATATAAGGAAAACCTGTTTTTATTTTCCCTCTCTCTTTCTTTGTGGTCCTCATTTCTTTATATATATTTACTTGGGGCCGGGGGTTGTGGTTTCAAGAAATGCAAGAGCCAGGGTTAGGCATGATGAGTAGTGGTGGGAGTGGTGCAATTGGAGGGTTAAGCAGCGGTGGTGAAGTGTCTGTTTCCGGTGACCAGAACCGTCAGTTGAAGGCTGAGATAGCCGTTCATCCGTTTTATGAACAGCTTCTAGCGGCTCATGTTTCTTGTCTCCGGGTGGCTACACCAATCAATCAGTTGCCTTTGATCGATGCACAGTTAGCACAGTCGCATAATCTTCTTAGGTTATATGCTTCACAGCATCACCAACATGGTCATTCCTTATCTCCCCATGAAAGACAGGAGCTTGACAATTTCTTGGTCTGTATGTCTGGTTTGAGATTTTTCTTGTTTTTTAGCTCAAAAGAAAGGGAAATGTTTAAATTTGATCTCTGTGTGTTATGAATATATAGAGATATACACGCATGAAGCTTCAAATTAAATATAAAGTGGCACCGTCGGCGGCGGGTGATGTGGTGGCCGGCGATAGAGGGAGTGGTGGCCGGCGGTGAGAGTGTCACCGGTAAGGGGGTTTGAGAATTTGGGATTTGGGATATTTGGTATATTTGGGATTAGGGTTTTTATTTTAAATTACTTTTTTATTTATTAATAAAAAATATTATTTATTTTTATTTTAAATTATTTTTTATATATAATAATAATAAAATATGCCATGTCATACATAAATATTAATAAAATAATCTAAAGTGACCAAAATAGGTCAAAAAGTAAAGTTTAATGAGTAAATTTAGCGTTTTTAAAGTTGAGTGACTAAAATAGGTCAAATGACCAAAGTTGAGTGATGATTTCAGTATTTTACCCTTTTTTAATTCTAAAATTAAAAAAAAATCACATGTTAAACACAAAAATATTTTTAAAAAAATTAAACTTAAAACTTAAAAGAATATAATACAAACATAGAAAAAATTTAGAGATTTAAACTTAATTTTAGAGTAAAAATATTATGAAACATAAAATAAAAATATAATTTTAAATATAAAAAATATATATTAAACTTTATCGGGTCGGGTCGGGTATCCGATAATGGGAAACTTCCGGCCCGTGTCCCGGCCCATGTCCCGGGAAATTTGCCGGGTCGGGTACCCGGCCCGTTCGGGTAATTTTTTTATGGGAATTACCCGATACTTTTAGATTCCGGTCTTCGGGTCGAGTATTTTTGCCCACCCCTATCGATAATGGTGGAACTTGGTGAAAGAGATTGAGGGACAACACACAATTTTCAAAAATAAGGTTAAGGGTAAGAGTTTGATAAGCCCCTGAATTTTAAAAAAAATTAAACTCTTAAATGTTTTTTTAGCCAATTAAGCTCTTGTACTAAAAACTTAAAGGGTAAAGCTCACAAATAGGCACTAAACTTTAGTTAATTATTCAATTTGGTAACTAAAATTTCAATTGTTTCAATGTTACCATTAAACTTTATGTTTTACTTTAATTTGGTCACTGAGGTCTTAACGGACGTTAAGAAAGTGACGTGGTTGTTACCAAATTTTGCATAATAACACATTTAGTCCTCTGCATTTGCATATTCAAACAATTTACTCCTAATTTGAAAAAAAAACAATAAATTTAACCTTTAATATTTCACATTATTTCAATTTGGTCATATTTTTAATTAAAAATAATGTAACCCTAAACCTAAAACACTAAACCAAAAACCCCAAATCTATAAACCCAAAATCAAAAACCTTGAACCCATAACCCAAACCCTAAACCTTGAAACCATAGTCCAAAACCCCAAAACACTCAATATTTCACATTATTTCTACAAACATTCGACTAAATCTGCACATTTTGAGTCAACTACAGTTTGTAAAACTAATATCTTGTCCTAAATTCCACTAACAAATTTGATCACTTTGTATGTCTTGCTAAATATAGAGAGAGATAAAGAAGATACCTTTGTATGTCTTGAAGGCTTTGTTCATACTTCATACTCCAATCCATTTTTGTTTCCTGTTCTCCCACTTAGTAATCTACTCGTCCTGCAAAAGAATATAATATTAAACAAATTGTACAACAAAACTAGCAAACCAAGTGTTGAGGTGATCAATCGTATCCAAATGATCAAGAGTGAGGTGAATTGGCAGTTAAAAATTTGAAGGGAGCAAGTTGGAAAGATAAAAATGAAGAACACGAGATTTAGAATGGTTCAAGCTTCTAACAAGCTCTACATCCACTACCTTAGCTCCCCACTAAGGATTTCAAACAATTCACTATTGAATTTGTCCCCTTTTCTAGACTTAAGAGGAAACCGTTACAAATTGATCAAGCTTTCTACCTAAAGCTTGATCAAGATCACACTTTAACAAAGAAGTTATGGAAAACTTAAATTGACCTCTCACAAAGGCTTATAATTTGCCCAATTACAAGTGAACTCTCCTCAAACTTGAAATAAAGAATTACAATGAAAATCACAAGTTGGGTACAAGAGTTTGACTCTAAAAGGCTCAAAGATATTGGATTTTTGCTTGAATACTTCTCACTTGATGAATGGTTGTTGATATAGCTTTCGAGTCTTGCTTTTATACCCCTAATTGATTTCTAACCGTTTGGGTAGCTGAGATCATAAATAGAGCTGTTGGATACCATTTTCATGTAATAAATGCACTTTTGAAGCAAGGCGTACCGGTACACGGGAGCCCTGTTTCGTTACTTGTAAGACAGAAACTAGCCGTTGCAAGAGTAAATGCAGGGGCATATCGATACACGAGAAGGCGTATCAAAACGTTCTTAGTGTAAAATAGGGGTCATATCCAAACGACTAGGCTGTATTGGTACGATTTTTGCTTGCTGGAATCTGAGGAAAAAATCTTTGGAAAAATGCATCGGTACGCTTCAAGGGTGTATCGAAACAGAAAGCTTGTTTTTATAAAGGTGTATCGAAATGGACGTAACCGTATTGTTACGGGTTAACTGAAATTTGAAGTTTTAACTGACATTTAACAGTAAAAAAATTTAATCCAAAGATTTTAAAAATCTTAAGACCGGCGTATCGGTATGTTGACAGGTCATACCGAAACTGAGGATCAATACGCCTAAGCTTTGTACCAAAACTATTAAGTATAAACCCAAGTTGAAGGTCATATCGAAACGGGGTGAGCCGTATTGAAACGATGTGTTCAATTGAAATTCCAGTAGCCAAATTTCATATTGAAACGTTATATGGCGTATCGATACGCCTGGGTGATTTGGTTAAGTTTGGCTTGAAAAACTTAGAAAATTTTGGGGTTTAAGTTTTGACTTTGAGTACTTAAAAATTTATTTATTTTGCAAATTGACCTTGAATAATTTGTTATATCAAAATCAAACATAGGTTTTACACCAAGGAAGCTTAAATTCTAAAAAAATCTGTTGAGATGATCAAACAATGGCAAATTAACCAAGAAGGGCTGAATTGGATATTTAAAATAATATGGGACAAGTTGGTAAAACTAAAAAAATGAAGACAAGACAATTTATAGTGGTTCAAGCTTAGAACAAGCTCTACATCCACTACCTTAGCTCCTACTAAGGATTTTCAACCAATTCACTAATGAATTCTTCCCCTTTTCTAGGATTAGGAGGAAACTGTTACAAGGATCAAATCTTTCTACCCAAAGCTTGATCAAAATCACTCTAACATGAAAGATTGTTGGAAAATGAAATAAACCTCAAAAGGTAGAATATTTGGCCCAAATTGCAAGTTTTTTCAACCCAAATTGATAAAAGATGAATACAATTGAAAATCACTCAATTTGGTACAAAGGTTTGACTCTAATAGCTCAAGAATGGATTGGATTTTTGCTTTGTTGTTGTGCACTTCTTCAATTGTTGTTATTGTAGCTTTAATGACTTGCTTTTATACCCTTTCATTGAATTCTAGCCGTTTGGGTGGTTGGCATCATCAATAGAGCCGTTGGGCTCTCTTTTTCCCACCATAAATACAGTTATGCAACAACCCGTATCGGAACACTCTGGCCCGTATCGATACATGTCTCAAAATAGAAAGAGTCGTTGTGTGTAATAAAGAAGATGTATCAAAGAACTCGAAGGCGTATCGAAACAGTTAGGGGTCGTATCGAAACAATTGTAGGTCGTATCGAAACGATATTGCTCACAATTGAATCTATCAAAATGTGTATCGAAACACCCAAGGGGTGTATCGAAACGAGTAACAAAATTTCAAATATTTTTAGATTCCAATAACTGGCAAGTAACGACCATATCATTAAATGCTCAGATTTGGAAAATCTTAACCCCCGTATCGATACGCTGAAGGCCGTATCAAAATTTTGTTAAAAGAACTAAATGCCAGATGAAGGTTGTATCGAAACAGACGAAGCTGTATCAAAACGACTGTATCGAAACATGAGCTTCCGTATCGAAACGAAAATTTCCAATAAGCTCTTAATTTCAAGCCGTATCGAAATGCCTGGGCGATTTTGTTAAATTTGACTTTAAAACACTTAGAAAATTTTATGGGGTTTAAGTTTTGACTTTAAAACATTTTAAGTCCAAAATATACTTGTCAATTGTGAGTCTTTTGAGTACTTAAAATTTATTTACTTTGTAATTTGGTCCTTAGACTATTTGTTATATCAAAATCAAACATTAGTTTTACAATCTCCCCTTTTTTGATATAACAAAACCAAGGTAAATTTTTAAGTGAACTCCCCTAAGTTTAAGCTAGCTTTTGAAAAAAAATTGGAAAAATTTAGCTTAACCCTTCTCCCCCTTTTTGTTAAATCAAAATCATAATAATTCAATGAGGAAAAAAGCAGTATTAAGCAAACAACTTAATTTTCATTAAGCATAAATGCATAATAGTTCAAAGCAAATGAGAATCCAAACTTAACTACTAAAAACATAATTCAAAAAGTAAGAAAGCAAAGCATAGGTCCTAAAAGGAAATAACATAGATAGGTGCATAAAAGAGAAATCCTAAATGATTTGATATGCAATGAGATGCAAAGGGCTACGGCTCGTCGTCATCTTCATCTTCATCTTCATCATTGCTTCGTCTAAATTGCCTCCACTCTCCATAAAAGTCGGTAAAGGAGATGTCCATCGATGTTTGTTGAGTTTCAACCAAAGTAAGTCAATTCTCAACACCAAGAACTCGCGCCTCCAAGGATGTGAAACAAGTGTCAATGGAAGCAAAACCGGAAGTCATAGAAGTATCCAACAGAGCAATGTTGGTTTGCAAGCTAGTGAATTACTCGGTGAGAAAAGTCATGAGAGCTTCATTGTTGGGCGGATCAACTTGAGCTTGAGGAGCCGCTGGAGGTTCGGGGGCCACAACTTAAGGAGAATTCTCAACATGAACCTATTCTCCATCAATGTAGTGAAATTTGCAACGAATAAAAGTTCTCTCATCAATAGGATCCTTGAGAGATTCTGGAAAATCAAAAGAGTAATTGATCCCCAATTTTGATAACATATAACTCAACGCGGTTCCATATGTGAATGAAGAGATAAAATCTGAGTTACGATTTTGGATAAGATACACGATCTCGATAAACATGATTTGGCAAAGATTTGGTTGTCGTTCTTCACGAAAGCAATGAAGCCAAAAATCATCAGCTTGACAAATGTGTGAGAACTTACCTTCGGATAGACGAAACCACCAAGAGATCATGAGGTGAAGAATACGATCATGAGCATCAAAGACCGTAACGGAGCCACCGAGGGTATGTCCTAAAGAGTTTTCATCCGAAATACCCGTATCTTCAAACCCAAAAACATTGACTAAAGCTTGAGGATCAATCTGAAACTTCTTCCCCGTTAAGTAGGATTCTATAGAAACCACTTGAGCGATCGACATTGGAAATACATCGGGCATTGGCATAAAAGAGAAGCACCATGTTGCGATACAAAATCCTGAGTATGCTCAAAATGGTTACGAAATTCCAACGCCTTAATAAATAAAGATAATGAAATTTAAAACATTTAGAATCCAAAAAGGGCATAGAAGTAACACGCTCACGTCGAATTTGATGATCTTGGAAAAATTTGAAGTTGTCGTGGGCTTCATTGGTTCAAAGACTTTTTGAAAAAGGAGAGTGAGGTTGGGACGATGGGTGTCTGCATTGATGTTTGAACTTCCCCCGACCTCATTAGTTCTTGACCTCTTCCTAGGACCCATATTCAAGATCTGAAAAACAAACCAATGTACAAAACACATGTAAGCATAAATCAACCAAATTCAATTCAATAGAAAATCCAATATTCAAGGTATTGATAAAAAAATTACAATATAGTTTAAAAACATATACAAATATAAAAAGAATTTTTGGTAGAAAGAAATTCGGAAAATAGTTTAGAAAAATATACAATATATTTTTATATTCGAATAAAAAATCTTATGTTTTGAAAGATTTTTTTGCAAAATCTTCAAAACCCATACTATATGTATATTTTATATACAGAAATTACTTAAAAACAATATAGAATTTGAAACGAAATTGAAAAGAAAAAGAAATAGTTTTATACCTTGAGATGAGATTATGGATGAATGGATGGATGATAATGCACCAAATTGATGAATCTCCTTAGACTTGATTTGATAATCAAAAGCCCTCAAAGATTTGCGTGAAAAACAAATGGATTTGATGAGTATTTATAAGAGAAAAATCTAGGGTTAGGGTTTTGAAAGAATTTGAATTTAATTAAAGTTGGTTGGAAGTTGGAAACCCTTTTAATGACCCATTTAAGCTGTTGCGGCTACGCGTATCGATACGCCACTTGGTGTATGGAAACAAGTGTACCGGTACACTTAAAAATTGTACTGAAACACGAGTTCGTATCGGTACAGGTGTAAACCGTACCGAAACATTATCGACACTCGTATCGAAACGCTTCCTAGCCGTTTCGATACAGATTTTGTCAGAAACAAGTTTGTGTATCTTTCCAAGAGCCCATATCGAAACACCTTTACTTTTTTTGATACGCTCTAGCTAGAAAATGCATTCTTGGCAAGAAATACAGAACCAATATCGAAATGCCTTCATCCGTTTCGATACACTTGTGCCAGAAAATGCATTTTGGGCAACAAAGAGTTCCAAATTCGATTTCAATTGAATCTAAATGCATGAGTATGATGTATGAGCAACATGTATGGACTAAAAACAGACACATACTCCCCCTAGAAACAAGAAAAGATGCCTCAAGGGGAAAAACCACATTAGCATGGCAATCACATAAATCCAAGAAAATTTTTTACCTTAAAAGGCTCTAAAGGGTCAAGAAAGGCTTGTTAGACCTAACTCTCTCCTAAAGGTCCAAAAGTGCTCTTTGTCTAGAGGTTTGGTAAAGATATCCGCTAATTGGTTCGAGGTGTCAACATACTCTAGAACTACATCTTTCTTCCAGACATGATCTCTAATGAAATGATGTCTTATTTCTATGTGTTTGGTTCTAGAATGTTCGATGGGATTCTTGGTGACACATATGACACTAGTATTGTCACACCTAAGGGGTATGATACCTACATCAACTTCATAATCTAGAAGTTGTTGCTTCATCCAAAGGACTTGAGCACAACCACTTCCGGCCGATATGTATTCCGCTTCAGTGGTAGATAAGGGTTCTCTATTTTGTTTCTTAAAGAACCAAGATATGAGCATACTACTTAGGAATTGACATGTTCCGGAGGTACTTTTTCTATCTATTTTACATCCCCCATAATCCACATCGGAGAAAGTATGTAAGACAAAGGATGAGTCTCTAGGATACCATAGACCTTAACAAGGCGTGTCTTTAAGTTATCTAAAGATTCTTTTAACGACTATAAGGTGTGATTCTCTAGGACTAGCTTGGAACTAGCACATAAGCAAACACTAAACATAATGCCAGGTCTATTTGCGGTAAGATAAAGCAAAGAGCCAATCATAAAACGATAAAACTTTAAATCAACACAGTTACCTCCTTCATCTTTGTTAGGCTTAATAGAAGAGCTCATTGGAGTGGCTTGAGGCTTCACATTCTCCAAGCCAAACTTCATGAGTATGTCCTTGATGTACTTAGCTTGATTGATGAAGATGACATCCTTCCTTTGTTTTATTTGGAGTCCCAAAAAAAATGAGAGCTCCCCCATCATGCGAATCTCGAACTCACATTGCATTAACTTAGTAAACTCTTGGCAAAATAACTCATTAGTAGAACCAAATATAATATCATTAACATAAATTTGAACTACTAAGATGTCTTTGCCATTTCTTTTAATGAAAAGTGTAGTCTCCACCTTGCCTTTTTTCAACCAAAAAGTTTGAAAGCCTTTCATACCAAGCTCTAGGAGCTTGTTTCAAACCATATAAAGATTTAGTTAGCTTAAAAACATGGTTTTGGAAATTATAGATCTTCAAAATCGAGTAGTCGTTCAACATACACTTCTTCATTTATAAAACCATTTAAAAACGTGCCTTTGACATCCATTTGAAAAAGTTTGAATTCGTTAAAGCATGCAAATGGTAGAAGCATCCTAATTGCTTCCATACTAGCTACGGATGCATATGTTTCATCGAAATCAATTCACTCTTCTTCAGTGTAACCTTGAGCAACAAGCCTAGCCTTGTTCCTCACTATGTTACCACTCTCAACTAGTTTGTTTCTAAACACCCATTTAGTCCTTATAGTATATTTATTACTAGGCCTCTCAACTAATGTCCAAACTTTACTTTTCTCAAATTGATTTAGTTCTTCTTTTTTGAGAAAATATTTTGATATAACAATTATGTAACACCCTAAATCCTAGACTAGAAGTATTGGAGCCAAATGCCTAAGTAGCTAATTCAATTGGATTTGTAATTAGACTAATTAGATAAATCAATGGCTTAATTGAAAGAATGAATAACTTGAGTGATCAATTTGCCATGACCATTTCGAATAGAAATGAAAAGAAGGAGAATGCATGCTAAATTCTCTATTTCCTAAGTTTACCCTTAGTTAATTCCATGATTAAAAGAATAATTAGGGACACTTTAGATAGTTCATCACTCCACTAATTTGTGGATATCCACCATGGTCATCTTCATTCCTTTCTTTCTATGCTTACCGAATTGAGAGAGAGAACAATAATGAGAGAAAGAGTTTTGAGAGAAAACCATAGCTAAGGGTGAATTCAAGCCTGCATGCTTAAAGGATTACAATTGGAAATCAAATTCTAAGAAGCAATGTAAGCTTATCTCTCCATGACCGACTGAATCATGGTTTATTCATTGTTTTAATTTATGTTTTTAATGATTGAAATTGTTTGATTGTTGCTGAAAATTTATGTTAGAATGATATATTAATTTTGCATAAATTTTGAGTACTAGAAATTGGACTAAAATCAAGGGAAAAGTTAAATTGAAGACTTGTTAGATTGAAATTGCTAGATTTAAAGGTCATGGTTTGTCCTAGTGAACTTGTTGTCAAATAAGTGTATAGGGACTGGAATTGGAACTTTTGATAATTAAAGGATTGAAATAAATGAACCAAGGACTAAAAAACTAATATATGAGAACAAGGGAAAACAAGATAAATGATAACTTAAAGTACTAGAATAAAATGAATTGAATTAAGTATGAAGAAACTATGAATTAGAAATTTGATCTGGTGAATATGCCCAGAAAGTTCTGTTATGGGCAGTAACTTTGAAAATTTACTATAAATTGTAGGAATTTAATTTTAAGCTGAAATTTTGATAATATGAACTTTAATATGTTTATTTTCAGTAGGATTAAACGGAGTTGAATTTTGGACTGTGTATTAAAATCTAGAAGTGAAAATGTAAGGACAGTACAAACTATTTGGAATTGTAAATTCTTTGTCTTTGAGCTAAAAACTGTATTGATCTAGAGAGGCTAAAAACACGATCCATACATGGTTGAATAGATAATTGAATTAGCTTTCCAACGGTGTAAGATAATTGAAATTCTGACGTGTAGATTAAAAGTTATGGACAATTTAGTATGCAGTGTGCAAACTGCTAGGGCAAAAAAACAGTTTAGGGGTTATAGTGAATTTATGCTTGATTGAATGAGTTGCTTGATGAATTGTGTACTAACATGCTCTTTTATATGTCTGTGAATGGCTTACTAGAGCAAAGAGTAGAGGCAGTAAAGTTGGGCACTCAAAGGATAGGCAAAAGGGCATACATATACAAGATTAAGCTTGAAGTGTTGTGGGTGTAGTTAATCTTAGGGTTGGGACTTAGGTCCTAACCAAAATCAGCATGCCTACTTATTTGCTCATACCTTATGCATGAAATGAATATAAGTATTATTGGTAATTGATAGTAAAGGGAAGAAATGACTAATACAAGATTGATAAGCTAATGATTGAATAACAAAGTTTAAAAATAGAATTGAATGGAATGTATCTACTTGTGATGCTTGATTAATTCGATTGGTATGGTGTTTGAATGCTATGGTGCAATGCTTGATTAATTCGGTTGGTATGATGTTCGAATGCTATGGTGCAATGCTTGATTAATTCGATTGGTATAATGTTGAATGTTATGGTGCAATGTTTGATTGATTCGAATAGAATGGTGCTTGAATGCTAATATGCAATGTTTGTGATTTATTTGATCACTCGAGAAATTGACTAAGAGTTATATGACTTAAATGCTTAAAAAGGGAATTGATCTTGGAATGATTGTTGCTTAATCACTTGACGTGTATTGTTTGCAAATAAAAGACTCAATAATCCCTTGGTTATTAGTTGGTCTTAGGTAGAACGACATGCCTTAGAGTCTAGAGCTCGATTTGTTATGGTACTTTGTGTACATGTTTGTTTGTTGTTGAAGACACATTTTGTTAGATACCTTGGGTATCATATTGCTAGGTAATTTGTGTACCCTTTTGTATGGTGTAGTAGACACCTTCTTGTTCTGGTACTTTGTGTACCTGCTTGTCCTGGTACTTTGTGTACCTGCTTGTGACTTGATTACCTAGTCCTACTATTTACCAAGGCAAAACCGATTAATAAGCTTGTAATAAGACATGCTAACATGAGTACTGAATGAACAAAATGACTCTTGCTATTGAGCTTCTTGTGAAATGAAATTATATGATTGAAATGATGGGAATGCCATCTCGAATTGTTCATGCTTAAAAGATAAGTTACATGGTAAAATGAACCCTATTAAAATGAGTCAAGATAATATCTTGCTTGGATTGTTTTGATACATGCCTTGTTGCGTGTAATAAGTGCTACGCAATTGTGCAAATATACACGTCGCAATTAATAAAATGATATGAGTATCGAGTATCGTCTCCATAGGGATTGGTTTGGGTAACTTTGCTTAAGTTATTGCACTGTAGAAAATAAAAACACAAATAGGTTATAGGAAGAGTTCTAACTAACAAGTAAACTAAAGAACAATAAAAGTAAAAGATAGAGAAAATCAAATAAGTGAGAAGAGTAGGCCAGGTTATTGTGAATTTGAGGAGTGATAGTTGAATGGATCGTCTCGGTTTTTAAAATGCAACGAACACTGAATTGCCTCGGCAATGACCAAAGCTACTACCATGACAATGAGTTAAGTAACTGCCTCGACAATCCCTTGCTTGGGTAGCAACCAACAACATCAAGGTTCGACATAACGTTCTTCAATGATTTCTTCTTATCCATAAGTCGAAACTTTATCAATGTACAAGCCTTGATAATACCTCCCAGCGTGAACCAAGGCTGAATGTCAACCGATCTTACACCTCTCTTAGCCGTTGAAATTCGTACTTATTCCTAAGCTGAATTAGTCTTTGCCGATTTGGGAAAAAACCATGCTTATTCGTTTCTTGAATCTAACTCTCCCGATATTAGATAAATGGATTTAATCACATTTTCCTCTCTCGATTCAATCGCAAGTAAAGATAAACACCAAGAATAAGTAAACCTTGAACTTAAATTGCATGACAAAAACCTAAACAAATCTAAACGTTTATCAAAACCACAAACCCAAAATAACTCAAGCTAAACAAGTAAGTTCATGGCTGGGTTTTGAAAGATATACAAAGAATAATTCCCTAGCATAAATCTAACCGATACAAAGAAGAAAAAGATGAAGAATTCGAGCAACCCCCTTGTTTCTTTCTCTCCAATCGACTCTCCTTGAAGTTGACGGCTTGGCCTTCTTTATATAGGAGATGGCTATGTCAAAGTCTTTCTTTAGAAGGAAGTTAAGTTGGAATTAAATTGAATAAAAGAAATATTAAATTTCTTTTAATTTTATTCCAACTAAAACTCCTATTTTCTTGGGATTTAATCTCTTTTTGACCTCTTCATGAATATCCAAGCTTCGATCTTCATGCAAATTATCTCTAATAATTCGGCTATTTACGCTCTTCAAGTCGCCTACCACTTTGCTTTTTTCTCCCTTGTCGAAAATTGCCTGGGATTTGCTTCGGCAATAAATTGCCTTGGCATTGCCTCGACAATGGCTCGGCATAGTTCGACGCAACAATGACCTGGTGGTGGTCTCTCAATCGTCTTCGCTCGGCCAAGTGTGCTCAACATCACTCGATCGTCTCTGCTCGGTCAGGATCACTTGGCAGGGTTCGGTAATGAATTGCCGCGACAATACTTGTCTGGGCAATTAACTTGCACACATCGAAACATATACCAGAGCATCACCTTTTATACCAAATAAGCAATTAAAGATAATCAAGCATGGCAAGGAAGAAAACAATGCAAATATGCATGAATGACTAGATATGCAACCTAAGTGAGCCTAAGTCTAACAATAATTGAGATGAAAAATGATAGAAAATTAGTACTTTTACACACTTAACACATGCCTACTATTGCTTGTTTGTTTACTTGAAATTGTGAATTGGCTATCTGCTTGATTGCTTAATGTCACGCCCCATCCTTAAGCACCGAGGCCAACCGAGGCCAAATGAAGAGCTTTGGGCGTGCACAATGCACCCATTGGTGTTTTAAGGCAAAGCATGAGCCAAGGAAGGTCCTAGAACGCCCCAGAGAGGCCTACAACTCTCTTTCAACGTCTCCACAAGGTTTTAGGAGGTTCCAGGAAGCTCTACAACCATCTAGGCCCACCCAAAAGGACCTAGAAGGCTCGGAAAGCATCAGGACAACTCTGGAAGGCTTGAGACTAGTCTGGACACCTCCGGAACATTCTAGAAGACTATAGACAAATGTAGAACTATACGGACAACTCTAGAATAATCTAGAATATGATAGAGCTTTTAGACCATTTAGGATAATACTAGATAAGTATGAAATTATCTAGATATTCCTAGGTGTTGTAAGATATTTTAGGAGGCGAAACAAGGACCGTTGGATCGAATAGATCCTAGCCGTCCATTGAGGAGGTGGGATCTTATAAATAGGGCCACCCCTCCAATTTGTAACACATCCCATAAATCCTACAATTCACATAAGTTCTCTCTTGTAAAGCTTTCCTAAGTGTACAATACAAGGTTCTTTTCCTTGTAACTCTCTTGCCTTCTCCATTCTCGTGTGTGTTTAGACATAGCATTCACGTGGGAAAGGCTTGCCAACATTGTGTCGGGAGTGTTAGCGTCGCACAGATTGGTTTGAGAGAATAAGTCCATGACATTAAGCTTGCTTACTTGGATAATGCTTGAAAACTAGCTAGGTCTTGACTTTGCCTTAATTGAAGCCTAGCTAAGTTGGAATTGATTAAAATGAAAAGATAACTCATAAAGCTAATAACCTTGAAAACTTACTAGTTATAGGAACTACCTCACTAAGTACCTTGTGTACTTACCACTCTCGTTTTCCTTCTTCCTAAATCTCAGGTCTAGATTGATCGGAAGCTAGCCTTCCTCGAGCTTGAAGTAGTACACAAGCAAAAGTTTAAAGTATGCAGTGATATCTTTTTGTAGAACTCCTAGATGGTGGCCTTAGTTGTGTCTAACTTGATAGTTCATGTATTTGGCTTATGTAAGCATGTATGAAACGGATACGCATGGTTTTTATCCCAATCGGTGAAAACTAATTTGGCTTAGGGATAAATGTGAATTTCAACGGCTAAGAGAAGCATAATATTGATTGGTGTTCACCCTTGGTTCACGCCAAAAAGTATTGTCAATGCCTGTATATCAATAGTGTTTCGACTTAGGGATTAGGAGGAGCCATTGAAGAACGCTTTGCCGAAACTTGAAGGTTGTCGCTCGATTGCCCAGGCAGTACTTGTTGTCTTTCCCGCTACAGTAGCTTTTGTGACACCTCCTCGCCCGGGTTAGGAGCAAGGAGCATCTGGAAACATATTATTTAAAACATAACAGAATAGAGGGCCAATTTAAAAAAAATTTTCTAATAGGAGAAGATCTAACCGAGCTTGTAATGATCTCAATTCAAAACTAATAATCAATTCAAGGCTAATTTAAACTTTTTAGTAAACCAATTCGATTATTAATCTAACTGAACTTTCAGTGATTATCACTACATAGGTTATAATGTTCGAACAATAACTGAAAATTCTTTTAAAGTTCTAGCTCAATTAGATTTAATTCAAAACAACCAACTTAGTCCAATTATACAATAATACTCTAGTCTTCTCTCATAAACATTCAGCTCTCAAAATTGTCTTTATAATAATTACTAAAGTTCACAATTGGACAATTAGATAACTTAACAACAGATTCAAGCTTTCACAACTAATCCAAATTTATGTATATTTGGATTCCCATCCATACCATCATTCGTACATCATAGGGTAGGAGGCTAACCTGGCTATGGATTATATTTACATACATAACCTATATACAACAAAATATTTACCATGCCTCTGTCCAAAACACCATGAGATTAACATTTATAAACTCATGGTATTCAAAAAGGATATCATCTAAGTCATCAATACACACACCTTAGAAAAAGCCTAAGAACCATCCTAATGCAAAGAACTAGGACTAAAATTCAAGAACCTAGGCCACCAACAATTAGCAAGACATAACCAAAGCATGCCATACTTTCAAGGTCTTCATCACTTGTATATATTTAGCTCCAAGGGGTTGAGTAGCTCTAAGCAACAAATCTTGAGTTTTGGGAAGAATAACAAACAAGAGTGATCTGTACATAGAAGTACTTAGTGAGGTAACACATAATTTCCAAGTTTCAAATTTGGTTATTAGAAGTTGTTCATTCACATAATCCAACATTTCTATCATTCAATTCATATCATACAAGGGTCACTTATACTCAATTCATTCCATATCAAACAAGAAACACACATGCTCAATTCGACTATAGTAAACAAGTGTCAATTATGCTCAAATCGATCCCTAACAAAGAAATATCAATCATGCTCAATTCAATTCATAGCAACATATATCATTTATGCTCAATTAGATTCATAGCAAACAAATACCACAATGCTCAATTCGATTCATAGCAACAATTATCACAATGCTCAAATAGGCCTTGGTACCTAGTTAATTCAAGGTATTCGAGTCGCATAAATCAAGTCGATACATAAAGTATCTTAACAAGAAGGTGCCTTCTACACCCAAGCAAGTCGGTACACAAAGTACTTATCAAGTCGATACACGTGGTATCTAGAAGGAGGTGAATGCATCACCGAACAAGATGGTACACTTAGTACTTAACAAGTCGAGCTCTAGACTCTAGGCATGTCGTACCACCTAAGAACAACTAGAACCAAGTTCTTTATGATTCTTAATTTTGAAGTTTTTCTCCATTCAATTAATTATCAACGATAAGCAATACAAGCAAATAGCACAAACAATTAAATCTTAAATACATAAACTTGTTTCAATCGAACAAGAATGTAATTCCAATTCTTTAGTTTCATTTAACAAACATGTTAATACATGATTATTCACAATCCAAGAGGCAATTATATCATTTCGATATACCATGCATCAATCTAAACTCAATTGAACACATAACAACAATTCTAGCATCCAAGCCATTGGATTACCTACATAGGTATATGTACTCCAAATTAAGCTCCAAATTCTAGCAACCATATAACAATTTCATAACTCCTCATTACTGGATCAATAAACATCAATTCATGCAAAACAACATAGAGATTACAAAATACACTACTCAATCCATATCCACAAGTTTCAATCAAAGTATCCAATTATTAATTTAAGTTATTCTTCCCTAGTTACCATTACATATGAATTAGTCCAATTTCATGGCAAAGACAATATCAAATGTTTGATTGGTTAGAACCTAAGTTCCAACCCTAGGGAAGATTACACTCACTATTCTTTCTAGCTATTCTTGAGTTTTAATGCCTTTGAGTGTGTCCCTTTGTTGGCCTAATGAAGTTCCTTCTTCGATTCCCTCTCTTCTTTACTCTAATCAAACACATATCATACATAAAACATTGGTTAACATCCAATTAAATAGAATGATCTTGATTTATTAAACACCGATTACTACATTTCTAAACCATGTCTTGATTTGGATAGATTGTATACCCTCTAATGTTCTGTTCATATCTTTCAATCCGTAAGTCGAAATCACGATTATTATATACCTTTAGAAAGCTTACATAACTGAATTTACAACTATGTATGGCTTGCATTCTAATTATTTCCCAATTGAAGCAGTTTATTCGAAAAAGTTAGGCCAAAACAATGTTTCAAAACAGTCCCTGAAATTAAAAGCATACTTGAATGGTTCGATTGATCTAAATTTCATATTGATTCAGTTAAATTGTGTTTATAATGCAAAATTACATATTTCAATTACAATTCTTACATCACTCTAACCAAATTTTTCCAGCATTGTACTCAACTCAAAACATCATGAGAGAATTGGCATTTCAAGATCTATGGTTAGAATTGGACATAACTTGGAGTGAAGAGCTTACCAAACTTTCTCTTCTAAATTTCCAAGCTTAATTTCCACTTAATGCAAGAAGAAAATGGATGTTTTCCATAGCTAATGTTGCGTGTAATAAGACTATCGCAAATAGTGCAAGTGTACACGATGCAAAGTAGTAAAGTGATACTAGAGTATCAGATATCGTCTCCACAGGGACTGGAAATGACTCTATCCTTAAATTGCTGCACAAGAAAAAGAAATAGTTTAAATGATTGTTTGGAGAAATCTTGAGTAATAACTAAAGTAAAAGATAAGATAATCAGATTAAGAGAATAGGCCAGTATTGATTTGCTCAGTAGTGCAAGTGTTGCACTATTCCATGGAACTTCTGTTGTTATGTCGTCGTGCCTGTCGCGGCAGCACCTGTCGCAGCAGAGGTCTGTTGATGTCACTACAGCGATCAACAACTCCGTACTTCAAGTTTGGAAAGAATCCCTGTTATGAGTTGCCCTATCCCTAGGCCCAAGTTCTGTTGATGAACACGTCTTGGATGATACCTCCCGACGTGAATCAAAGGGTGAACACCAATGTTTGTGAATTCTTCTTTAGCCACTTAACCTTGTACTTATCCCTAAGCCAAGATGGTTTAACCATAAACTGGAAAACACGTATTTACTCATTTCGAATGCTCAACTCTCCCAATATCAAGCAAATAGATAATCTCAGAATGCTTTTTCGATGCTCTTATGAGATGTTGAAGACCAGAGTAAATAAACTTGAAGTTTTATTACTTGAACAGAAAAATCCTAAGAACAATACAATCCTTAAAACTACTTTACAAGATCAACCCTTAGCCATTGGGGGAGTTTAGAACATGATGGAGAGAGAGAAACGACTAGGGTTTTGGGGGAAGACGGCTAGGAGCTAGATATCCCTCACTAGGTCGAATTACATGCCTTTATATAGGCATTGGGTCCAAGTTTTCTAATATGACAAGAATACAAGTACAAATTAAAGTACAACTCTATTAAAGACTAAATCTTCTGAGTAGATGTCTTTAATTCGTCCTCTTTTCTTGCTTTGACGTTCTTCCTTGAACTTTGGGCCTGACCTTTCTTCTGCTTCAGGGCTCAAAAAAATATAGGAGTGATCCACGACAGACCGGCTCAAAATCCTCCATTTGTCATGCTCCACTTTACTTTTCCACCTCAGTGTCCTACTATCGTCATTGCTGCCACGACAAATGTCACGACGGACGATGCTCTCTGTCCTTTAACTCCAGCTCTGTAACTCGCCTCTGTTCCTTTGCTGCCCTGGATGCTGCTGCTGCAGATACCTGCAAAAGTGACCAAATTCAGCAGCATCTATGCAATTTTTATCTAATTGTAATGTGTATGCAAAAATCTATCCTAAATGCGGTAAATCATGCTTGAGTGCAGCAAAAATATGAGTAAATGAGGGGTAAAATATAGAACTTTTATGCACTCAGCACACCCCCAAACTCAAGTTGATGCTTGTCCTCAAGCAGATGCAACCTGACTAAGAATGAGAAACTCTTTGCCTTGGCTTAATTCAGTGAACTATCATTACCTACAGCCCCTTCACTATCACGAGCAGTACCTTTTAGGTTGTTATGGGTTATCCAGAACCATGCTATAATTCTTGTGTAAATGTGTGCAAGTTTTGTGAACAAATATGTGCCTAGACTCTTTTAGCAACTAGAATAGTTATGCTACTCACTTGATTTTTATGCCAAACTAATTTTTTTCTTGGAGGCAATTCTTAGGCTTCTTTAGTTTTTTCGAATTTAGACTAAAGTTTTTCTTATTTTGTTTTTACTAGAGCCTGTTTTGGGCACCTCTAGCTATCTTCCTAGAGCTAGTGTTAGGCACCTCTAGGGGTACTGAGTCTAAGTTTTTTTTTCTTTTATTCTTTTTCCTAGAGCTAGTGTTAGGCACCTCTAGGGGCAACTCAAGTGGTTAAGCTTTTCTTCTCTAGTTCACTAACAGTAGTCTAGACAACATATAAGTCACAAAAGTGTTTTTGAAGTTCATAACTATAGCAAGACTCTAAATAATTCCTAAACCATCCTAAAGGCACTGTCACGATAGAGATTGTCGCGGCAGGTAAGTGTAGTTCAGAGACTTAAGCCAAATTTTTATTTTTGTTTTTAATAGGATTTTTTGACACAAAAAAATACCTAAGATAAGACACGAATTAAAAAGTTCATTTAAATAACAGAGGGCTGCCTACCCCTAAACTCAAGGGTTGCATTGCCCTCAATGCATGACAACAAAATAAAATGAAAAACAAGAAAAAGAAAGCATCACAAATAGATAAAATAAACATCAGAAACAACATAAAAGAAAAACACTTAAGTTGATGAGCTGTCGTCGCTGCTACTGCTGATGTAGAGCTACCGACGGGCAGTTACCTTGATGGCAGAGGTTGGCTTGGGCCTGGGAGATGGTGAGGCTACCTTCTTTTTGGCATCTCGAGGTGGCTGGACTTGGGTAGGTGAGATCTTTGGGGCCTTGTCAAGGACCTCGAGTTCGTCATCACTGCTGCTGTTGCTGCTACCGTCTGATCTGTTGTGGCAGGGTCTCACAACAGTTTCATTCAGCCTCTTCTTCTTCATTGGAGGGAAGTCTTTGTCTAGTTCCCATACGACAAATTGCTCCAAGTCAGAGTCATCCTGCCAGACTAAGGATGAGGAGAAACCTTCAAAGTACTTTGGCTTGATCTCCGGTAGTGGTTCCTTCCGTTTTTCTCCTCGGGGAGTAGCAGATCGCCTGTCGCCATCTTCAGTCGTGGCAGATGGTGTGGTGGAGGTAGCAGTGGGCGTTCTGGGGCTGACATCAGGTGTAGGGGTGGCCAGAAGATCTTCTGGGAAAGAGGGAAACTGCACGTTGGGATGATTTAAATCAATTTTAATGAAATTTACCGTGGCAGTAGTGAAATCCCTCATAAATCTCGTGAAGCCCATCTGCTGTTCCTCCATATTCTCCAACATGTGCAGGATTTGGTTGGAGGTGCTTGTCGGATGTGTGGCCTCGGTCTGCTCCGGCTCTACCGCGACAGGCTCTATGGAGTCAGGCTCTGCTTTTGGTTCTGTCATGGCAAATGGATCCACATAGGCCAAGGGGGTTGCTGGCTTCAGCTTCATAAGGTTGTATATGTTTTGTTGCATCCATCCCTTGCCTTGGACTTTGACATCTTCATCGATTTTGGCACTTTATTGGCCCGACAGAGAGAGGTGATGAGGTAGGGGAAGAAAATGGGGTCCATTGGTCTGAGTGCACACTCAAAAATGCCTTCGAGGATATATCTGCCAACGTTGATCTGCCTCTCGTTGATGATTGATTGCATGAGGGCGAGTCTCTGCTGGTCCACTATGGTGTTGTGCGAGGTTGGCATAAGGCGTTTCTTCACAAAATGGTTCCAGAGTTTTCCTGTCGGTTTGAGCTGGGTCCTTCGCACTGTCCATCTATCCTTGGGATCATCGTTCCATTGGGTGTCTGCTTCTGTCAAGTCTGCCATGATAGCATCATAGTCTGCCGGCGACAAACTGTTGACAAACCTCCTATGTGCATCTTCCTTTATGCCCCATAAATACCATACAATGTGTTGATGTAGGCTGGTTCAAGGGAGATTTCCTTACCCTTGACAGTCACTGTCGTGGCATCTTTGGAGGGGATGGCAATATAGAATTCTCGGACCAAAGTGACGTTCATCTCCTCTGGTTGGACGGTGAACATCTACCATTTGAGGGCAATAATTTTCTTGAAGATGAAACCTTCGAGCCCTAGGTCTCTCGTGTTTGTGGTGTATGTGAAACCTCTCTCTTCCCACATCTCTCGTTTCTAGAATGAGCCATAGTATCTCTTCTCCAAGTCTGCCGATGCGAACTGTCTGGGGATTCTGCTATGGCTGGGTGTAGATACTGCCATGGCAGAGGTGTAGGCAGCACTTCTTCGGGTTGATCGAGTAGTCATTGTAAGGAAACTATGAAAGATGAAAGAAAATTTTTGAGAGCTAAAATTCTTGAGAGCAAAGTAAGAGAATGAGAATGAGGTGAAAATGAAATGGAAGTAGAGGTTTATATAGAACGGGATTTTCTACCCGTTAGAACTGTAACGGGTGGCGCAAATAACGGGGCCAGCTGTCACGCGGTTTCTTGACGCGTCTGTCACGCGTTTTCGTGTCTACTGTGCGTCTGTTACGCGTTTCCATGTCTGTCGCGTCAGCTCCGTGACAAGCTGTATTTTCTGTGTCTGCCGCGACAGCTGGTAACAGGCTGTCCCGACAGGTTTGTTCCATTGGGCCTTATGGGCTGTTGTGAATGTGGTGGGTTGGTTCATTTCTCATCTTTGCTTTGCTTTCTTTAGTTACCTGAAAACTAAAATAAACAATAAATTAAAATCTCATTTCCTAAAAATAAATAAATAAACTAAGAAAATAAAATAAAACTAAGTTAAATTAGGGATGCCTTGAGGGGCATCTCCTAAAGTAACTACTTCCTGCATCCTTGGGGCTTCAGTCTCCTGATAGTGCTTTAGCCTTTGTCCATTAACTTTGAATTGGTGCCGATCCCTGATTGATCTGATTGTAATGACACCATGAGGAAAAACTTGGACTACTTGGAAAGGGCCAGACCACCTAGATTTAAGCTTCCCTGGAAAGAGCTTCAACCTAGAATTGAACAACAACACCTTCTGCCCTGGGCAGAACTGTCGTGGCAGCAGTTTTTTGTCATGCCACTTCTTTGTTTTTGTCCTTGTAGATCTTGGCGTTGTCGCAGGCCATGGCTCGAATTTCTTCAATTTCATTCAAGTCTAGTAGCCTTTTCTGCCTTAGCTTGTCCCAGTCTATGTAACTGTCTTGATAGCCCAATATGCTTTGTGTTCTATCTCGACAGGCAAATGGCAAGTTTTCCCGTAGATGAGGCGGTAGGGTGACATTCCCAATGGTGTTTTGAATGCAATCCTGTAGTCCCAGAGTGCATCATTTAGGTGAAGAGACCAGTCCTTTCGAGTTGGTTTTACCATCTTCTCTAGGATGTTCTTCACTTCTCTATTTGAGATTTCGGCTTGCCCATTGGTTTGGGGGGTGATATGCTGTTGCAATTCGATGCTTTACTCCGTATTTATTTAGTGCACTAGCAATTACCCTGTTGTCAAAGTGCCTACCCTCATCACTAATGATCGCCTTTGGGATGCCAAACCTTGAGAAGATATGCTTGTGAAGAAATATTTGCACGGTCTTGGCATCGTTCTTTTGAGTGGAGATAGCTTCTACCCACTTAGACACATAGTCTACTGCCAGCAAGATGTATAAATTCCCACAGGAGGCTGGGAATGGCCCCATGAAGTCGGTTCCCCAAACATCAAAGATTTCGACCTTAAGAATGTTTTGTAGTGGCATTTCATGCCTTCTAGATATGTTTCCAGTCCTTTGGCATTTATCACAGCTCTTGTAAAAAGCTTGTGCGTCCTTGAACAATGTAGGCCAATAGAAACCAGATTGTAGAACCTTGGCAGCAAATTTATTTCCTCCTAAGTGTCCTCTATAAGGGGCAGCATGGCAGTTGTGAAGCACTTCTTTCTATTCCTCTTGTGGTATGCATCTCCTGATGATCTGATCTGCACAGTGCTTAAAAAGAAGAGGTTCATCCCAATAATAATGTTTTGCATCATTTTGGAACCTCTTTCTATCTTGATAATTAAGCTCAAGAGGTAATAACCCACTTACAATGTAATTGACAATGTCAGCATACCAAGGGGTTTCAGAAAGCTTACCTGCCGCCATGGCTATCGCGGCAGTGCTGGTGGCAGTAAATAACTGCTCGTCTGGGAAAGTTTCCAGTATGTTGGTCTTGTCTTTCTCTTGATTCTTTCCCATCTCCAGTCTTGACAAGTGATCCGCTACTTGGTTTTCTGTCCCCTTTTTGTCCTTGATGTCAATGTCAAATTCTTGTAGCAGCAGAATCCAACGTATCAATCTTGGCTTGACATCCTTCTTGGTGAACATATATTTGAGTGCTGACTGATCTGTATAGACCACCACTTTTGTTCCAAGTATATATGGTCGGAACTTGTCAATTGCAAACACCACTGCGAGTAACTCCTTTTCTGTTGTGGTGTAGTTTATCTGGGCATCATTTAGAGTTTTGCTGGCATAGTAGATCACATGGAAGAGTTTCTCCTTCCTCTGCCCTAGTGCTGCCCCAAAAGCATAATCACTGGCGTCACACAGTATCTCAAATGGTAGGCTCCAGTCTGGTGGCTGCACTATTGGGGCCGTTACCAGCTTTTCCTTCAGTATTTTAAATGCTTCGGTACATTTACTATTAAAGTTAAAGGTACGATTCTGTTCCAATAGGAGACACATGGGTTTAGTAATTTTCGAGAAATTGGCAATGAATCTTCGATAAAACCCTGCATGCCCTAAGAAACTTCTTATTCCCTTGACTGTGGTGGGTGGCGGCAATTTTCAATAACTTCGATTTTAGCTCTGTCTACCTCTATGCCACGACAGCTAACCTTGTGTCCCAACACTATGCCCTCGTCCACCATAAAGTGGCATTTATCCCGGTTTAAAACAAGGTTTGCCTATTCACATCTTTCAAGCACCTTCTGTAAATTGCCTAGGCAACGGTCAAAACTGTCTCCAAAGACGGAAAAGTCATCCATGAAGATCTCTAGGAAATCCACCACCATGTCGGAGAATATTGCCATCATGCACCGTTGGAAGGTTGCTAGTGCATTGCAAAGTCCAAATGGCATTCTTCGAAAGGCGTACGTGTCGTATGGGCATGTGAAGGTTGTTTTTTCTTGGTCCTCCGGTGCTATTGCAATTTTATTATAACCTGAGTAACCATCAAGAAAACAATAGTAAAGCTTCCCCGCTAATCTATCTAACATTTGATCGATAAAGGGTAAGGGGAAGTGGTCCTTCCGGGAAGCTTTATTAAGCTTCTGGTAGTCCATACAAACCCTCCAACCGGTCATAGTCCTGGATGGGATTAGTTCGTTGTCTTGTTTGTTGCCACGATTATGCCTCCCTTTTTGGGTACACATTGCACCGGGCTCACCCACTTGCTATACGAGATGGCGTATATTATTCCAGCATCAAGCCACTTTATGATTTCTTTTCGTACCACCTCTCGCATAGCTTCATTCAGTCGTCTTTGAGCATCAATTGTAGGCTTATGGTCATCCTCCAAGAGGATCTTATGCATGCACAATGCCAGACTGATGCCTTGGATATCAACAATGGTCCATCCAATCGCCTTCTTATGCTACTGTAGCATTTTAATCAGATGCTATTCTTGTTCCTGCATCAACTTAGAAGAGATGATTACGGGCAACATATCATTTAAACCAAGAAAAACATATTTGAGTTGCCCTGGCATAGGTTTAAGGTCTAAAACAAGTGGTTGTTCAATAGAAGGCTTTTAGATTACATGTTCATTCGAGGTATAATTCAAAGGCTCGAAGAACTTACCTGGACGTGTGCCTATCCGATTTACCTCCTCATGACTTTCAGTAACGGATGCATCTGTGTCTGAGGGGTCACTTTCGTCGATGCTGTCGTGACAATCTTCAAGGTGACTGCGGTGGCAGTGACCAAATTTCCTATCATGACAGTTCGATCTGATGCAGAGTTTGTGTAGGACTACTTCTGAAATTGCCTTGCATTCTTCCTCTGCATCAGCTTGTTTGATTGCTTGGAGAACATTGAGCTTTATTTGTTGGTCATTGACTCTCATAGTTAGTTCTCCTTTCTCTACGGCGATCACTGTTTTGCCTGTGGCTAGGAAAGGTCGCCCTAGGATGATCGGTGCATTTTCATCTGCTTCACAATCTAAAACAAGAAAGTCAGCATGAAAAATAAACTTATCCACTCTTACCAAGATATCTTCAATCTTTCCTTTTGGTTGTACGTAAGAGCGGTCTGCCAGTTGCAGCATGACTGTCGTGGGTCTTGCTTGTCCAATACCTAATTTCTAAAATACAGATATGGGCATTAGATTAATGCTAGCACCAAGATCACAAAGTGCCTTACCCACAAACTTGTCACCAATTATGCAAGGTATGCCGAAGCTTCCAGGATCCTTCTTCTTTGGGGGTGGTCGCTTATGTAGGATTGCCATGCATCCTTCTGTCATCATCACTGTTTCAAATTCCCCAAGTCTGGATCTCCTGGACATTGCATCCTTTAGAAACTTTGCATAACCAGGCATCTGCTTAATGGCTTCTAACAACGGAATGTTGATGTGTACTTACTTAAAGACATCATAGTTTTTCTTAAGCTGGTACTCCTGTTTCTGTTTCTTTAACCGCTGCGGAGAAAGGGGTGGAGGACGGTAATCTTCAAGGCGTCCTTCACATGGAAGTCAGATCTGAGGAGGCTCAAGATCTTCAGTTTCTTCTTTCTGCTCCTCTGTTTCTTCTATTGTCGTGGTAGGTGTGACGACAGTAGACTGTTTCTCTTCTGTCGGAGCAATGTTTACGACAGGTGTCTGTAGGGTCGGTTCCTTACTCGGTGTTTCTTTTATTATTGGCCCTTGTAGTTGTTTCCCACTTCTCGTTGTAATAGCCTTGCACTGCTCATGTGTGGGTTTTCTAGTGACCTCAGTATCATTAGGGAATCCTCCATTCTGCCTTGGGTTTATGAACTGTGAAACCTGGCCCATTTGTGTCTCTAAGGATTTTAGGGTAGCCTCATGGTTTTTCATTGTCAGCTATGTCTTATCCATGAAGGATTCAGTTTTCTTGACAAAATGATCCATGTTTGCCATATATGCTCATGTTTGAGACATGAACGTGGCCAGGGTCTGTTCCAGTATGCTTGTTGTGGCTGCTGCTGTGGTTGCTGTCGTGACAGAATCCTAGGACCTCCTTTGTTCTGGTTGTTCTGGACTAGAGGGTTTAGTGCATTGTTGGGGTTACTCCAGGAAAATTTGGGGTCCTTCCTCCAGTTTGGATTGTAGTTGTTGGAGTAATAGGTTTTATTCCTGTTATAGTTTCCAACATACATCCCTTCTTCCAACTGTAAAGGACACTCCTTTGTACTGTGGTTTTCGCTACAGGTTTCACATACCTCTTCGGCAGAAAATACAGCTTGAGAATCCTTCCGCTGTAGATTTTCAACTATCTTAGTGAGGTATGCAATCTGAGTTTTGACCGAGTTTTCAGTTTTGTATTCCTTTATAGATATTCCTCGTTTACATCCTCTTCGAGCTATTTGAAACTGCTCATTGTTCTTTGCTAAATTTTTCAACACCAGCATTGCATCGTCTGGTTCTTTATCCAGTAATAGCCCATTTGCTGCTGAATCGATCCTCATTCGAGTGTGTGCATTGGCAGCATTGTAGAATTTGACAACCTGATTCCATATAGGGAATCCATGCATTGGGCAGTTTCGTAAGAGAGTCGTAAATCTGTCCCACGCCTCATGCATTGGTTCATCATCTTCCTATTGAAAAGTAGCAATCTCGTTACACAATCTTTCAGATAATTGAGAAGGGTTAAAATGAGAAAGAAATTCACAACAAAGACCCACCCAAGTTCTTATTGAACCCGGCGTTAACTTATTCCACCAGGTTTTTGCTCTATCCCTCAATGAATGAGGAAATAGCCGGAGCCTCAGTACTTCCAGGCTTATTCCTGACTGTCTGAATGATCCACAAATCTCTTGGAAAGTTTTCAGATGTTCACGTGCGTCCTCAGTAGTAGAACCACCAAATTGGCCAGCGGAATTTATCATGCTGGACATTACTGGTTTCAGTTCGAAGTGATCAACTTCCACATCTGGTAGCGTAGTTTCCAGTTCAACATGGTTTTATCCATGTACTCTCGACAAGTTTGTCGTGCTGCTGGGGCAGCAGGTGGAGGCAGATCGTCTCGGGCATCATTAGGAGGATCTACATTACCCCTGGGGTTGTTGTTGTTGTTGTCATCTTCCCTATTGCCTTGTCTTCCGTTCACCATTGCTTCCAATCTTTCCTCACGATATTTGTTTCTTTCTATCAAGAGTCGGGCTTGGTTCCTAAGCTGATATGTGCGTTCGATTTCTGGGTCTAATTCATACTCAGGTTCCTTACCACGTCTCGATCTGCGCATAAGCAATAAGAGAACCTTGTGAAAATCACGGGGAAAATAAAACAACTAAAAACATAAAATAAAAACAAAAACAAAGTGCAGTAATTAAAAGGTAAAGGTATGTTGTTAGTCCCCGACAATGGTGCAAAAAACATGTTGCGTGTAATAAGACTATCGCAAATAGTGCAAGTGTACATGATGCAAGTAGTAAAGTGATACTAGAGTATCGAATATTGTCTCCACAGGGACTGGAAATAACTTTATCCTTAAATTGCTGCACAAGAAAAAGAAATAGTTTAAATGATTGTTTGGAGAAATCTTGAGTAATAACTAAAGTAAAAGATAAGATAATTAGATTGAGAGAATAGGCCGGTATTGATTTGCTCAGTAGTGCAGGTGTTGCACTGTTCCGCAGAACTTCTGTTGTTATGTTGTCGTGCATGTCGCGGCAGCACCTGTCGCGGCAAAGGTCTGTTGATGTCGGGGCAGCGATCAACAACTCCGTACTTCAAGTTTGGAAAGAATCCCTGTTATGACTTGCCCTATCCCTAGGCCCAAGTTCTGGTGATGAACACGTCTTGGATGATACCTCCCGACGTGAATCAAAGGGTGAACACCAATGTTTGTGAATTCTTCTTTAGCCACTTAACCTTGTACTTATCCCTAAGCCAAGATGGTTTAACCATAAACTGGAAAACACGTATTTACTCCTTTCAAATGCTTAACTCTCCCAAAATCAAGCAAATAGATAATCTCAGAATGCTTTTTCGATGCTCTTATGAGATGTTGAAGACCAGAGTAAATAAACTTGAAGTTTTATTACTTGAACAGAAAAATCCTAAGAACAATACAATCCTTACAACTACTTTACAAGATATCCCCTTAGCCATTGAGGGAGTTTAAAACATGATGGAGAGAGAGAAACGACTAGGGTTTTGGGGGAAGACGGCTAGGAGCTAGATATCCCTCACTAGGTCGAATTACATGCCTTTATATAGGCATTGGGTCCAAGTTTTCTAATATGACAAGAATACAAGTTCAAATTAAAGTACAACTCTATTAAAGACTAAATCTTCTGAGTAGTTGTCTTTAATTCGTGCTCTTTTCTTGCTTTGACTTTCTTCCTTGAACTTTGGGCCTGGCCTTTCTTCTGCTTCAGGGCTCAGAAAAATATGGGAGTGATCCACGACAGACCAGCTCGAAATCCTCCATCTGTCGAGCTCCACTTTACTTTTCCACCTCAGTGTCCTACTGTCGTCATTGCTGCCACGACAGACGGTGCTCTCAGTCCTTTAACTCCAGCTCCACAACTTGCCTCTGTTCCTTTGCTGCCCTGGATGCTGCCGTAGCAGATGCCTGCAAAAGTGACCAAATTCAACAGCATCTGTGCAGTTTTTTATCTAATTGGGATGTGTATGCAAAAATCTATCCTAAATGCGATAAATCATGCTTGAGTGCAGCAAAAATATGGGTAAATGAGGGGTAAAATATAGAACTTTTATGCACTCAACAACTAATATCCCAATTTCTTCTCTCTTTCTCTAGATTACTTAGCCGGCTAGGTGAGGAAATGAAAGAGATGACATTGTGTCATCCAACTAGACTTAGGTTTTGTCTAAATTACCCTTCTTAATTAAGTCTTAAAGCTTGGGATAGTGGAGGGGCAGATTAGGGACTCTCGGTTTTGGGACATGCAACTCCCACTACTTTTATTTCATTCGATTTAATCACTTAAATTTCCCTATTCGACAAATTGTGATTCTACTCAATTAAGTCCCTATTAGCCGAATTGAAAGTTAATTCGAATTAATTAAATTTGTTTATTAGCTAATGAATTTAATAAATATTATGGTACGGTTAAGGGTGTTACAATTCTCCCCTCCTTAAAAGAAGATTCCGTCCTCGAATTCTTACCTGAACTGAACAGATGAGGATATTTCTTTCTCATTGTATCCTTAAAAGAAGAAACGTTCTTGTTTCGAAGTCTTTTGATCTCTCTATCAAGAATTTGGACTGGCTCTTCTTCATAGGATAGATCGGGATTTAATTCGACTTCTTCCGGCTCCAGGATGTGAGATGGATCTGATCGATATTTCCGGAGCATCGAGACATGGAAGAAATTGTGAATCTTATCAAACTCACTAGGGAGTGCTAGTCGATAAGCCACTGGCCAATCCTTTCAGTAACTTCGAAGGGTCCGATGAACCGAGGACTAAGCTTTCCTCTCTTTCCAAATCTAAAGACTTTCTTCCAGGGAGATACTTTAAGGAATACTTTGTCTCCAATATTATGCTGGATGTCTCTTCGTTTTAAGTCAGCATAAGCCTTTTGCCTGTCAAAGGCTTGTTTCAATCTGTTGTGAATGATTTGAACTTGCTCTTCGGTTTTCCGAAGCAATTGAGGGCCAAGAACTTTGTTTTCACCTAGTTCAGACCAGCATAGAGGTGTTCTACACCTTCTTCCATAGAGAGCTTCGAACGGAGCCATTTGAATCGAAGCTTGGTAACTGTTATTGTAAGCAAATTCTACGAGTGGTATGGATTTCTCCCAATTTCTTCCGAAGTCGATAACACATGCCCTAAGCATATCTTCGAGCACTTGTATCACACTTTCAGACTGACCATCGCTTTGAGGATGGAAAGTTGTACTAAGATTCAACTTGGTTCCAAGGGCCCGTTGCAAAGTTTTCCAAAATCAAGCTGTGAATCTAGGATCTCAATCAGAGAAAATTGAAGTAGGAACTCCGTGTAAGCAGATCACTTCTCGAATATACATGTCAACTATAGTTTCCAGACTATAGTTCAATCGAACAGGGATAAAGTGAGCCGACTTAGTGAATCGGTCCATTATTACCCACACTACATCACATTTTCTTGGAGTGCAAGGAAGACCGGTTACAAAATCCATAGTGATTCAGTCCCACTTCCACTAAGGGAATTCGAGAGGTTGGAGCAATCCAGTGGGAGCTTGATGTTCGGTTTTGATTCTTTGATAGTTCAAACACTTAGATACATAATCAATGATGGTTGATTTCATTCCTTGCCACCAATACAAAGATTGAATGTCTTTAAACATTTTGACAGATTCGGGATAAATCGAGAAGAGACTTTGATGAGCTTCATGCAGAATTTCATTTTTCAATTCTTTTTTATTTGGAATACATACTCTATTCTTAAAATATAGCATGTCATTCGAATGAATTGAGAAGTCTTGATTAGCTTCTAATACAAGCTTCGAGATGATAGCTTGAAGTTCAGGATCACTTTGCTGCAATTCCTTAATTCTCGACATTAAACTAGATTGGATTTGAAGCTCGGACATGAATCATCTCTTATGATACACTCGAAGATGAGAATTTATAGCATTTGGAGCTATAAGATCAAGTAAGAGAATTTAGACAAAGATTCGAGTGAATACTTGCAGAACAAGGTAAGTGTTTGAATGATTTCTTGTAAAACAAGAAAGGCAAATTTTTATTCAAATATTCAAGGTTTTTAATTTAAATGAATTTACCCGAGTATGGTCTCCGACTGAGGGCATCAACGACCGCGTTTGCTTTCCCCCAGAGGATAATCGATAATTAAATCGTAGTCCTTAAGCAGTTCTACCTGTCTCCTTTGCCTTAGATTCTGATCTTTTTGAGTTAGAAGATATTTGAGGCTCTTGTGATTGGTAAATAGATAACACTTTTCACCGTACATATAATGCCTCCAGATTTTAAGAGCGAAGACGATTGTAGCAAGTTCTAGGTCATGAGTCGGACAATTGAGTTCATGAGGTTTCAATTGACGTGAAGCTTAAGCAACCACACTATCTCCTTGCATCAAGACACATCCTAGAACTGAGTGAGATGCATCGCTATAAACCGTGAATTCTTTTCCCGATTCTGATTGGATAAGAACTGGGGCATGAGTCAAGGCTTGCTTAAGTTGTTCGAAACTTTGTTGTTGCTTCTCCGACCACACAAAAGGCTCGTATTTTTGAAAAAGCTTAGTTAAAGGCATGAAGATAGTGGGGAATCCCTTAACAAGTCTTTTGTTAGGATGTGTGGGGCTCGATTCGATCAACCAATATTGCTCACCAAGTGGTGGAGAGATGGATTTTTGGGTGGAAGGGTTGTGGAAGCTAGAAAGAATAAAGACACAATGATTTATAGTGGTTCGGCCTTCTAACAAGCACCTACATCCACTACCTTAGCTCCCCACTAAGGATTTCACAATCAATCCACTAATTGATTCGTCCCCTTTTCTAGGATTAGGAGGAAACCCTTACAACCGATCAAGCTTCTACCCAAAGCCTTGATCAAAACCCTCTTTTACAAAGAGACAATGAAAGCAAACTTAAACCCTCTAATAGGTGTTTGTTTGCACAATGAAGCACTCACCCAAAACCTAAAACACTTGAGCAAATTTGACAATTTTGGCTCACTAGTGTTTGTCTATACAAGAAATGACAAATTAAGCACTAAGACAATTTCTTGATCATTTGATGTTTGACAATATGAGCATTAGCCTTCTCTTGATGCTTGGAGGTCCCTTTTATACTCCCAATTGAGTTTGTAGCCGTTACTAGCCGTTGGGGATGAATTGGAGCCGTTGAGGACTTTATTTCCCTTCATAAATGCTGTTCTGCAGCTACCAGTATCGATACACGTGGAACGGTATCGATACGGCCTTCTTGAGGAAATAGCCGTTGGGCTCTTGCTAGCATAGGCGTATCGATACGCTTGAGGGCGTATCGGTACGGGTCCATATTTGAATAGCCGTTGGGAAATAGCCGTTGGGGTAGTTGAAAAGGGATCGGTACGCTGACGTGGCGTATCGAAACAACCCCTCTCCGTATCGATACACTAAGCCCTTGTATCGATACGGGTTTTGACAGTGGCCAAACTGAGGCAAAATGGTATCGGTACGGGTACAACCGTATCGATACTGGTGCTCTAAAATCACAAGTTTGGCTGTTTAAAACATGAAAAATCTTTGCCAAAAACCTCTTAAAATGCCTCGAACATAATTTCAAGTTGTTTGGACTTAAAACAAGTTTTAAATTCTTTTCAAATTAGTCCAAAACATTTTTCAATTATTATATCAAAACATTAGTTCCACAATCTCCCCCTTTTTGATATAATAAAACTAACTTGAAAAATTGTTTGGGATTCTCCCCCTTAAACTTTTAAAAATGTGAATAAGAGATTAAATGTATGAAATCAAATAAAGCTCCCCCTTATTCATTTGAAAATTTAATTTTTCAACCCATACTATTTCTCCCCCTTTTTGTTATATCAAAAAGAATTTAGGACATTTAAGTTCAAAATAACAATAGAGGTAAAAAGTTTTGACACAAATAAGAATTTGATTTAAAATGGCTCCCCCTTACTCAAAGCATCATAAAAAAAGTTAGTCCAACATATATGATCATCTAGTTGAATTTAAACTAAAATAAACAAATGAAATAAAAAACAACTAGAATTTTTACCCACACTTGAACCCAAGGGAGGATGTGAAGCCTTCCTTCTTCAAGAGTTCTTCCTTGTGTGCATGGAGCTCCCCCTCAATGTTTGACTTGTTGAACATCTCCATCACACCTACAATAGACAATCAAGTAATTTTTGGTATCCAAATTGCTTTGGATCCATAAACGTTAGTTGCACAAAATTTAGTCCCCTTAGGAATCCATTTTTCAATTTCATCCTTTTTAGTTGAAGTGGTTAGTCCTTTTGGGACCCAAACACTTCTAAAACATTTTCCTTTAATAAATTTAGGGGCACTAGATTGTCTAACATAAAAATTTGATTTTCCAAAATTGTTTTTCTTTTCAAGCTCTTTGGAAATCAAATCTTTTTCTTCTTGAACTTTTTGAAGCAATTTTTGTAAATCAAAACATTTTAATTCAAACTCTTCAAGTTTTGCTTCAAGTTCAAGTTTGGTTTTAGAAAGCAAATCATTTTGAATTTTTAACTTTGAAATCAATTTATTGTTTTTCAAAATGTGGCTTTTAAAATCTAAAACCAAATCATCATAGGCATCTTGTAATTCATCAAAAGTGTAAGAACATGAAGTAGATGAATTAGAAGTTACCCTTGAATCTTCTTCGATGGCCATAAGGCAAAGGTTGGCTTGTTCATCGTCGGTAGAGTCTTCATCACTCCAAGTAGCCAATTGTGCCTTCTTCTTATGGCTTGAAGTGCTTGCCCTCTCCTTTCTTTTAGGTTCTCGTTCAAGCTCTCTCAAGGCTTTCTTCATGAAAGGGGCACACTTCTTGAAGAGATGAACTATCTCTTCATCTTCATCCTCCTCTTCACTTGAGTAGACATGATGGCAAGTGGAGGATTTGAGAGCCATGGCACTAGCATTGATGCCAAGCCCTTTGATTTTCTTCTCTCCCATAGCTCTAATTTCTTCCCTCTTCTTCTCATCCTCTTTGTTCTTCTTCATGATTTGATGAGTAAGGAGAGATCCCATGAGTTCATCAAGCTTCAAAGTCTTCAAATTTTTGGCTTCGATGATGGCGGTCCTCTTTGAGTCCCAAGACTCGGGAAGTGAGTAGATGAGCTTTCGAACAAGCTTCTCCTCCGGGATGGCTTCTCCATAGCCTTTGAGACCATTGGTGATGGTGGAGAACCTATCAAACATCTTCTCGATGTTCTCTTCCGGATCCATTTTGAAGTTCTCATACTCCAAGGTTAGGAGCCCAATCTTGGTCTCCTTGACTTCATTTGTCCCTTCGTATGTGACTTCAAGCTTGTCCCATACCTCCTTGGCACTCTCACAAGAAGACATCTTCTCATAGATGGATGGACCAAATGCACAAAATAGAATGTGCAAGGCTTTGCAATTTAGCTCCATCTTCTTGCGATCGTCGGCACTCCACTCCGCTTTACTTCTTTGAGGCACGAAAGGGCCATCTTCAACTACATCCCATAGCTTGTAATCTCTTGATTTGATGAAGAACTTCATCTTAGTCTTCCAATGGGCATAGTGAGCTCCGTCAAAGAAAGGCGGTTTGTCGATTGATTGTGCCATTGAGCCGGTTGATGAAAAAGTGATCGAGCTTGCCGGATCTTCTCAATAGGATGTGAATCCCCTTCGATTGAGCCAAGCTCTGATACCAATTGTTGAGATGTGTGGGGCTCGATTCGATCAACCAATATTGCTCACCAAGTGGTGGAGAGATGGATTTTTGGGTGGAAGGGTTGTGGAAGCTAGAAAGAATAAAGACACAATGATTTATAGTGGTTCGGCCTTCTAACAAGCACCTACATCCACTACCTTAGCTCCCCACTAAGGATTTCACAATCAATCCACTAATTGATTCGTCCCCTTTTCTAGGATTAGGAGGAAACCCTTACAACCGATCAAGCTTCTACCCAAAGCCTTGATCAAAACCCTCTTTTACAAAGAGATAATGAAAGCAAACTTAAACCCTCTAATAGGTGTTTGTTTGCACAATGAAGCACTCACCCAAAACCTAAAACACTTGAGCAAATTTGACAATTTTGGCTCACTAGTGTTTGTCTATACAAGAAATGACAAATTAAGCACTAAGACAATTTCTTGATCATTTGATGTTTGACAATATGAGCATTAGCCTTCTCTTGATGCTTGGAGGTCCCTTTTATACTCCCAATTGAGTTTGTAGCCGTTACTAGCCGTTGGGGATGAATTGGAGCCGTTGAGGACTTTATTTCCCTTCATAAATGCTGTTCTGCAGCTACCAGTATCGATACACGTGGAACGGTATCGATACGGCCTTCTTGAGAAAATAGCCGTTGGGCTCTTGCTAGCATAGGCGTATCGATACGCTTGAGGGCGTATCGGTACGGGTCCATATTTGAATAGCTGTTGGGAAATAGCCGTTGGGGTAGTTGAAAAAGGATCGGTACGCTGACGTGGCATATCGAAACAACCCCTCTCCGTATCGATACGGGTTTTGACAGTGGCCAAACTGAGGCAAAATGGTATCGGTACGGGTACAACCGTATCGATACTGGTGCTCTGAAATCACAAGTTTGGCTGTTTAAAACATGAAAAATCTTTGCCAAAAACCTCTTAAAATGCCTCAAACATAATTTCAAGTTGTTTGGACTTAAAACAAGTTTTAAATTCTTTTCAAATTAGTCCAAAACATTTTTCAATTATTATATCAAAACATTAGTTCCACATCTTCTATAGTATCCGACTAAACCGAGAAAGCGTCAGACTTCACTCACATTCCTCGGAGGTCTCCAGTCAACAATGGACTTAACTTTCTTCGGGTCTACCTTAATTCCTTGTGCCGAGATGACATGGCCAAGGAACGACACTTCTGATAGCTAGAATTCGCACTTGAAAAATTTAGCGAACAACTGACGTTCTCAGAGAGTTTGCAAGACGATTCGGAGGTGTTCGACATGTTCCTCCTTGTTACGAGAGTATACCAAGATGTCATCTATAAAGACAACCATGAATTTATCGAGATAAAGCTTGAATACTCTGTACATGAGATCCATGAATGCGGCCGGGACATTGGTTAGCCCGAATGGCATTACTAGAAATACATAGTGGTCGTATCTAGTTCTAAAGGCTATTTTGGGCACATCATCATCCTTCACTTTCATCTGATAATAACCCGATCGAATGTCGATCTTGGAAAACACGGCAGGACGTTTGAGTTTATCGAAAAAGTCCTCAATCCTTGGCAACATATATTTATTCTTGATCGTTACTTTGTTCAATTGTCGGTAATCAATACAAAGCCTCATTGTCCCATCCTTTTTCTTCATGAACAATACATGATCACCCCAAGGAGATGTACTGGGTCGAATGAATCCCTTGCCTTCGAGTTCTTTAATTTGTTTCTTGAGTTCTTTCAACTCGACTAGTGCCATACGATAGGGTGTAATAGACATCGGGTTTGTTCCAGGCTGAACTTCAATCCCAAATTCCACTTCTCTAGTCAGAGGGAGACCAAGGAGTTTCTCAAGGAAAACATCAATGAATTTAGAAACAATTGGCATTTCCGGTAAACAAAATTCAATTTGATCTTGTAAGACCATAAAAGTAAAAATAAAGGTAGGCTTTTTATCGATTAGGAGTATAGACTCTTGAATACCCTCTTGACTAGATAACATGCTTTTCGAATGGTTTAGATTCTAAGCTGATTTCATTGATCGAATGTTTAAATGGTGACGTTACATGTGAAATGAATCTATTGGTAAAATGTTACTTAACAAATGCAATTGTTAGAATTGAACTATAAGGTGTTTTAGATCCTAGTCCCCTATTTGAAAGATGCATGATTGTATAAACACTACAAGTATTCAAGACTAGTAATCTAATAAGAATGAACTAAGAATCTTGCATGTATGTAAATTAAATGCTTGAAGAATTTCTTTTCTAGGAAGGAAGTAATTCAAATAGCTCTAAGGACCTAAGTGGCTAGTTGATTCGAATGGAAATAATTTGGGTCCTAATTACATGTAGTGTTCGTATGGTTTATTAAGTATAAGTGGTAACCTGAATCATTTATAATGGTAACTTGATCACTAAGAAAGATATGAAAAAGGTTTAAATTTACCCAAAAATTTACATGTCTTTGTTTTTTTTAGTTGCTAACACTCCTAGCTCCTACACTAGGATAGAGGTGTTACAAATTATGTGAAAAAAAATTGGACTTGTTTAAAGATTTCAAAAACAATTCAAAAGTCCTCAAAACGTGAAAAATATGTTTAAAATGTTTTGACTTTTCACCTATATCAAATATACATTTAAAAGTCCACAATTAGCCAAAATTGGTTTTTTAAGTGAAAGTTTCGAAACCTTCCCTATAAGGTTTCGAAACCTTTCAGACAGAATGGCCTGGAATTGAAACCATAGCAAAGGTTTCAAAACCGTTATAAATTTTTCGAAACCATGGCTCTATAACGACTATATTTTTCAAATCCTCCTCAAGGTGAAACCTCTAGTAAAGGTTTAGAAACCTCTGTGCAGGTGGGAATTTAAAGCTCGACTTTATGACTTTCCAACGGCTTCAAAACATTCCCAACGACTAGAATATCATTCCATACTATTAAAGAAAGCTTGGGATACTTGAAGATGGTTAGAGAACACATCCAAGCAAGATGGTCAAGAGAATTTGAGTCTAAATCACATTTCTTCATTTCTCTTGTACATAGTTTAAGAGAGTGCTTAAATTGTAAATCTTTCACACTTTCTTGTGAGATTAAATTGTGTAAACACCCACCTTGTGAGGTATTTAGTTTACCAAATAAATCCCTTGTAAAAGGAGAGGTTCTAGTTTAGCCTCAGTGAAAAACTAGAGTGGTTCTATCTTAGCCATTAAAAGATAGGATTGTATGGGTTACCTCCTTAGCCTAGAAAAAAGAAAGAATTCATAGTGAATTGGATGTAGACTCGGTTGGGAAGTCGAACCACTCTAAAATCATCGTGCAAATTGTCCATCTTTATATCGTTTTTAGCCAATTCAACTAAGGATAAAAAACAACCCCCTTGACGGATTTCGGTGGTCGATTCGAGAGTGCTAAAAGCCTAACATTCTTGCATGGACAATATCCAAAAATTATCTTTTAATGCTCCTTTGATATTTTTAGGCTCAATGCATGAAATGAATGCAAAATTATTCATTAATCTAAGAGAGGATCTAGTGGTTACCCATTTGGATGGATCACGCAAAATCTCACCATCTTTGACATATTTGAACTCCCTTGGGCAGCTCACTTCCTTTTCCTTTAGAGTCATGTCCTTCAAAGCTTCTAGAGATAGATCTTGTTTTTCTTCCTCTTTGCTTGGAACCTCATCCACTTTTGATGATTGTCCACCATCATTAGCTTCAATGATTCCTATATCATCATCATCACAAGAGTCCTTCCTCGGAAGGAGGTTATCATCGAAAACCACATGAATTGACTCTTCTACAACTAAAGTTCTTTTGTTAAATACTCGATAGACTTTAGAATTTAAAAAGTAACCTAAGAAAATAGCTTCATCATTTTTTGCATCAAATTTACCTAGATTATCTTTTCCATTATTTAAAACAAAACACTTACATCCAAAAGGATGAAAATAGCTAATGTTAGGCTTCTTGGATTTTAAAATCTCATAAGGAGTTTTCTTTAAAAGTTGCATAATCATTACTCGATTTATAATATAGCATGAAGTGTTTGTGGTCGATTTTTCTTCTCAACTACCCCATTTTGTTGAAGAGTGCGAGGTGCGAAAAAATTATGGCTTATACCATTTGTGTTACAAAAATCTTTAAATCCCAAGTTTTGAAATTCAGTTCCATGGTCACTTCTAATGTGTGAAATTTGTTGACCAAGGTTATTTTAAGTGATTTTTGAAAATGTGATGAAATTTTCTAAAGCCTCGTCCTTAGTACTTAAGAAGCGAACCCAATTGTATCTAGAGAAATCATCAACTAAAACAAATGCATATGATTTTCCACTCAAGCTTATAGTCTTAATTGGCCCAAAGAGATCCATATGGATCAATTGTAATACCCTAATAGTTGAAACATCATTAATAGGTTTAAATGAGGTTCTTTTTGTGTTTACCTTAGCACATGCATCACAAATTTTATCTATAGAAAATTTTAATTTGGGTAAACCTCTCACTAGACTTTGGGAAACTAATTTCTCTAAAACACTCATGCTAGCATGTTCTAGTTTCCTATGCCATAACCATGCATCATGTTCATCTTTAGCTACAAAACATGCGTTGAAAATATGTATGTCATCTAAATGCACCATATATATATATATATATATATATATATATATATATATATATATATATATATATATATATATATATTACATATGCAATGGTCTATGAGCATTATCTTATTAGTTTCAATGTTCATAATTTTGCACCCATTAACATCAAAAAGAACATTAAAACCCTTATCGCATAATTGACTAATGCTCAACAAATTATGTTTTATACCGTTGCCATACAATACATTTTCAATGAGTATGGAAGAGTGATTACCAATGGAGCCTATTCCTTCAATATGGCCTTTGGATTTGTCACCAAAAGTTACTACTCCACCACTTTTGGGCTTTAGTTATAAGAATCTACTCTTGTCACAGGTCATGTGTTTTGAGCATCCACTATCAAGGTACCATGTGTTTTGACTTGAAGTTTTGGCCTTGTAGCAATGCCCCCTATAAACAAAGAGTTAAGTCTTGATTTTTGGTACCCAAATCATTTTGGGTCCATGTGTTAGCTCCCCAAAACTTAACTCCCTTAGGAATCCAAGAAGAAATACCACCAATATTATTAGAAGTAATTAGTTCCTTAAGAACCCAAACACTCTTGATCATCTTACCTCTAGAGGGCCTTTGGAAGCCTCTTTATTTAGGGTGATTAAAGTTTCTCTTCACATATTAGGTTTTTGAAGAACTTCCTTTTTCAAAGCTTGATTTCCCAATATTGCTTATAGAAGCTTTAAGATCATTCACCTCCTTTTGGTGATGATCACTAATCTCGGAAATAAGGCTATTTAAATTAATATTTTCTTTTTCAAAATAATTTAAATTGTCTTTTAAAGCACAAATATTCCTTTCAAGTTTGGAGTTGGTTTTGGATAAAGAATCGTTTTGGTTTTTCAAATCATAAATAGTTTTCTTGTTTTTCAAAATCGATTCTTTAAACTTTTCTACCAACTCGACGTAAACCTCTTGCAACTCATCATATGCTTCTTGAAGCTCATCATATGTAAAATCAATGTTAGATGAGTTAAAGGTTACCTTAGGATTCTTCTCTAAAGCCACGAGGAAAAGGTTGACAACTTCTTGCTCCTCTTCATCGGATGATTCCTCATCACTCTAAGTAGCAACATTGGCCTTGAACTTCTTCTTCTTCCCAAAGTTCTTCCTTTTGAGTTGGGGGCAATCGATTCATATATGTCCCGGTTTCTTGCACTCATAGCAAATAAGTTGATCCTTCTCTTCCTATTTGTTCTTGTTCTTGAAGTCTCCTTTTCGAATGAACTTTCTACCTCTATTGGATTTCATGAATCGAGTGAACCTTTTGGCCAACATGACCATTTCCTCGTCTTCCTCTTCGCTTGAATCACTCTCTTCTTTTGAAGCTTTGAGAGCAATTCTCATCTTCTTCTTCTCTACCTCTTTCTTCTCTAATCTTTTCTCTTCACTCTTCTTTTCTTCTTCTCTTCCTTTCTTCGTGATCTCATGAGTAAGGAGAGATCCCACTAATGCATCGAGCTTCAATGTCTTCAAGTCTTTAGCCTCGATGATGGCGGTTTTCTTTCCATCTCATGACTCAAGAAGAGAATAAAGAAGTTTTTGGACTAGCTTGTCTTCGGAAATGATTTCACCGAAGCCCTTTAGACCATTGACAATGACCAAGAATCGATCGAACATTTGTGCTCCATTTTGAAATTCTCGTAGCTTAGATTAAGGATTCCAATCTTGGTCTCCTTTACGTCGTTGGTGCCCTCATAGGTAGTCTCTAGCTTGTGTCACACTTCCTTTGTGCTTGTACACGAAGACATCTTCGAGTACATGTCCAGTCCAAGAGCACAAAACAACATGTGCAAGGCTTTGTCATTGATTTAAAGCTTCTTCCGATCTTCATCGGACATCTCCACCATGGACTTTTAACGGGTCTACCTTCTTCACTTCTATTCATCAGAATTGTTGGACCATCTTCCACTACATCCTATAAGAGATAGTCATTAGACTTGATGAAGAGTCTCATCCTATTTTTCCAATAGAGGTAGTTATCCCCATTGAAATAGGGAGGTTTGGTGACCGATTGTGCCTCGTACAAGTTGGGGTCGGAGGTAGATGTCATGGCTTCGCCTGTGTTTTGATCAATCATTCCAAGAATCGACTCAAGAGGTTGTAATCCTTCTAATGAGTGTAGCTCTGATACCAATTGTTGAGATGATCAAAAAATGGTAAATTAACCAAGAGGTGGTGAATTGGATATTTAAAAATGATAGGGAGCAAGTTGGTAAAATTAAAAATGAAGACAAGAGAATTTAGAATAGTTCAAGCTTAGAACAAGCTCTACATCCACTACCTTATCTCCCACTAAGGATTTTCAACCAATTCACTATTGAATTCTTCCCATTTTTTAGGATTAGGAGGAAACCGTTACAAGGATCAAAGCTTTCTATCCAAAGCTTGATCAAAGATCACTCTTACAAGAAAGATTGTTGGCAAATGAAAATAAACCTCACAAGGTAGAATATTTTGCCCAAATTACAAGTTCTCTCAACCTAAATTGATGAAAGATAAATAAAATTGAAAATCACTCAATTTGGTACGAAGGTTTGACTCTAATAGCTCAAGAATGGATTAGATTTTTGCTTTGTTGTTGTGCACTTGTTCAATTATAGTTGGTGTAGTTTTAATGGCTTGTTTTTATACTTTTTCATTGATTTCTAGCTGTTTGGGTGGTTGGCATCATCAATAGAGTCGTTAGGCTCTCTTTTTGCCACCATAAATGCAATTCTGCAACAACCCGTATCGGAACACTCAGGCTCGTATCGATATCTGTCTCAAAATAGAAAGAGCTATTGTGTGTAATAAAGAGAACGTATCGAAACGCTCGAAGGCGTATCGAAACAGTTAGGGGCCGTATCGAAACGACTATAGGTCGTATCAAAACGATATTGCTCACAATTGAATCTGTCAAAATGTGTATCGAAACACCCAAAGGGTGTATCGAAACGGGTAACAAAATTTCAAATATTTTCAGATTCCAATAATTGACAAGTAACAACTATATCATTAAATGCTCAAATTTGAAAAAGCTTAACCCTCGTATCGATACGGTGAAGGCCGCATCGAAACGCTGTTGAAAAACTAAATGCCCAGATGAAGGTTGTAACGAAATGGACGAAGCCATATCGAAACGGAAATTTCCACTAAGCTCTTAAGTTCAAGCCGAATCGAAACGCCTGGGGGAGTATAGAAACGTTTGGGCGATTTTGTGAAATTTGACTTTAAAACACTTAGAAAATTTTACGGGGTTTAAGTATTGACTTTAAAACATTTTAAGTCTAAAATATACTTGTCAATTGTGAGTCTTTTGAGTACTTTAAAATTTATTTACTTTGTAAATTGGTCTTTAGACGATTATTTATATCAAAATTAAACATTAATTTTACAAAATCGATATTAAAAAAAATTAAGTATTTACCCAAGAAAGTCAAAGACAAAGCTGATAGCAGGAGAAACTTTGTCTCATTGAAATCTAAGCCTAACAATTTAAAACCCAGGAAAACAAAGAAAATAAGGTTAAGAAAAACTAGGTCTTGATTGTTTTGAAAGAAAACAAAAGTTTGGGACCAAAATAGTTAGGGGTTTTGAGTTTATGATTTTAGGGTTTAGTGTTTAGGGGTTGGTTTTATGGGTTTAAGGTTTTTTATTTGAGGTTTTATGTTTAGGGTTAAATTATTTTTAATTAAAAATAAGACCAAATTGAAATAAAATGAAATATTAATGGTTAAATTTATTGTTATTATTCAAATTAGGAGTAAATTGTTTGAATATGCAAATGTGGAGGACTAAATGTGTTGTTATACAAAATTTGTTAACAGCCACGTGACTTTCTTAACGTCTGTTAAGACCTCAGTGACCAAATTGAAGCAAAACATAAAGTTTAATGGTAACATTGAAGCAATTGGAAGTTTGGTTACCAAATTGAATAATTAACTAAAGTTTTGTGAACTTTACCCAAAATTAAATCAATTAAAGCCCTTGGATTAAAAAAATACATCGATTAAGCCCTTTGACCAATTTTGACCGTTATTGAATTGATTTTTTCCAAAAGTTTAGGGGCTTATTGAACACTTAAGCCTAAAAATTATAGAGGTTTAAACTAATTTTTTTTCAAAAATTTTGAATGGTTCAATTTATATTTTTTTTCTTCAAAAAATTGAGTTCTAACTAAATTCTTTAAATTTTTATAGGCTTAATGAAAACTTTTAAAAATCATATGAGAAATTTAATTAAGAATATTAAAAAAAATTGAAGCTTGATATGAATTTCTAAAATTTTTTAGGGATAAGTTAAAATTTTTAAAAATTTGAAGATACTATACTTTAATTTTTCAAATTTTTTGGAGGTCATGGCCCACAGAAGGGACTAAACTTTAATTTTTCAAATTTTGGAGGGTTATGGACCCACAAATCCCTCTGTGCTCCGCCTCTGACCATCAATTTTTTATTTTTCAATTCGTTTCATTTACAACATCAGGATTCAAACTCTTAGCTTTAATTAAAAATCTAACATTTCTTTTCACTATATTAATTAGAAGCACCCCCTCCCAAAAAAAATAGCTTCCATGTCCATAAAAGAATAAGTTGTCAATGTTCAAGAAATATAGTAATTGACAGACAAGTAATTGAGTTAGAACTTAGAACAGAATAAAGAACTTTTGCAATCTCACGTTCTGAGTGCTTTTCAGGCCAAAATCGGTATGGACAATTATTGTACTAACAAAAAACATTTTTCTTTCTTCTTACCAATAGCATGTTTGTTCATATATCATTATAGAATCGAAATAAAGATTTATTCAATGAATGATCGAATATGTACGGATAGAATATGATATCTGAATTTTATTAAAAAAATACCACAAATACAATACAAAAAAAGAAAGAAAAATAAGTACTATGTCCACCTAAAAACTCATACAAAAATAAAACATGAAACTCAAAAAAATAATGAAAAACAAATCCGTTCTATGAGATTGGCGTACATCGTCAATAACACAGAAACCTTTATGAATGTCCTCGTCTCTATTCAAACGAGACACTTTACGAGGTGAAAATATGAGTAGTGAGCGAACTAGACTATCAAGCAAATTGCTCCGCGACACAATTCTGATTTCATCGGCAAACAACCGCCAAAGAGAATCAAACTTTCTATGACCAATGACAAACTCAAATCAGAAAAAAAGCGTTGTGAATATCTAAAAAAGAATACCAAACGGCCACTAAAGTAGAGAAAATCGTGTCAAACAATAGAAAAAACGTAAAAATAAAATAAAACAAAACATGCTACAAAGACAAAAAAAACGTGCCACAAGTAAAGAGATTCTCATTAAACATGATATAAAAATGTAAGAGAGTAATGAATACTGACAGTCGACAACCAATAATAAAATTAATATGTCACCAGCCAAAAAAAAAATTAAAAGAAACTCTGCGGCGCTAGATAAGTTTTTGAAAGAATAACTAGATCATTATCCACTGTTATTTTCAATAGAGATTGCAATAATTACACAATATAATATCAAAGTAAACATGATCTTAGGAGCACAAATTTTACTCTATTATAATAATCCCAAAATAACTTAGTTTTACTTGACAACTTCTCCTAAGAGTCCCACCTCACAAGTATCAAGTGTGCACAACAAATCTAAAACATATTCTTCCTGGAATTTTGTTCTTATTTTCCAAGTGCTTTCAAGATCAAAGCCTGAATGCAGAAATTATTAAACTAAACAAAAACATGTTATGGGGTTGAAAGAAACAAAAATATTATTGGGATGATAAATAAATAGGAGCGGTCGCAATTAAGGTTAAACCATTCTTCCTACTCGTAGTCACACCAAAGGCTTCACTCATATCCAAATCTTCATTCCTCATCCCATTAGGAAGCTCCCAATCAAAATGGAAAAGCAGTTTTGCCAATGGCAGCTCAACATTGGGAAGTGCAAATGATATGCCTGGACACATCCTTCTTCCTGCACCGAATGGGATGTACTCCAAATCTGTTCCTTTGAAATCTATGAAACTGTTGAGGAATCTTTCTGGGTAAAACTTCTCAGGCTCATTCCAGTACTTGGGGTCTCTTCCAATGGCCCATGCGTTGATTATGACTTTAGTCTTGTTGGGAACTCGGTAGCCATTGATTTCGCAATCCTCTCGGCTTTCTCTTGGAAGTAACAGAGGAAATGGAGGGTGTAGCCTCAAGGTTTCTTTGATGACTAATCCCAAGTATTTTACTTCTTTAAGACTTGCTTCATCCACATCTCCTTTTCCATGACAGATCTGTCTTATTTCATTCTGTGCCTTTTTTAGCACCCTTGGATTCCTCACCATTTCAGACATTGCCCATTCTACGGTTGTTGATGATGTTTCACCCCCTGCACTGAAGATATCCTGACAAATTATGAACCAACATTAGTTGAGGGACCAATTTATATACTCCATTAAGTATTCAAAAGAGAGAAGGAACTAACAAAAATGATTGCTTTGATTTCCTCATCAGCCAGGGGAAATTCAAGGCCATGTTGTTGAATCTTTAAAAGAACAGTGACCAAATCTTCTTTGGCTTCTTCTTCACCGATTCTTCGACTCCGCAGTCTGCTTCTATGTTCATTTATGATGCCTTCAAGTATCCCATCACACTTCTGAAACACAGCCTCAGCTTTCGGCTTCAATCCACTAATAAGCTCAAGCACTCTAAAAGAGGGGTACATGTCTGCAAGTCTAAATCCAGAACTTAGCTTTGTTATTTCATCCACCACTCTTACAAACGATTCGTGTTCCTTGCACGTCTTACCGAATGCTGCTCTAGATGTGATCCTATAAGTCAAGGAGAAAATCTGCTTACTGAGATGGATCGGCAAGCCTTGGTTTGAAGCTATAAGTTTCACCAGTGCTGAAACTTCCTCTTGTCTGATTGATTCAAATGACTGCACTCTTTTGGCTGTTAAAAGCTCCACAGTACAAATTTTTCGTGCTTGTCTCCAGTAATTGCCGTAGGGTGCCATGCCAATGTCCCTTGAACCGTAAGTCACGATGTCTACAGCAGCCACATAAGGTCTATTGGCAAAGGTGACACCGTGCGTTATCATGACATCTTTGGCGATCTCTGCCGATGAAACCACGACGGTGCGAAGTTCACCGAGCTGTAGGTGCATTAAGGGTCCATGTTGATCGGCCAAATCTCTCAGGATTTGATGAGGTAGTGACCCGAATTTCAGCAGCTGATGGAGGTTGCCTATAATGGGCAGTTTCCATGGCCCTGGTGGCAGCTTCATGTTTGGATCCGTGCTTGTCATTTTCTTTACTATTTTGATCACTACCAGCAAGAAGACAAAAGAAGCAAGCAAGATCAGAAAGGAGGGAAATGGAAGCTCCATTGTTGTTGTGAATTGTGATTGAAGAGAAAATGGTTTGAAGGCGTGAATAAATTCCTCTCTTTCGGGGATTTATATAGAAAGATGAAGATTAATTGCAGCTGCCATTGGATTTTGGAAATGTTTCAGTCTTTACCAAGCTTATGAAAAAGAATATTTGTTAGAATACTGAGAAATTCTAGGGGTACATGAGGCAGATTTATAAAAATTCTTATTCAGTTAGTTATAATTTCTATAGTTATATAAATTCTTAGGACATACACAATTTTTTACCATTTTAGTAAGAATTTGGATTATAATATAAAAATTTCGGCTCTACCTAAATTATTATTCATTCTTACACAAATTATTACCATTTTAATAAAAATTTATGTAGCGCCTCATTTTAGCATCATCCTAAACTACGTCACCTTAGAATTTCCTTAAAATATTTGATATGATAGAAGCTTGAATTATAGCTAATCATATTCCGTTCTATGCCCTCAGACTAAAAAATTAAATTTTAAACCGTAACTCTAAATTTCACATCCTAAATCTTAAACTCTACACCCTAAAAATTATATTATGCCTCTAATTTTCTAAACCCTAACTATAACCCTTAACTTTAAACTTTAAACCTTAAACCATGAACCTACTTATTTTTTTTTAATTGAACACCATAAAACCATAATTTGCGACAGAGATTTTCCATCCATATTATAGCGTGAAGGACGTTTGTGGCTGCAAACTTTGATGCTCTTCTTATCCTTATCCTAATATTGTGGGACGGTACGCTGCTTCATTTATATATTAAATTTTAAATCTTTGATTTTCCTTAAGTCTGTTACCTTCAAACTAGCTAATAGTTGATTATTAGATTGTTAGATGTGGTTTATTGAAGCTTAAAGTATATATATAGGTTAGGATCAACTTACACAATGTAAAACTCTTTGAGTTTTATACGTTTTTTGGATCGTTGGATGGGGGAAATTAATGGTTGAGATTAACCCCTTACTTTTTTCCCAAGTGATAATCTTCACATATTCTACTGTTAATCTTATCCTTCCGTTTCACCCATCCAACGATCCAAAAAACATGTAAAACTTAGAAAGTTTTACACGGTGTAATTGGATCTTATCCCTATATATATATATAAACTTTAAGTGTATAAAGTATATTTTTTATGAAAATAGGTGCCTAAAGTTTCAAACGATATAATTTTAGGTGTTCGGTCGTTTAACAAAACTCGTTACCTATTTAAAACGCGACACATGGTAAAAATATTGACTTTTTTCAAAAAAAAAAATTGAAAAAAACTATAAAATTTAATTTTGTAAAAGAATCATGAAATTCTCAAAAATATTCAAATCAGTCTCTAAATCCCTAAAAATAACAAAACCCCAAATCTCCAAATCCTAACCGTTGTTGTTGTCGACCCCACCCTTTCGGTCGCCAGACCCAGCCGACCATTTTCCCCCAACACACAATCATCGAAAATCGACGAATGGTGTGCCAATCGAACGAATATTTCATATCGACGTTCAACGTTCGGTTGGCACACCGTTCACCGATTCCTAGCGACGACACGTTGGGGGAAATGGTCAGCTGAGTTCGGCGACCAAAAGAGTGAGGTCGGCGACAACGATGAGGATTTGGGGATCTATGATTTAAGGATTTGGAGACTATTTTAGAAAGTTTTAGAATTTCAAGATTTTTTCAAAAAGTTTCAAATTATTAAAAACAAAAAATTCATTAAAAGAAATTATAAATAAAAAATGACACGTGTTAAATTTTTATTGGTTAATAGTTTTTTTAACGGTAATTAACTATTATGTACCTAAAATTATAACGGTTGAAACTTTAGACACCTATTTTTACAAAAAGAAAAATACTTTAGGCATCTAAAGTTAAAAAACATGTATACTTTAGACACTTATTTTTCATTTAAGCCTTTATTGATTATCTCACTTATTATATTGGTGTATTGAATATTTTTGGTATAACCATCGATAATTAGGGGTGCGCATTGTCGGGTACCCGGTTTTCGGGTATTAAAAAATTGGGTACTCGGTTCATTCGGGTACCTCATTAAGCGGCCCGTGTTCCGACCTATTATATTCGGGTACCTGGGTTTCGGGTACCCGTAAAATTCGAGTACCCAGGTAATCGGGTACCGGGTACCCGGTTCCTATTTTTTTAATTATAAAATTAAAAAAATCACATGTTAAACACAAAAATATTTTAAAAAAATTAAACTTAAAACTTAAAAGAATATAATACAAACATAGAAAAAATTTAGAGATTTAAACTTAATTTTAAAGTAAAAATATTAAGAAACATAAAATAAAAATATAATTTTAAATATAAAAAATATATATTAAACTTTATCAGGTCAGGTCGGGTACCCGGTAATGGGAAACTTCCGGCCCGTGTCCCGGGTCGGGTACCCGGCCCGTTCAAGTAATTTTTTTCCGGGAATTACCCGACATTTTTAGGTTCGGGTCATCGGGTCGAATATTTTTGCCCATCCCTATCGATAATGGTGGAACTTGGTGAAAGAGATTGGGGGACAACATACTATTTTCAAAAATAAGGTTAAGGGTAAGAGTTGGATAAGCCCTTGAATTTTATGAAAAATTAAACTCTTAAATGTTTTTTTAGCCAATTAAGCCCTTTTACTAAAAACTTAAAGGGTAAAGTTTACAAATAGGCACTAAATTTTAGCTAATTATTTAATTTGGTAACTAAACTTTCAATTGTTTCAATGTTACCATTAAACTTTATATTTTGCTTTAACTTGGTCATTGATGTTAAGAAATTGACGTGGTTGTTACCAAATTTTGCATAATAACACATTTAGTCCTTTGCATTTGAATATTCAAACAATTTACTCCTAATTTGAAAAATAATAATAAATTTAACCTTTAATATTTCACATTATTTCAATTTAGTCCTATTTTTAATTAAAAACAATGTAACCCTAAACCTAAAACACTAAACTAAAAACCCCAAATCTATAAACCCAAAATCAAAAACCTTGAACCCATAACCCAAACCCTAAACATTGAAACCATAGCCCAAAACCCCAAAAACACTCAATATTTCACATTATTTCTACAAACAATCGACTAAATTTGCACATTTTGAGTCAACCACAGTTCGTAAAAGTAATATCTTGTCCTAAATTCCACTAACAAATTTGATCACTTTGTATGTCTTGCTAAATATAGAGAGAGATAAAGAAGATACCTTTGTATGTCTTGAAGGCTTTGTTCATACTTCATACTCCAATCCATTTTTGTTTCCAGTTCTCCCACTTAGTAATCTGCTCGTCCTGCAAAAGAATAGAATTTTAAACAAATTGTACAACAAAACTAGCAAACCAAGTGTTGAGTTGATCAATCGAATCCAAATGATCAAGAGTGAGGTGAATTGGCAGTTAAAAAATTGAAGGGAGCAAGTTGGAAAGATAAAAATGAAGAACAAGAGATTTAGAATGGTTCAAGCTTCTAACAAGCTCTACATCCACTACCTTAGCTCTCCACTAAGAATTTCAAACAATTCACTATTGAATTCGTCCCCTTTTCTAGGCTTAAGAGGAAACCGTTACAAATCGATCAAGCTTTCTACCCAAAGCTTGATCAAGATCACACTTTAACAAAGAAGTTATGGAAAACTTAAATTGACCTCTCACAAAGGCTTATAAATTGCCCAATTACAAGTGAACTTTCTCCAAACTTGAAATAAAGAATTACAATGAAAAATCACAAGTTGGGTACAAGAGTTTGACTCTAAAAGGCTCAAAGATATTCGATTTTTGCTTGAATACTTCTCACTTGATGAATGGTTGTTGATTTAGCTTTCGAGTCTTGCTTTTTTACCCCTCATTGATTTCTAACCGTTTGGGTAGCTGAGATCATAAATAGAGTCGTTGGATACCATTTTTCACGTAATAAATGCACTTTTGAAGCAAGGCGTACCGGTACACGGGAGCCCTGTTTCGTTACTTGTAAGACAGAAACTAGTCGTTGCAAGAGTAAATGCAGGGGCGTATCGATACACGGGAAGGCGTATCAAAACGTTCTTAGTGTAAAATAGGGGTCGTATCCAAACGACTAGGTCGTATCGGTACGATTTTTGCTCGCTGGAATCTGAGAAAAAAATCTTTGGAAAATGCATCGGTACGCTTCAAGGGTGTATCGAAACAGAAAGCTTGTTTCTATAAAGGTGTATCGAAATGGACGTAACCGTATCGGTACGGGCTAACTGCATTTTGAAGCTTTAACTGACATTTAACGGTAAAAAATTTAATGCAAAGATTTTAAAAATCTTAAGATCGGCGTATCGGTATGCTGACGTGTCATACCGAAACTGAGGATCAATACGCCTAAGCTTTGTACCAAAACTATTAAGTATAAACCCAGGTTGAAGGTCGTATCGAAACGGGCAAGCCCGTATCGCAACACTGTATCGAAATGGGGTGAGCTGTATTGAAACGATGTGTTCAATTGAAATTTCAGTAGCCAAATTTCGTATTGAAACGTTATATGGCATATCGATACGCCTGGGTGATTTGGTTAAGTTTGGCTTGAAAAACTTAAAAAATCTGGGTTTAAGTTTTGACTTTGAGTACTTAAAAATTTATTTACTTTTGCAAATTGGCCTTGAATAATTTGTTATATCAAAATCAGACATAGGTTTTACACCAAGGAAGCTTAAATTCTAAAAAAATCTATTGAGATGATCAAACAATGGCAAATTAACCAAGAAGGGGTGAATTGGATATTTAAAATGACAGTGGACAAGTTGGTAAAATTAAAAAAATGAAGACAAGACAATTTAGAGTGGTTCAAGCTTAGAACAAGCTCTACATCCTCTACCTTAGCTCCCACTAAGGATTTTCAACCAATTCGCTAATGAATTCTTCCCCTTTTCTAGGATTATGAGGAAATTGTTACAAGGATCAAATCTTTCTACCCAAAGCTTGATCAAAATCACTCTTACATGAAAGATTGTTGGAAAATGAAATAAACCTCAAAAGGTAGAATATTTGGCCCAAATTAAAAGTTTTTTAAACCCAAATAGATAAAAGATGAATACAATTGAAAATCACTCAATTTGGTACAAAGGTTTGACTCTAATAGCTCAAGAATGGATTGGATTTTTGCTTTGTTGTTGTGCACTTTTTCAATTGTTGTTATTGTAGCTTTAATGACTTGATTTTATACCCTTTCATTGAATTCTAGCCGTTTGGGTGGTTGTTGCGTGTAAAATAGTCTATCGCAATTATAGTGCAAGTATACACGACGCAAGTAGTAAAGTGATACGAAGTATCGGATATCGTCTCCACAGGGATTGGGCTAATAGCTTCACCTAAATTCACTGCACGAAAGTAAAGGAAATAATTAAGAGTTGTCACGAGAATAATAAAGTAAAAACGTAATTAAAAGGATTTGAGATATCAAGATAGAGAGAATGGGCTGGTATTGAATTGCTCAGTAGTGTAGGTATTGAATTGCTTAGGATCTCCAGTTCTGTCGTCGCACCCGTCGCCGACAGCACCTGTCGCGGCGTCTGTCCGTTAGCTGTCGCGGCAGCGAACACTAACTCAGTACTTCAAGCTTGGCAAGAATCCCAGATCTGCCTTGCCCTATCCCTAGGCACAAGTCTGTCGATGATCACGTCTTTGATGATACCTCCCGGCGTGAATCGAAGGATGAACACCGATGTGTATGAATTCTTCCTTAGCCACTTAACCTCGCCCTATCCCTAGGCACGAGATGGTTCAACTATAAACTAGAGAACGCGCTCTTACTTCTTTCGTATACTTAACTCTCCCGATGCTAAGTAAATGGATAACCTCACAATGCTCTCCCGATGCTCTTGCAAGATGTTAAAACCAAAATAAGAGAACTTGAAGTTTATTTTATTGAACTGAAAAATCCTAAAACAAAGCAACCCTTGCAACTACTTTACAAATCAACCCGTGGCCCTAGGGGGAATTTAGAACATATCGGTGACAGGTAAACGGCAGGGTTTTGGTTTCGGTTATGGGGTAGTCGGCTATGCCCTAGGTTTAATCTATGCCCTTTATATAAGCTTTGGGCTCAAGTTATCTAAGGTAACAAGGATTACAACTTTAATTAAAAGTAAGATTCTAATAAAGACAAAATCTCTAAGGATTCCTACTTTTCAGCCGCCTCCTTGTTTCATGGAAATTCTTCTCCTTGAGCTTTAGCTTGACATATCTTTTGATCCGGGGCTTGGAAAAATATTCGGCTTCCACACGACAGACGAGCAGATTTTTCTCTATCTATCGAGGTCCACTTCACTTTTCCTCTTCATAAATCTGCTGTCACCATGCTGTCACGACAGGTCCATGACAGGTTCGTCTTCTTCAGCTGCTTGTCCAGTTCAGCTCTCCTGCTTATCTGCCCTGCGCCTGCCTTCGACATCTACTGTGACAGATACCTGCAAAAATAACCATCTTTCAGTAGAATCCGTGCCTTTTATATAATTGTGATGTTTTATTGAAAACTAACCTAAATGCAATGCAATGATGCTTGAATGCAGCAGAAATATGGGTTAAAAAGGGTGTAAATAATAGAACTTTTACACACTCAACACACCCCCAGACTCAAGTTTTTGCTTGCCCTCAAGCAATGAAGACTTAAAAGAAAACTGAAAATTTTTGTGTTGGCCTTCAAATAGTGAACTGTCCCTTACCTGTCGCTCATTCTCTATGGCGACAGCAACCTGTCGGAAGGGTTAGGATCTGTCCGGAATCTCCCTATAGCTCTCGTGCAGTGTGTGCATGCTTGTGAACAGTTATATGCTAAGACTCTCTTAGTTTCACTAGAATATTCAACTCCTTAACTCGAATTTTATGCCAAAGTTTATTTTCTTGAAGACACATTTTCATGCTTCTTTTTCTTCTATTTTTCAGGCTAAGTTTTTCTAGAGCCAGTTTCGGGCACCTCTAGTTAGCTTCCTAGAGCCGGTTTCGGGCACCTCTAGGTTTTTGATTTTCTTTTGCTAAACTTCTTTCCTAGAGCCAGTGTTAGGCACCTCTAGGGGCTATCCAAGTTCTAAGCTTCCTATTCTAGTTTGGCTAAAAGAAATCTAAGCAATATAACAGTCACAAAAGTGTTTAAGTTTTCAGAACTATAGAAAGGCTCTAAACTTTTTCCTTAACCTGTCCTACAGATGCTGCCACGACAGAGCCGTCATGACAGGTAAGTTAACTTCACAGTTTTAAGCCAACAGTTTAAATTTTCTTATTTTTCTGATTTTTTTTAAAAGTAAATAACTAATAAGACACAACAATTAAACAAAAGATGTGCTAAAGACTCCATTAAATATGGAGGGTTGCCACCCCCAAACTCGAGGGTTGCATTGCCCTCAATGCAAAATGACACAATAGAAAAAAAAACATGAGAAAAGTACATCACAAATATATAAGGGCAGGCAGCAATAAGAGGAGAAAAAGAAATAAAAACTTAAATTTTATTCGCTGTCCTCGCTGCTGCTGCTGACGCGGATCTGATGGTAGCGTCTGTGTTGGGGAGGTGGCTGGGCAGGTTCCTGAGCAGGTTGATCAACATGTTCATCAGCCTGTTGAGGTGCAGGTTCTTCCTCCGGTTGGGGGACAGGGTCGTCAGCAGGTTGAAGGGCAGGTGGCTCCACTAGTCAGACATCAGAACTGCTGCTGCTGTCCCAGCTGTTACTCGTGATGGCTTTGGACAGCATCCTCTTGTTGGCCACATGCTTAATTCTTTTCACCCGCGTGAAAGCGCTGTCCAAGTTCCTCCGGACAAGAGGGCTGTCATCAGTGGCAGCTCGCTTGGTGCCTCTAGGGGAGGTGTCTGCCGGTGGGCTGCCGGCTGCTGTCGGGGAAGGTGTGGAGGAGGCAGATTCTTCGTGGGGAGAGACAGGTGGTGTGGGAGTGGGGGAGGGGATATTGAAATAATGGGCAGGGAAGGTGGGGAAAATGACATCCGGAAAATTCAAAGTATTGGTAATGAAATTTACCGTTGCATTGGAGAAGTCGCGGATGAATGTCATCAAACCCATCTGGCGCTCCTCTATCCTCAAGATGGCAGCAAGGATGTGGGCGTTCTGATCTGCCGGAGCGGTGTTGGTGGCAGCTTCTGGGGCAGGTTCGGTGGCAGGTTCATCATCAGACTCAGCAGGAGGGGCATTTGGATCGAAGGCGTTGAGGGGCGATACGACGATGATCTCCATGAGGCTGGAGATGTTGCTGTCGGTCCAGCCGCTGCCCTTCTTGATTTTGTCTGAAGGGTCCTCCGGTACGGCAGCGCAGCGACAGAGGGCAGTGATTGTGAAGGGCAGGCATAGTCGTGAATCTGATCGGAAGGCACAATCGAGAATGCTGTCTCGCATGTACCTGCCCACATTGATGGGCCTGTCATGCATGATAGAGTGGATGAGGGCCAATCGCTGCCTGTTGACTGTCGTATGGTGGGATGAGGGCAGGATACGCTTTTTAATAAAAGCATTCCATAGTTTTGCCTCGGGGAGTAGCTCTGCCCTGTTGACTGAGTTGGGGTTCTTTTTGCTGGTGCTCCAGGTCGTGCCCGCCTCTGTCAACTCCCTCATGACAGCATCATGTCCGGCAGCGTCGAGGGAGTCCCAAAACTGTTGATGCGCATCGTCAGTGGGGCCAAAGAAGAGGCCGAATACATGGTTGATGCTGCTGGCGGTGAAAGGAACTGTCACTCCTCGGACGATGACAGATGTCGCCGTCTTACTTTCGATCGCCTCATAAAATTCCCTGACCAGAGTGTCGTTAAGCTCTGCCGGCTGCTCGGCAAAGTCTTCCCAAAGTTGTGCCGTAATGGCCTTCATAATGAACGGCCGGAGTCCAAAAAGAGGGGCATCTCTGTTATAGATGAAGCTCCGTTCCTCCCATAGTTCCTTGTTGGCGAACGGGGATGCTGCTGCTGAAGAAGAGGCGGCAGCAGCATTCTGGCGAGTTTGTCTTGAAGACATATTTGGTTGCAAGGGCTGAAAAAAGAAAGAAAATGGATAAAACTAGAAGGGAATAACAAGAGAGAAAATCAGAAGTGATGAAAAATGAAAAGGGGAAGGGGTTTATATAGCGGTCGAGTAGCTGCCCATTTAATGCCGCAACGGCAGACGGGAATAACGGGGCGGCAGATTGGATATTGCGTGTCTGACGCGTCTGACACGCATTAATGCGTCTGCTGTGCGTCTGCCGCACGCTTCTTCGTCTGCTGTGCGTCTGTTGACAGCCTGTCAAATCCGTCTGCGCCGGCAGCCGAAACGACAGGTTACCATAAGTGGGCTTTATTGGGCTGGTGGATGAGCGGTGGGCTTGGGCCACTTCTTTTTTCTCACTTGACTCCTTTATTTCCTAAAAACTGAAAACAAAACATTATTAAAATAAATCTAATTCCTAATAAATAATAATAATAAAATAAAATAAAAATAAAACTAGGTTAAATTAGGGATGCCTTGTGGGGCATCACCTAAGGTAACCACTTCCTGTATTCCTGGGGCTTCAGTCCCCTGATAATGCTTGTGGCGTTGTCCATTAACTTTGAATTGGTGCCCGTCCTTTAATGATTGAATTGTAATGGCACCATGGGGAAAAACTTGAACCACTTGGAACGGGCCAGACCATCTAGATTTAAGCTTTCCTGGGAAGAGTTTCAACCTAGAATTAAACAACAATACAAGCTGCCCTGGGCAGAACTGTCGTGGCAGCAACTTCTTGTCATGCCACTTCTTTGTTTTCTCTTTGTATATTCTTACGTTGTCGTAGGCCATTGTTGAGTGTGTAAAAGTTCTATCATTTACACCTTTTTAAACCCATATTTCTGCTGCATTCAAGCATCATTGCATTGCATTTAGGTTAGTTTTCAATAAAACATCACACTTATATAAAAGGCACGGATTCTACTGAAAGATGGTTATTTTTGCAGGTATCTGTCATAGTAAATGTCAAAGGCAGGCGCAGGGCAGTTAAGCAGGAAAGCTGAACTGGACAAGCAGCTGAAGAAGACAAACCTGTCACGGACCTGTCGTGACAGCATGATGACAGCAGATTCATGAAGAGGAAAAATGAAGTGGACCTCGATAGATAGAGAAAAATCTGCTCGTCTGTCGTGTGGCAGCCAAATAATTTTCCAAAGCCCCGGATTAAAAGATATGTCAAGCCAAAGCTCGAAGGAGAGGAAATCCCTAAAAGCAAGGAGGCGGCTAGCAAGTAGGATACTTTAGAGATTTAATCTTTATTAGAATCTTACTTTTAATTAAAGTTGTAATCCTTGTTACCTTAGATAACTTGAGCCCAAAGCTTATATAAAGGGCATAGATTAAACCTAGGGCATAGCCGACTACCCCATAACCGAAACCAAAAACCCTGCCGATTACCTGTCACCGACATGTTCTAAATTCCCCCCTAGGGCTACGGGTTGTGTTGTAAAGTAGTTGCAAGGGTTGCTTTGTATTAGGATTTTTCAAGTTCAATAAAATAAACTTCAAGTTCTTTTATCTTGGTTTTAATATCTTGCAAGAGCATCGGGAGAGCATTGTGAGGTTATCCATTTACTTAGCATCGGGAGAGTTAAGTATACGAAAGAGATAAAAGCGCGTTCTCTAGTTTATAGTTGAACCATCTCGTGCTTAGGGATAAGGCGAGGTTAAGTGGCTAAGGAAGAATTCATATACATCGGTGTTCATCCTTCGATTCACGCCGGGAGGTATCATCAAAGACGTGATCATCGACAGACTTGTGCCTAGGGATAGTGCAAGGCAGATCTGGGATTCTTGCCAAGCTTGAAGTACGGAGTTAGTGTTCGCTGCCGCGACAACTAACGGACAGACGCCGCGACAGGTGCTGTCGGCGACGGGTGCGACGACAGAACTGAAGATCCTAAGCAATTCAATACCTACACTACTAAGCAACTCAATACCAGCCCATTCTCTCTATCTTGATATCTCAATTCCTTTAATTTACGTTTTTCTTTATTATTCGTGACAATTCTCTCAAACTATTTCTTTTACTTCGTGCAGTGAAATTAGGTGAAGCTATTAGCCCAATCCCTGTGGAGACGATATCTGATACTTTGTATCACTTTACTACTTGCGTCGTGTATACTTGCACTACAATTGCGATAGACTATCTTACACGCAACAAGTTTTTGGCGCCGTTGCCGGGGATTGGCAACATAACTACACCTTTCTTTCCTTGCACCTTTTTGTTTTTATTTTCGTTTTTGTTTTTCTTTATTTATTTTTATTTTTATTTTCTGTCGCGTTTTAAACTCTTGCTTTTCACAAGGTTTTCTTGTTTATGCGCAGATCGAAAAGAGGTGAAGATCCTGAGTATAAATTAGATCCAGAGATCGAACGTTCCTTCAATCTCAAGAAACAGATTCGCCACCTTTTAGACCGAAACGAACACCTTGAAGAACAGCTAGAGCAGATGGCCCGTAATCAGCCTGCCGGTGAAGAAATACCGCCTGTCGGTGACCCGCCAGCGGCAGGTGTACGACGGTCATGTCGTGACTACATGCTGAACGATCATGTAGAGTTGGAAACCACGCTGCCGGATATCGACGTTGACAACTTCGAGCTTAAACCTGTCATGTTTAGTATGATCAACAACGCCGGACAGTTTGGTGGTTCTGCGACAGAAGATGCCAGGGAGCATCTCAAAACGTTCCAGGAGATCTGTGGTTCGTTTAGACTGCCAGGAGTTAGTCCGGAGATACTAAGGCTTCGGTTATTCCCCCATTCATTGAGGGACAGAGCTAAAACTTGGTGGAATAAACTTACACCGGGTTCTATTATGACTTGGGCAGATCTAACTCGTGAATTTTTGTCTCGTTTTAATCCTTCACATTTAGCTGAGCGATTACGTAATGAAATTGCTACTTTTCAACAAGAAGATGACGAGCCAATGCACGAGGCCTGGGACATATTCACAACTCTTCTACGGAACTGCCCAATGCATGGATTCCCCGTCTGGAATCAGGTAACTAAGTTTTATAATGCTGCTAACTTACAAACTCGCATTCGAATTGATTCTGCAGCGAATGGATTATTATTGGACAAAGATCCAGACGAGGCTCTGCAAGTTCTGAAACATCTGGCTAAGAATGAGGAGCAGTTTCCAACCGCTAGAAGAGGGGGTAAACGGGTACTTGCTGTCAAGGATTATGAGGCCGACATCACTATGAAATCACAGGTAGCATTCCTCACTAAAGCCATGAAACACTTATTAAGTGAAGAGGAAGTACGAGGGTTTGCTGTCGAGGAAGTTTGTGTTACATGTGGAGGAAATCATAGTAGGGATAAGTGCCCTATAAATATAGAAGAAGGAAAATATGTTGGAAATTACAAGCCAAACTACAATTCCAACAATTACAATCCTAATTGGAGGAAAGACCCAAAATTTTCCTGGAGTAACCCCAACAATGCCTTAAATCCGCAAGCTTATAATCAGAATCAAGGGGGTCCTAGATTGTTGACGCGACAGCAGCCACAGCCGCAGAACCTGCCGCAGAACCTGCCGCCTCAACAACAACAGCAGCCACCACCTGCCACGAGTAGTATATTGGAGCAGACTCTGGCTACCTTTATGTCTCAGACTGGCACGTATATGGATAACATCAATAAGTTTGTCAGAAAAACGGAGGACTTTATGGATGAAACTAAGATGAGGATGACAAACCATGAGGCCACCCTGAAATCTCTAGAGACACAAATGGGTCAGGTGTCGCAGCATATTAAGCCACGGCAGAATGGAGGTTTCCCTAGCAATACCGAAAATGCTAGAACGCCCCCTCATGAGCAATGTAAGGCGATTACTACTAGGAGTGGGAAAAAGTTACCAGGGCCGGAAAAAGAAGCTGAAAAAGAAAAAGAACCCGCCTTGGATACACCTGCCGAGGAAGCTGCCCCGACAGATGACAAACAGACTGCTGCCGATGAGCCTGTCACGACAGCAGAAGCGACAGAGGAGAAAAAGGAAGATTATCGTCCTCAGATTCGCATGCAGTGGGAAGGGCGCATTGCTGATTACCGTCCTCCACCACCTTTTCCGCAACGAATACAGCAAGCTAAGCATGAATCTCAACTTAAAAAGATTTATGATATTTTTAAACAGGTTCATATTAACATTCCATTGCTAGATGCTGTTAGGGAAATGCCTGGTTATGCTAAATTTCTCAAGGATGTCATGTCTAAAAAATCTAAACTTGGGGAATTTGAAACGGTAAGGATGCAAGAAGGTTGCATGAGTATTCTTCATCGACAACCACCTCAGAAAAAGAAGGATCCAGGAAGCTTCCTCATACCTTGCGTAATCGGAGATAAATTTGTGGGTAAGGCATTATGTGATCTTGGTGCTAGTGTTAATCTAATGCCCAAATCTGTTTTTCGAAAACTAGGTATTGGCAAGGCGCGGCCCACGACAGTTACCTTACAATTAGCCGACCGCTCTTACGTTCACCCCGAGGGAAAAATTGAAGACATCTTGGTAAGAGTGGATAAACTTATTTTTCCTGCTGACTTTCTTATTTTAGATTGTGAGGCAGATGAGAACGCACCAGTCATCCTAGGGCGACCCTTCTTAGCCACGGGAAGATCACTGATTGATGTGGAGAAAGGAGAACTCACCATGCGTGTGAACGATCAAGAAATTAAGTTGAATGTTCTCCAAGCAATGAAACATGCTGATGTGGATGAAGAATGTAAGGCCATCATTGAGGTGACCTTTGATCAACCCTGCATCAGGTCGGGCTGCCAGGATATAAAATTTGGTCACTGCTGCGACAGCCATTTACAAGCCTGTCACGACAGCAACGACGACAGCACCGACGACAGCGACTCCTCTGAATCCAATTCATCTGATAATGAAGGTCAAGAGGAGGTAGATTGGCTAGACCATCGCCCAGGTAAGTTATTCGAACCCTTAAATTACACTTCGGATAACCATTTAATTCAAGAGCCATCTACTGTCGAACCACCTGTCTTAGAACTTAAGCCCCTGCCAGGGCAGCTTAAATATGCTTATCTTGGTTGTGATAAAACACTACCCGTAATCATCTCTGCTAAGCTGCCACAGGAACAGGAACGACAGCTGATCGACATGTTGAGGCAGCACAAAAGGGCGATCGGATGGACAATAGCAGACATTCAGGGCATTAGTCCGGCAATCTGTATGCACAAAATCCTCTTAGAGGAAGATCATAAGCCGACTATTGATGCCCAAAGGCGGTTAAACCTTGCAATGAAAGAGGTAGTGCGTAAAGAAATAATTAAATGGTTAGACGATGGTATCATCTACGCCATCTCTGATAGCAAATGGGTAAGCCCGGTGCAATGTGTTCCCAAGAAAGGAGGCATGACTGTGATAACCAATGAAAACAACGAGTTAATCCCAACCAGGACTGTGACCGGTTGGAGGGTTTGTATGGACTATCGGAAGCTTAACAAAGCTACCCGAAAAGACCACTTCCCTTTACCCTTCATTGATCAAATGCTTGATAGATTAGCGGGTAAATCTTACTATTGTTTTCTTGATGGTTATTCAGGGTATAATCAAATTGCTATTGCACCGGAGGACCAAGAGAAAACGACTTTCACCTGCCCTTATGGAACATACGCATTTAGGAGGATGCCTTTTGGACTCTGTAACGCACCTGCCACCTTCCAAAGGTGCATGATGGCTATATTCTCCGACATGGTAGAGGACTTCCTTGAGATCTTCATGGATGATTTTTCAGTCTTTGGAGACGATTTTGAGAGCTGCCTTGGCAACCTTCAAAAGGTACTTGAAAGATGTGAAAAAGCTAATCTTGTTCTTAATTGGGAAAAATGCCATTTTATGGTAGATGAGGGAATAGTTTTAGGCCATAAGATTAGCTGCCGTGGGATAGAAGTCGACAGGGCAAAGATTGAAGTCATAGAGAAGCTGCCGCCGCCAACCACAGTCAAGGGCATTAGAAGTTTCCTAGGGCATGCTGGTTTTTATAGGAGATTTATCGCAAATTTCTCAAAAATCACGAAGCCCTTATGTCATCTCTTAGAGCAGAACCAACCCTTTGACTTTAATGAAGAATGTACTGAAGCATTCAAGGTTCTGAAGGAAAAACTAGTGACAGCCCCCATAGTACAGCCACCAGACTGGACGCAGCCATTTGAAATTATGTGTGATGCTAGTGACTATGCTGTCGGGGCAGCACTTGGGCAGCGCAAGGACAGGTTGTTTCATGTCATATATTATGCCAGTAAAACATTGAATGATGCCCAAGTGAATTATACCACCACAGAAAAGGAGCTGTTAGCTGTGGTGTTTTCCATCGACAAGTTTCGTTCTTACATACTTGGGACGAAAGTAATAGTACACACCGATCATTCTGCCCTTAAGTACTTGTTCGCAAAGAAGGATGCAAAGCCTAGGTTGATAAGATGGATTTTGCTATTACAAGAGTTCGACCTTGAAATCAAAGACAAAAAGGGAACAGAAAATCAGGTGGCAGATCACTTGTCGAGGTTGGAGTTGGGACAGAGTCTACCTCTAGATGAGACACACATTCTAGAGACCTTCCCAGATGACCAGCTCTTTGCTGCCGCAATAGCTGTCGCGACAGCCATGGCGGCAGGTAAGTCTTCTAACCTTCCCTGGTATGCTGATTTCGTTAATTTTATAGTTAGCGGAATATTACCTTCTGATCTTACTTATCAAGCCAGGAAGAGGTTTCAAAATGATGTTAAACATTATTATTGGGATGAACCTCTTCTTTTCAAGATGTGCGCAGATCAGGTTATAAGGAGATGTGTACCACAAGAAGAACATGAAGACATTCTCCATCACTGTCATGCTTCACAATATGGAGGACACTTAGGAGGCAACAAAACTGCTGCCAAGGTGCTGCAGTCAGGTTTCTACTGGCCGACACTGTATAAGGACGCACAGGAATTTTATAAACACTGTGACAGGTGCCAGCGGACAGGTAACATCTCAAGAAGAAACGAGATGCCACTGCAGAATATCCTAGAAGTCGAGATCTTCGACGTATGGGGGATTGATTTTATGGGACCATTTCCATCCTCATGTGGAAATCTTTACATCCTCCTAGCAGTAGATTATGTCTCCAAGTGGGTAGAAGCAATCGCAACTCAAAAGAATGATGCCAAAACAGTCCAAAAGTTTCTGCACAAAAACATTTTTTCTAGATTTGGCATCCCTAGGGCGATTATCAGTGATGAAGGGAGACATTTTGATAACAGGGTAATTGCTGCCGCTCTAAGAAAATATGGTGTCAAGCACAAGATCGCGACAGCATACCACCCACAGACCAATGGACAGGCTGAGATTTCCAACAGGGAAGTAAAGAACATTCTTGAAAAAATGGTCAAACCAACTAGGAAAGATTGGTCTTTACTTCTGAATGATGCATTATGGGCATATAGGACAGCTTTCAAGACTCCATTGGGCATGTCTCCATTTCGATTGATCTATGGGAAAACCTGTCACCTGCCTGTCGAGATAGAGCACAAGGCATATTGGGCAATCAAGGCAGTAAACATGGACTTGGACAAGGCAGGTCAGAAAAAGCTGTTAGATTTGAATGAAATCGAGGAAATACGAACAACGGCCTACGACAACGCAAGAATATACAAGGAGAAAACAAAGAAGTGGCATGACAAGAAGTTGCTGCCGCGACAGTTCTGCCCAGGACAGCTTGTGTTGTTTTTTAATTCGAGGTTGAAACTCTTTCCAGGGAAACTCAAATCTAGATGGTCTGGACCATTCCAAGTAATTCAAGTTTTCCCCCATGGTGCCATTACGATTCAATCATTAAAAGACGGGCACCAATTCAAAGTCAATGGACAACGCCTCAAGCACTATCAAGGGACTGAAGCCCGAGGAATACAGGAAGTGGTTACTTTAGGTGATGCCCCACAAGGCATCCCTAATTTAACCTAATTCCTTTATTTTTATTTTTAATATTATTTATTAGGAATTAGATTTATTTTAATAATGCCTTGTTTTTAATTTCAGTTTTTAGGAAATAAAGGAGGCAAGTGAGAAAGAAGAAGTGGCCCAAGCCCACCGCCCATCCATCAGCCCAAATAAAGTCCATTTATAATAACCTGTCGTTTCGGCTGCCGGCGCAGACGGAGTTGACAGGCTGTCAACAGACGCACAGCAGACGAAGAATCATGCGGCAGACGCAGCATTAATGTCCGTCAAACGTGTCAGACGCAACATCCAATCTGCCGCTCCGTTATTCCCGCCTGCCGTTGCGGCATTAAATGGGCAGCCCCCGACAGCTATATAAACCCCTTCCCCTTTTCATTTTTTTTCCTCACTTCAGATTTTCTCTCTTGCTATTCTCTTCTAGTTTAATCTCTTTTCTTTCATTTTCAGCCCTTGCAACCAAACATGTCTTCACGACAAACCCGACAGACCACTGCCGCCGCTTCCTCTTCCGCAGCAGCATCTCCGTTCGCCAACAAGGAACTTTGGGAGGAACGAAGCTTCATTTACAACAGAGATGCCCCTCTGTTTGGACTCCGGCCGTTCATCATGCAGGCCATAACCGCTCAATTCTGGGAAGATTTCGCCGAGCAGCCGGCAGAACTTAATGACACCCTTGTAAGGGAATTCTATGAGGCGATTGAGAGCAAGTCGGTGACATCTGTCGTCGTACGAGGAGTGACAGTTCCCTTCACCGCCAGCAGCATCAACCATGTCTTCGGCCTCTTCTTTGGCCCTAATGACGACGCCCATCAACAGTTTTGGGACTCCCTCGACGCTGCCGGCCACGATGCTGTCATGAGGGAATTGACAGAAAGGGGCACAACATGGAGCACCAGCAAAAAGAATCCTAACTCCGTCAACCGTGCACAGCTGCTCCCCGAGGCTAAACTATGGAACGCTTTTATTAAAAAGCGTATCCTGCCCTCCTCCCACCACACGACAGTCAACAGGCAGCGGCTTGCCCTAATTCACTCTATCATGCATGCCAGGCCGATCAACGTGGGCAGGTACATGCGAGAAAGCATTCTCGATTGTGCTTTCAGAACGGACTCACGTTTATGCCTGCCCTTCACCATCACGGCCCTCTGCCGCTGCGCTGCCGTACCGGAGGTCCCTTCAGACAAAATTAAGAAGGGCAGCGGCTGGACCGACAGCAACATCTCCAGCCTTATGGAGGTTATCGTCGTAACGCCCCTCAACGCCTTCGATCCAAACGCCTCACCTGCTGAATCTGATGATGAGCCTGCCACCGAGCCTGTCAACGAACCTGCCCCAGAAGCTGCCACCAACAACGCACCTGCAGATCAGAACGCCCACATCCTTGCCGCCGTCCTGCGGATCGAGGAACGACAGATGGGCCTAATGACATTCATCCGAGACTTCTCCAATGCCACGGTAAACTTTATTACCAATACTTTGAATTTTTCGGATGTCTCTTTCCCCACCTTCCCCGCCCATTACTTCAATATCCCGTCCCCTACTCCCACACCACCTGTCTTCCCCCATGGGGAATCTGCCTCTTCCACTCCTTCCCCGACGGCAGCCGGCAGCCCACTAGCAGACACCTCCCCTCGAGGAACAAAGCGAGCTGCCACTGACGACAGCCCCCTTGTCCGGAGGAACTTGGACAGCGCCTTCACACGGGTGAAGCGTATCAAGCACGTAGCCAACAAGAGGAAGCTGTCCAAGGCCATCACGAGTAACAGCTGGGATAGCAGCGGCAGTTCTGACATTCGACTAGTGGAGCCACCTGCCCTTCAGCCTGCTGATGACCCTGTCCATCAACCGGAGGAAGAATCTGCACCTCAACAGGCCGAGGAACCTGTTGATCCACCTGCCCAGGAACCTGCCCAGCCACCTCCCCAACACAGACGCTACCATCAGATCCGCGTCAGCAGCAGTGATGAGGACAGCACTTAAAATTTAAGTTTTTATTTCTTTTTCCTCTCTTATTTGCTGCCTGCCTTTATATATTTGTGATGTACTTTTCTTTTTTCTATGTTTTTTTTTCTCTTTAATTGTTTTTAGTGTCATCTTGCATTGAGGGCAATGCAACCCTCGAGTTTGGGGGTGGCAGTCCGCCATATTTAATGAAGTCCTTAGCACAACTTTTGTTTAAGTGTTATGTCTATTTAGTTTGTTATTTTTTAAGTTCTTTTAAAAAAAAAAAAATTCACAAAACTAAGAAAATTTAAACTGTTGGCTTAAAACTGTGAAATTAACTTACCTGTCATGACGGCTCTGTCGTGGCAGCATCTTTAGGACAGGTTAAGGAAAAGTTTAGAGCCTTTCTATAGTTCTGAAAACTTAAACACTTTTGTGACTGTTATCTTGCTTAGACTTATTTTAGCCAAACTAGAATAGGAAGCTTAGAACTTGGATAGCCCCTAGAGGTGCCTAACACTGGCTCTAGGAAAGAAGTTTAGCAAAAATTAAAAATAAACCTAGAGGTGCCCGAAACCGGCTCTAGGAAGCTAACTAGAGGTGCCCAAAACTGGCTCTAGAAAAACTTAGCTTGAAAATAGAAGAAAAAGCATGAAAATGTGCCTTCTAAAAGAAAGTAAACTTTGGCATAAAATTCAAGTTAAGGAGTTGAATATTCTAGTGAAGCTAAGAGGGTCTTAGCATATAACTGTTCACAAGCATGCACACACTGCACGAGAGCTATAGGGAGATTCCGGACAGATCCTGACCCCTCCGACAGGTTGCTGCCGCCATAGAGAATGAGCGACAGGTGAGGGACAGTTCACAGTTTGAAGGCCAACACAAAAATTTTCAGTTTTCTTCTAAGTCTTCATTGCTTGAGGGCAAGCAAAAACTTGAGTTTGGGGGTGTGTTGAGTGTGTAAAAGTTCTATCATTTACACCTTTTTAAACCCATATTTCTGCTGCATTCAAGCATCATTGCATTGCATTTAGGTTAGTTTTCAATAAAACATCACACTTATATAAAAGGCACGGATTCTACTGAAAGATGGTTATTTTTGCAGGTATCTGTCATAGTAAATGTCAAAGGCAGGCGCAGGGCAGTTAAGCAGGAAAGCTGAACTGGACAAGCAGCTGAAGAAGACAAACCTGTCACGGACCTGTCGTGACAGCATGATGACAGCAGATTCATGAAGAGGAAAAATGAAGTGGACCTCGATAGATAGAGAAAAATCTGCTCGTCTGTCGTGTGGCAGCCAAATAATTTTCCAAAGCCCCGGATTAAAAGATATGTCAAGCCAAAGCTCGAAGGAGAGGAAATCCCTAAAAGCAAGGAGGCGGCTAGCAAGTAGGATACTTTAGAGATTTAATCTTTATTAGAATCTTACTTTTAATTAAAGTTGTAATCCTTGTTACCTTAGATAACTTGAGCCCAAAGCTTATATAAAGGGCATAGATTAAACCTAGGGCATAGCCGACTACCCCATAACCGAAACCAAAAACCCTGCCGATTACCTGTCACCGACATGTTCTAAATTCCCCCCTAGGGCTACGGGTTGTGTTGTAAAGTAGTTGCAAGGGTTGCTTTGTATTAGGATTTTTCAAGTTCAATAAAATAAACTTCAAGTTCTTTTATCTTGGTTTTAATATCTTGCAAGAGCATCGGGAGAGCATTGTGAGGTTATCCATTTACTTAGCATCGGGAGAGTTAAGTATACGAAAGAGATAAAAGCGCGTTCTCTAGTTTATAGTTGAACCATCTCGTGCTTAGGGATAAGGCGAGGTTAAGTGGCTAAGGAAGAATTCATATACATCGGTGTTCATCCTTCGATTCACGCCGGGAGGTATCATCAAAGACGTGATCATCGACAGACTTGTGCCTAGGGATAGGGCAAGGCAGATCTGGGATTCTTGCCAAGCTTGAAGTACGGAGTTAGTGTTCGCTGCCGCGACAACTAACGGACAGACGCCGCGACAGGTGCTGTCGGCGACGGGTGCGACGACAGAACTGAAGATCCTAAGCAATTCAATACCTACACTACTAAGCAACTCAATACCAGCCCATTCTCTCTATCTTGATATCTCAATTCCTTTAATTTACGTTTTTCTTTATTATTCGTGACAATTCTCTCAAACTATTTCTTTTACTTCGTGCAGTGAAATTAGGTGAAGCTATTAGCCCAATCCCTGTGGAGACGATATCTGATACTTTGTATCACTTTACTACTTGCGTCGTGTATACTTGCACTACAATTGCGATAGACTATCTTACACGCAACAAGTTTTTGCCATCGTCCGTATTTCATCGATCTCATTCAAATCTAACAGCCTTTTCTGGCCTGCCTTGTCCAAGTCCATATTTACTGCCTTGATTGCCCAATATGCCTTGTGCTCTATCTCGACAGGCAGGTGGCAGGTTTTCCCATAGATCAATCGGAATGGAGACATGCCCAATGGAGTTTTGAAAGCTGTCCTGTATGCCCATAGTGCATCATTCAGAAGTAGAGACCAATCTTTCCTAGTTGGTTTAACCATCTTTTCAAGAATGTTCTGCACTTCCCTGTTGGAAATTTCTGCCTGTCCATTGGTCTGTGGGTGGTATGCTGTCGCGATCCTGTGCTTGACACCATATTTCTTCAAGGCGGCAGCAATTACCCTGTTATCGAAATGTCTCCCTTCATCACTGATAATCGCTCTAGGGATGCCAAATCTAGAAAAGATGTTTTTGTGCAAAAACTTTTGGACCGTTTTGGCATCATTCTTTTGAGTTGCGATTGCCTCTACCCATTTGGAGACATAATCTACTGCTAGGAGGATGTAAAGATTTCCACACGAAGATGGAAAAGGTCCCATAAAATCAATCCCCCAAACGTCGAATATTTCGACTTCTAAAATATTCTGCAGTGGCATCTCGTTTCTCCTCGAGATATTACCTGTCCGCTGGCACCTGTCACAGTTTTTGTAAAATTCCTGTGCGTCCTTATACAGTGTCGGCCAGTAGAACCCTGACTGCAGCACCTTGGCAGCAGTTTTATTGCCTCCTAAGTGTCCTCCATATTGTGAAGCATGACAGTGATGGAGAATGTCTTCTTGCTCTTCTTGTGGTACACATCTCCTTATAACCTGATCTGCGCACATTTTGAAAAGAAGAGGTTCGTCCCAATAATAATGTTTAACATCATTTTGAAACCTCTTCCTGGCTTGATAAGTAAGATCAGAAGGTAATATTCCGCTAACTATAAAATTAACAAAATCAGCATACCAGGGAAGGTTAGAAGACTTACCTGCCGCCATGGCTGTCGCAACAGCTATTGCGGCAGCAAAGAGCTGCTCATCTGGGAAGGTCTCTAGTATGTGTGTCTCATCTACAGGTAGACTCTGTCCCATCTCTAACCTCGACAAGTGATCTGCCACCTGATTTTCTGTCCCCTTTTTGTCTTTGATTTCAAGGTCGAATTCTTGTAATAGCAAGATCCATCGTATCAACCTAGGCTTTGCATCCTTCTTTGCGAACAAGTACTTAAGGGCAGAATGATCGATGTGCACTATTACCTTCGTTCCAAGTATGTAAGAACGAAACTTGTCGATGGAGAACACCACAGCTAACAGCTCCTTTTCTGTGGTGGTATAGTTCACTTGGGCATCATTCAATGTTTTGCTGGCATAATATATGACATGAAACAGCCTGTCCTTGCGCTGCCCAAGTGCTGCCCCGGCAGCATAGTCACTAGCATCACACATAATTTCAAACGGTTGCGTCCAGTCTGGTGGCTGCACTATGGGGGCTGTCACTAGTTTTTCCTTCAGAACCTTGAATGCTTCAGTACATTCTTCATTAAAGTCAAAGGGTCGGTTCTGCTCTAAGAGATGACATAGGGGCTTCGTGATTTTTGAGAAATTTGCAATAAATCTCCTATAAAAACCAGCATGCCCTAAAAAACTCCTAATGCCCTTGACTGTGGTTGGCGGCGGCAGCTTCTCTATGACTTCAATCTTTGCCCTGTCGACTTCTATCCCACGGCAGCTAATCTTATGGCCTAAAACTATCCCTTCATCTACCATAAAATGGCATTTTTCCCAATTAAGAACAAGATTAGCTTTTTCACATCTTTCAAGTACCTTTTGAAGGTTGCCGAGGCAGCTCTCAAAATCGTCTCCAAAGACAGAAAAATCATCCATGAAGATCTCAAGGAAGTCCTCAACCATGTCGGAGAATATAGCCATCATGCACCTTTGGAAGGTGGCAGGTGCGTTACAGAGTCCAAACGGCATCCTCCTAAATGCGTATGTTCCGTAGGGGCAGGTGAAAGTCGTTTTCTCTTGATCCTCTGGTGCAATAGCGATTTGGTTATAACCTGAGTAACCATCAAGAAAACAATAGTAAGGTTTACCCGCTAATCTATCAAGCATTTGATCAATAAAGGGTAAAGGAAAGTGGTCTTTTCGGGTAGCTTTGTTAAGCTTCCGATAGTCCATACAAACCCTCCAACCGGTCACAGTCCTGGTTGGGATTAACTCATTGTTTTCGTTGCTTATCACGGTCATGCCTCCTTTCTTGGGAACACATTGCACCGGGCTTACCCATTTGCTGTCGGAGATGGCGTAAATAATACCAGCATCTAACCATTTAATTATTTCTTTACGCACTACCTCCTTCATTGCAAGGTTTAACCGCCTTTGGGCATCAATAGTCGGCTTATGATCTTCCTCTAGGAGGATTTTGTGCATACAGATTGCCGGACTAATGCCCTGAATGTCTGCTATCGTCCATCCTATCGCCTTTTTATGCTGCCTTAACATGTCGATCAGCTGTCGTTCCTGTTCCTGCGGCAGCTTAGCAGAGATGATTACGGGCAGTGTTTTATCACAACCAAGATAAGCATATTTGAGCTGCCCTGGCAGGGGCTTAAGTTCTAAGACAGGTGGTTCAACAGTAGATGGCTTTTGGATTAAATGGTTATCCGAAGTGTAATTCAAGGGTTCGAATAACTTACCTGGACGATGGTCTAACCAGTCTACCTCCTCATGACCTTCAGTATCAGATGTATCAGATTCAGAGGGGTCGCTGTCGTCGGTGCTGTCGTCGTTGCTGTCGTGACAGGCTTGTAAATGGCTGTCGCAGCAGTGACCAAATTTTATATCTCGGCAGTCCGACCTGATGTAGGGTTGATCAAAGGTCACCTCAATGATGGCTTTGCATTCTTCATCCACATCAGCATGTTTCATTGCTTGGAGAACATTCAACTTAATTTCTTGATCGTTTACGCGCATGGTGAGTTCTCCTTTCTCCACATCAATCAATGATCTTCCCGTGGCTAAGAAGGGTCGCCCTAGGATGACTGGTGCGTTCTCATCTGCCTCACAATCTAAAATAAGAAAGTCAGCAGGAAAAATAAGTTTATCCACTCTTACCAAGATGTCTTCAATTTTTCCTTCGGGGTGAACGTAAGAGCGGTCGGCTAGCTGTAGGGTAACTGTCGTGGGCCGCGCCTTGCCAATACCTAGTTTCTGAAAAACAGATTTGGGCATTAGATTAACACTAGCACCAAGATCACATAATGCCTTACCCACAAATTTATCGCCGATTACGCAAGGTATGAGGAAGCTCCCCGGATCCTTCTTTTTCTGAGGTGGTTGTCGATGAAGAATACTCATGCAACCTTCTTGCATCCTTACCGTTTCAAATTCCCCAAGTTTAGATTTTTTAGACATGACATCCTTGAGAAATTTAGCATAACCGGGCATTTTCCTAACAGCATCTAACAACGGAATGTTAATATGAACCTGTTTAAAGATATCATAAATTTTTTTAAGTTGAGATTCATGCTTAGCTTGCTGTATCCGTTGCGGAAAAGGTGGTGGAGGACGGTAATCAGCAATGCGTCCTTCCCACTGCATGCGAATCTGAGGACGATACTCATCTTTTTTCTCCTCTATTGCTTCTGCTGTCGTGACAGGCTCATCGGCAGCAGTCTGTTTATTACCTGTCGGGGCAACTTCCTCGGCAGGTTTATCCAAGGCAGGTTCCTTTTCTTTTTCAGCTTCTTTTTCCGGCCCTGGTAACTTTTTCCCACTCCTAGTAGTGATTGCCTTACATTGCTCATGTGGGGGTGGTCTAGCATTTTCAGTATTGCTAGGGAAACCTCCATTCTGCCTCGGTTTAATATGCTGCGACACCTGACCCATTTGTGTCTCTAGAGATTTCAAGGTGGCCTCATGGTTTGTCATTCTCATCTTAGTTTCATCCATAAAGTCTTCCGTTTTCTTGACAAACTTATTGATGTTCTCCATATACGTACCAGTCTGAGACATAAAGGTAGCCAGAGTCTGCTCCAATACACTACTCGTGGCAGGTGGTGGCTGCTGTTGTTGCTGTGGTGGCAGGTTCTGCGGCAGGTTCTGCGGCAAGTTCTGTCGTGTCAACAATCTAGGACCCCCTTGATTCTGATTATATGCTTGTGGATTCAGGGCGTTGTTGGGGTTACTCCAGGAGAATTTGGGATCTTTCCTCCAATTAGGGTTGTAGTTGTTGGAATTGTAGTTTGGCTTGTAATTTCCAACATATTTTCCCTCTTCAATATTTATTGGGCACTCATCCCTACTATGATTTCCCTCACAAGTAGCACAAACTTCCTCGACAGCAAATCCTTGTAATTCATCATCATTCAATAACTTTTTCATGGCTTTAGTAAGGAATGCTACCTGTGATTTCATAGTGCTGTCGGCCTCATAGTCCTTGACAGCAAGTACCCGTTTACCTCCTCTTCTAGTGGTTGGAAACTGCTCCTCATTCTTAGCCAGATGTTTCAAAACTTGCAGGGCCTCATCCGGGTCTTTATCCAATAAAAGTCCATTTGCTGCAGAATCAATTCGAATGCGAGTTTGTAAGTTAGCAGCATTATAAAACTTAGTTACCTGATTCCAGACGGGGAATCCATGCATTGGGCAGTTTCGTAGAAGAGTTGTGAATCTGTCCCAGGCCTCGTGCATTGGCTCGTCATCTTCCTGTTGAAAAGTAGCAATTTCATTACGTAATCGCTCAGCTAAATGTGAAGGATTAAAACGAGACAAAAATTCACGAGTTAAATCTGCCCAAGTCATTATAGAACCCGGTGTAAGTTTATTCCACCAAGTTTTAGCTCTGTCCCTTAATGAATGGGGAAATAACCGAAGCCTCAGTATCTCCGGACTAACTCCTGGTAATCTAAACGAACCACAGATCTCCTGGAACGTTTTGAGATGCTCCCTAGCATCTTCTGTCGCAGAACCACCAAACTGCCCGGCGTTGTTGATCATACTAAACATGACAGGTTTAAGCTCGAAGTTGTCAACATCAATATCCGGCAGCGTGGTCTCCAGCTCTACATGATCGTTCAGCATGTAGTCACGACATGACCGTCGTCCACCTGCCACGGGCGGGTCACCGACAGGCAGGATTTCTTCACCGGCAGGCTGATTACGGGCCATCTGCTCTAGCTGTTCTTCAAGGTACTCGTTCCGATCTAAAAGGTGGCGAATCTGTTTCTTGAGATTGAAGGAACGTTCGATCTCCGGATCTAATTTATACTCAGGATCTTCGCCTCTTTTAGATCTGCGCATAAACAAGAAGACCTCGTGAAAAGCAAGAGTTTAAAACAAAAAAGAAAAATTAAAGAAAATTTAAATAAAAACAAAAAAATAAAAACAAAAAGTGCAAGGAAAGAAAGGTGTAGTTATGTTGCCAATCCCCGGCAACGGCGCCAAAAACTTGTTGTGTGTAAAATAGTCTATCGCAATTATAGTGCAAGTATACACGACGCAAGTAGTAAAGTGATACGAAGTATCGAATATCGTCTCCACAGGGATTGGGCTAATAGCTTCACCTAAATTCACTGCACGAAAGTAAAGGAAATAATTAAGAGTTGTCACGAGAATAATAAAGTAAAAACGTAATTAAAAGGATTTGAGATATCAAGATAGAGAGAATGGGCTGGTATTGAATTGCTCAGTAGTGTAGGTATTGAATTGCTTAGGATCTCCAGTTCTGTCGTCGCACCCGTCGCCGACAGCACCTGTCGCGGCGTCTGTCCGTTAGCTGTCGCGGCAGCGAACACTAACTCAGTACTTCAAGCTTGGCAAGAATCCCAGATCTGCCTTGCCCTATCCCTAGGCACAAGTCTGTCGATGATCACGTCTTTGATGATACCTCCCGGCGTGAATCGAAGGATGAACACCGATGTGTATGAATTCTTCCTTAGCCACTTAACCTCGCCCTATCCCTAGGCACGAGATGGTTCAACTATAAACTAGAGAACGCGCTCTTACTTCTTTCGTATACTTAACTCTCCCGATGCTAAGTAAATGGATAACCTCACAATGCTCTCCCGATGCTCTTGCAAGATGTTAAAACCAAAATAAGAGAACTTGAAGTTTATTTTATTGAACTGAAAAATCCTAAAACAAAGCAACCCTTGCAACTACTTTACAAATCAACCCGTGGCCCTAGGGGGAATTTAGAACATATCGGTGACAGGTAAACGGCAGGGTTTTGGTTTCGGTTATGGGGTAGTCGGCTATGCCCTAGGTTTAATCTATGCCCTTTATATAAGCTTTGGGCTCAAGTTATCTAAGGTAACAAGGATTACAACTTTAATTAAAAGTAAGATTCTAATAAAGACTAAATCTCTAAGGATTCCTACTTTTCAGCCGCCTCCTTGTTTCATGGAAATTCTTCTCCTTGAGCTTTAGCTTGACATATCTTTTGATCCGGGGCTTGGAAAAATATTCGGCTTCCACACGACAGACGAGCAGATTTTTCTCTATCTATCGAGGTCCACTTCACTTTTCCTCTTCATAAATCTGCTGTCACCATGCTGTCACGACAGGTCCATGACAGGTTCGTCTTCTTCAGCTGCTTGTCCAGTTCAGCTCTCCTGCTTATCTGCCCTGCGCCTGCCTTCGACATCTACTGTGACAGATACCTGCAAAAATAACCATCTTTCAGTAGAATCCGTGCCTTTTATATAATTGTGATGTTTTATTGAAAACTAACCTAAATGCAATGCAATGATGCTTGAATGCAGCATAAATATGGGTTAAAAAGGGTGTAAATAATAGAACTTTTACACACTCAACAGTGGTTGGCATCATCAATAGAGCCGTTGGGCTCTCTTTTTCTCACTATAAATACAGTTATGCAACAACCCGTATCAGAACACTCTGGCCCGTATCGATACATGTCTCAAAATAGAAAGAGTCGTTGTGTGTAATAAAGATGATGTATCGAAGAACTCGAAGGCACATCGAAACAGCTAGGGGTCGTATCGAAACGGCTATAGGTCGTATCGAAACGATATTGCTCAAAATTAAATGCTCAGATTTGGAAAATCTTAACCCCCGTATCGATACGCTGAAGGTCGTATCAAAATGTTGTTAAAAAACTAAATGCCAGATGAAGGCTATATCGAAACAGACGAAGCCATATTGAAATGACTGTATCGAAACGTGAACTTCCGTATCGAAACAGAAATTTCCAGTAAGCTCTTAATTTTAAGCCGTATCGAAACGCCTGGGGGCGTATCGAAATGCCTGGGCGATTTTGTTAAATTTGACTTTAAAACACTTAGAAAATTTTATGGGGTTTAAGTTTTGACTTTAAAACATTTTAAGTCTAAAATATACTTGTCAATTGTGAGTCTTTTGAGTACTTAAATTTTATTTACTTTGCAATTTGGTCCTTAGACTATTTGTTATATCAAAATCAAACATTAGTTTTACAATCTCCCCTTTTTTGATATAACAAAACCAAGGTAAATTTTTAAGTGAACCCCCTAAGTTTAAGCTAGGTTTTGAAAAAAAATTGGAAAAATTTAGCTTAACCCTTCTCCCCTTTTTGTTAAATCAAAATCATAATAATTCAATGAGGAAATAAGCAATATCAAGCAAACAACTTAAATTTCATTAAGCATAAATGCATAATAGTTCAAAGCAAATGAGAATCCAAACTTAACTACTAAAAACATAATTCAAAAAGTAAGAAAGCAAAGCATAGGTCCTAAAAGGAAATAACATAGATAGGTGCATAAAAGAGAAATCCTAAATGATTTGATATGCAATGAGATGCAAAGGGCTACGACTCGTCGTCATCTTCATCTTCATCATTGCTCCGTCTAAATTGCCTCCACTCTTCATAAAAGTCGGTGAAAGAGATGTCCATCGATGTTTGTTGAGTTTCAACCGAAGTAAGTCAATTCTTAACACCAAGAACTCACGCCTCCAAGGATGTGAAACGAGTGTCAATGGCAGCAAAACTGGAAGTCATGTAAGTATCCAACGAAGCAATGTTGGTTTGCAAGCTAGTGAATTGCTCGATGAGAAAAGTCATGAGAGCTTCATTGTTGGGCGGAGCAACTTGAGCTTGAGAAGTCGCTTGAGGTTCGGGGACCACGACTTGAGGAGAATTCTCAACATGAACCCATTCTCCATCAATGTAGTGAAATTTGCAACGAATAAAAGTTCTCTCATCAATAGGATCCTTGAGAGATTCTGGAAAATCAAAAGAGCAATTGATCCCCAATTTCAATAACATATAACTCAACGCGGTTCCATATGTGAATGAAGAGACAAGATCTGAGTTACGATTTTGGATAAGATACACCATCTCGGCAAACATGATTTGGCAAAGATTTGGTTGTCGTTCTTCACGAAAGCAATGAAGCCAAAAATCATCAGCTTGGCAAATGTGTGAGAACTTACCTCCGGATAGACGAAACCACCAAGAGATCATGAGGTGAAGAATATGATCATGAGCATCAAGGACCGTAACGGAGCCACCAAGAGTATGTCCTAAAGAGTTTTCATCCGAAATACCTGTATCGTCAAACCCAAAAACATTGACTAAAGCTTGAGGATCAATCTGAAACTTCTTCCCCGTTAAGTAGGATTCTATAGCAACCACTTGAGCGATCGGAATTGGAAATACATCAGGCATTAGCATAAAAGAGAAGCACCATGTTGTGATACAAAATCCTTGGTATGCTCAAAATGGTTACAAAATTCTAACGCCTTAATAAATAAAGATAACAGAATTTAAAACATTTAGAATCCAAAAAAGGCATAAAAGTAACACGCTCACGTCGAATTTGATGATATTGGAAAAGTTTGAAGTTGTCGTGGGCTTCATTGGTTCGAAGACTCTTTTGAAAAAGGAGAGTGAGGTTGGGAAGATGGGTGTCTTCATTGATGTTTGAACTTCCCCCGACCTCATTAGTTCTTGACCTCTTCCTAGGACCCATATTCAAGATCTGAAAAACAAACCAAGGTACAAAACACATGTAAGCATAAATAAACCAAATCCAATCAAATAGAAAATCCAATATTCAAGGTATTGATAAAAAATTTACAATATAGTTTAAAAACATATACAAATATAAAAAGAATTTTTGGTAGAAAGAAATTCGGAAAACAGTGTAGAAAAATATACAATATATTTTTATATTCAAATAAAAAATCTTCTGTTTTGAAAGATTTTTTTGCAAAATCTTCAAAACCCATACTATATGTATATTTTATATACAAAAATTACTTAAAAACAATATAGAATTTGAAACGAATTTGAAAAGAAAAAGAAAATAGTTTTATACCTTGAGATGAGATTATGGACGAATGGATGGATGATAATGCACCAAATTGATGAACTTGCTTAGACTTGATTTGATAATCAAAAGTCCTCAAAGATTTGCGTGAAAAACAAATGGATTTGATGAGTATTTATAAGAGAAAAATCTAGGGTTAGGGTTTTGAAAGAATTTGAATTTAATTAAAGTTGGTTGGAAGTTGGAAACCCTTTTAATGATCCATTTAAGCTGTTGCGGCTACGCGTATCGATACGCCACTTGGTGTATCGAAACAAGTGTACCGGTACACATAAAAACTGTACTGAAACACGAGTTCGTATCGGTACATGTGTAAACTGTACCGAAACATTGTCGACACTCGTATCGAAACGCTTCATAACCGTTTTGATACAGATTTTTTCAGAAACAAGTTTGTGTATCTTTCCAAGAACCCATATCGAAACACCTTTACTTTTTTCGATACGCTCTAGCTAGAAAATGCATTCTGGGCAAGAAATACAGAACCCGTATCGAAACGCCTTCATCCGTTCCGATACACTTGTGCCAGAAAATGCATTTTGGGCAACAAGGAGTTCAAAATTCGATTTCAATTTGAATCTAAATCCATGAGTATGATGTATGAGCAACATGTATGGACTAAAAATAGACACATACTCCCCCTAGAAACAAGCAAAGATGCCTCAAGGGGAAAAATCACATAAGCATGGCAATCACGTAAATCCAAGCAAATTTTTTACCTTAAAATGCTCTAAAGGGTCAAGAAAGGCTTGTTAGACCTAACTCTCTCCTAAAGGTCCAAAAGTGCTCTTTGTCTAGAGGTTTGGTAAAGATGTCCGCTAATTGGTTCGAGGTGTCAACATACTCTAGAACTACATCTTTCTTCAAGACATTATCCCTAATGAAATGATGTCTTATTTCTATGTGTTTGGTTCTAGAATGTTGGATGGGATTCTTGGTGACACATATGACACTAGTATTGTCACACCTAAGGGGTATGATACCTACATCAACTCCATAATCTAGAAGTTGTTGCTTCATCCAAAGGACTTGAGCACAACAACTTCCGGCCGATATGTATTCCGCTTCGGTGGTAGATAAGGCTACACTATTTTGTTTCATAGAGAACCAATATATGAGCATACTACCTAGGAATTGACATGTTCCGGAGGTACTTTTTCTATCTATTTTACATCCCCTATAATCCGTATCGGAGAAAGTATGTAAGACAAATGATGAGTCTCTAGGATACCATAGACCTAAACAAGGTGTGTCTCTAAGTTATCTAAAGATTCTTTTAACGACTATAAGGTGTGATTCTCTAGGACTAGCTTGGAACCTAGCACACAAGCAAACACTAAACATAATGCCTGGTCTATTTGCGGTAAGATAAAGCAAAGAGCCAATCATAAAACGATAAAACTTTAAATCAACACACTTACCTCCTTCATCTTTGTCGGGCTTAATAGAAGAGCTCATTGGAGTGGCTTGAGGCTTCACATTCTCCAAGCCAAACTTCATGAGTATGTCCTTGATGTACTTAGCTTGATTGATAAAGATGACATCCTTCCTTTGTTTTATTTGGAGTCCCAAAAAGAATGAGAGCTCTCCCATCATGCGAATCTCGAACTCACCTTGCATTAACTTAGTAAACTCTTGGCAAATAACTCATTAGTAGAACCAAATATAATATCATTAACATAAATTTGAACTACTAAGATGTCTTTGCCATTTCTTTTAATGAAAAGTGTAGTGTCCACCTTGCCTTTTTCAACCAAAAAGTTTGAAAGTCTTTCATACTAAGCTCTAGGAGCTTGTTTCAAACCATATAAAGCTTTAGTTAGTTTAAAAACATGGTTTGGAAATTATAGATCTTCAAAACGAGTAGTCGTTCAACATACACTTCTTCATTTATAAAACCATTTAAAAACGTGCTTTTGACATCCATTTGAAAAAGCTTGAATTTGTTAAAGCATGCAAATGGTAGAAGCATCCTAATTGCTTCCATCCTAGCTACAGATGCATAGGTTTCATCGAAATAAATTCCCTCTTCTTGAGTGTAACCTTGAGCAACAAGCCTAGCCTTGTTCCTCACTATGTTGCCACTCTCAACTAGTTTGTTTCTAAACACACATTTAGTCCCTATAATAGATTTATTACTAGGCCTATCAACTAATGTCCAAACTTTACTCTTCTCAAATTGATTTAGTTCTTCTTTTTTGAGAAAATATTTTGATATAACAATTATGTAACACCCTAAATCCTAGCCTACAAGTATTGGAGCCAAATGCCTAAGTAGCTAATTCAATTGGATTTGTAATTAGACTAATTAGATAAATTAATGGCTTAATTGAAAGAATGAATAACTTGAGAGATCAATTTTCCATGACCATTTCGAATAGAAATAAAAAGAAGGAGAATGCATGCTAAATTCTCTATTTCCTAAGTTTACCCTTAGTTAATTCCATGATTAAAAGACTAATTAGGGACATTTTAGATAGTTCATAACTCCACTAATTGGTGGATATCCAGCATGGTCATCTTCATTCCTTTCTTTCCATGCTTGCCGAATTGAGAGAGATAACATTAATGAGAGAAAGAGTTTTGAGAGAAAGCCATAGCTAAGGGTGAATTCAAGCTTGCATGCTTAAAGGATTACAA